>CM059045.1:20412476-21012476 GCA_030279155.1 Forsythia viridissima | reverse complement strand
TTAAACAGTTTAAATTAAAGTCAAAATAAATTATATTAATTGAAAGATGATTTTAGAAATTACAAGTTATTTGAAGAGCAATATCGTCCAAAAATGTTTCTCCCTTTAAAGAACTTTTAGAATTAGTATAGATATAGATATAGATTACACAAAACGCTGAATCCATTTCATAAACCCATTAATCCACATACTGCACAAACCCATGAATCCGCTTCACAAACTCTCATGCTTTTACGGCAATGTACGTGATGTTGATTTAAACAAAGTGGTTAATGATTCAGATGTTGCTGCGGTGGTGGGTGGTGGGGCTGAGGTGAGCTCGCAAATTCTTCTTCTTTTTGTATCTATTTTTTCTCTTGTTCCAAGTTCAAAGGCAAATTTGTCATTCTATTTCCACTTAACTGAAGCTTTGGATAGAAACCACAATTGAGGATCATGGGCACCAATTTATCAAAATTTGAGAGTAATAACATCAAGAAACAAAAGTCCTGGACAAAATAAATTTGATAAAAGAAGGGTCACTTTGTTACTTTTTTCAATTATTTTTTTTCGTGTTTTTTTATTTTTTGTTTATTTAACAGAGAGGGCAATTTCCTCATAAAGAATCTACAATGCCAAGTTTTTCAAATATTGGGTATGTCTGGTGCTATTTTTTAAGGTTATAAACATATATCTCCAATGTTTTTGAAAGATTATGGACCAAATATGCAATTATTCCTTTATTTTAATAATGGACCCACATATATATAGAGTTTTAAAGGCATGTAGACTATGTAAAAAATATCTAAATATGGTCTTCAATATTGTTTTCCATATTTTATAATAAAAGTCCATAAAATATTTACAAAAATTTCTTAAAATCTATAAAAGTAAAAAAAAAAAAATCATAAAACTCTAAATTAAATACCATTGATCTCTATCTTTCGTTTTAATGTTTATACAAAATAGTTAACAGTAAATTAAAATTTCAAAGAATATTGCAACCAAAAAAATAGATAAGCAAATTGTCGGAATGACAAAATATTCTGTCCCCATTCTGCCTTGTCCTAACAAGAAATTCCTGTTCCAAATTCGGCCTTATGCTTATTTTTATTTTGTTTATATTTTTTAAAATTTAGATGTATTAAAAAATTAAATGAACGTGACAAAAAATAAAAATATTATAATCACGACCGAAGTTTTTTACCCACTTACCAAAAAAAAGTGATATACATTTGTATTAACTCTTTCAAAAAAGTCTCTCAATCTCTTCAAATTTCTATTTTTCAATTCTCATTTTTTTTACTATTGTTGTCCAAACTTTATTTCTCAATTTTATTCTTCTTCATTATTTACTCTACCAACTTCTATTTTTCTTTTTTTCTACAGTCAAAATTTACGGATAAACAATGTACTTGATTCTATTCCATCTTACGCCCCCGAAGATCTCCCGTAGGACGGGACGGTCCACCATTTACCATAAATCAAAGGAAGGGGACGAAATGACGAACATACCCACTCCGTCTTTGTTCATTTCATCCCGAAGAACTGGATCAGTCGAAAAAATATTTATATTATTCTCTCTTTTTTTGTGCTTAGTTGGAGAAAAGGACTCCAAAAATTCCAAAAGCAAATCGAAGAGCCTACAATTTTAGGGTTTTTCTAGTCTCACAATCATCGAATCTAAGGTTCAATCATCTTCCCTTTTACGAAATTCTGTTTTATTTATGTTTTAAACAAATTCAATATTTTTATAATCCTAATCTGACTTGCAGCCAAAGAAAGTAATCGAAACCCTAGCTTTCTCATTTTTCCAGATCCAATCTTATCTCAATCGCCTTTTCCTATCAATTCCAGGTAAAATTTCATATATTCATAATTATATTTACACCTTAGTACCTTACTCTTTTGCTCCTGTATAGTGTTTGCCTATCATATTTTTGAAGAAAATGGACTTCCCGGTTTTTTTATCAATTTTTTATATTTCAGTTATTTTTGCGTTTATTTCTCAGATTTTCGCAAATATGACTCAAGATGTTGAGATGAAAGAGCAACAACCTACCATCTCTAATTCACACTCCTCCACTGCTCCCTCTACCTTTCAGAGTAATTATACACATATATACATATTTAAATATGTATATGGGTTTTCTTGGGGGTTTTTGTTAAATTTCAATTTTTTTTTTAGTATGCTATGTTGATTTATGGGAGTTTTTTTAGATTTGAAGGAGATAGCGGCATTGATTGAGGTGGGAGCATATGCGCGTGAGGTGCGTAGGATTGTGAGGGCAATTCGGTGGACGATTCAGTTGAGGAGAAATCTAAAGGCATCTGTGCTTTCTGCATTTCTTAATTATGTTCTCGTGCCTGGATCCGAGTTGCACTCTTGCTTGTATTCGTACCTTCCCAAGGTAAGAAGGCTGTGTTTTCTAGAGGATTGGTGTATTACCAGTGGACATGTAGTCTGTGAATCGATTGGTGGTAATTGGTAACTTAATCTGTGCTCATTAAGTGATTACTTGTGTAAGAATTCACAGTATGATCTCTTCTATCACTTTGTTATACAAGAAGTTCTGCATCATATATATAGTAGAGGAAATTATGGTCATTATATATTGCACGTTCAACCACGTCTATAAATCTGTATAATGTGTTACTGTCCTATTTTTTGAAGGTGCAAATTTCGCTACCATTTAGGCTTTTACTGGAAATGATATACCAGCATGTAATATAGTTTGTTGTCGTATACACTCATAACATAAACATCGGTCATGAAAGGACACATTTTTCTTGAGAACCGTTTAGTTCTGTTTTACTTATGAATTGACTTCTTTTATGACGTATCCACTTTTTAATGATCATCACGTGGATTATATCATTAATGTAGTGCTGGAAAAGTAGTAGGGTAAGTGGCTCTAGGAAAATTACTTCAGGTTGCAGTTCATGGCAAAAATCCTGTTTTTATCACGAGATAGTAACATGGAACAGAAGTTGACGTGTGAAGACGATATGGAAAGGAGATATGGTTGGCCTGTTTTACAGATTTAATGTTGCTTGTAGGAGGATGAGCAGGATATGGAACTTGATACCACAACATCTGCAACTCAGGCTCCTGCAAAGCACTCTTTACCAGAACTTGAAATCTATTGCTGTTTGCTTGTTCTAATATTTCTGATTGATCAGAAGAGATACAGTGAGGTACGGCTATATGATTTCTCGCGTGGACTTTCTAATGATGTTTGTAATGTCTACAAAATTATCTTTGTGTTTTCTTTGTTTTCATCAGGCTAAGGCTTGTTCTTCTGCAAGCATTGCACGTCTAAAGAACTTGAATAGGCGAACTGTTGATGTTCTATCATCCAGGCTCTACTTTTACTACTCTCTGAGCTATGAACTTACTGGTGATCTTGCTGAAATTCGAGGGTATGTTATACTTGTATTCCTATTGGTTCTTTCTATGACAACTAAGCCCGAGGATGATGCACGGTTACAAAATGTTCTTAAAAAACATGAGCTGACGGACAAATGGAGTTGAATGCTGTTTTCCCCAATTTTAGCAATATACTATTGGTTTTCTCTTTTATGGTCTTTATATCTAATAGAGACTCTCATTTATTAACAGTAATCTGCTGGCATTACACCGGACAGCAACACTGCGCCATGACGAGTTGGGACAGGTTTGTCGCTGATCACACATGCAATTAGTTTGTATTTATGGTGGACATGCTCTCATGCTTGATATTGGTATACTGCAGGAAACACTTCTCAATCTGTTACTGAGGAATTACCTGCATTACAACTTATACGATCAAGCTGAGAAGCTGAGATCGAAGGCTCCGCGGTTTGAAGCTCACTCAAATCAGCAGGTAATTCTCAAATCAATACAATACTTTGTTATTTTATTCACATTCATTCGTTCTTTTTTCTTTCTTCTATTTTTGTTTGGGAGAGGTGGTCGTGGGGGTTGGGGAGAATGTGCGCATTGATTCCACAATATCAATTTCCTATTTTTTTAGTTTCTCGTTTTTTTTTTTCAATATTTTTTTTCTTTAGAAAGATCATTTTTTTATCCAAGTTCATTTGGTTTGGCCTTCTAATAGAATCGTCAGTTAGACCTGAACATCAGATGGAGTTTGTAATGTAAAACAAAGAGAAGACAGGTGACAAATTTTAAATATTGTGTTTATGTACAAAAAGAAAAATTGTTTTCTTCTATCTAAGAATCATTACTCTTATATACCTTAGTCAGTTATATAGAAAAAGTGGCAGGATCAAGCATCAGTTTCAAGTTAACATTTAGTACATCTACAGCTGATGCCAACTTTGTAAAATGTTTCCCATACACATAATATATGCAATTTTAATCTACCTGAAATATCACAAGGATATTGTTGGTGGCAGTTGCAAAACTATTTACATGAATAACAGTTGTACTCCCATTCCATAAAGTTGTTTAGATTTCCAATCATTGACTGAGTAAATAGAATTAATTTTTTCTATACTGCTTCCCTCACTTTTTATACTATCACAAAAATGTTCTTTTGTGTTTTATTGTTCATGCCTGTATCATAATTTTATTCATTATTTTGGTTCTCATCATACTTGTTGCTCTGGTGAGGTTAGACTAAGAATTTGCATACCAAGACGTTCTATTTTTTACCGCTGTTGGATTGTTCTCACCACGGCTTGTATCCTTTCCAGTTTTGCCGATACCTCTTTTACCTTGGAAAAATTAGGACAATTCAGTTGGAATATACTGATGCTAAAGAGTCCCTCCTCCAAGCCGCCAGAAAAGCACCTGATGCTGCTCTTGGGTTCAGAGTTCAATGCAACAAGTGGGCTGTAATTGTCAGATTATTGCTTGGAGAGATTCCTGAAAGAACTATTTTTATGCAGAAAGGAATGGAAAAAGCTTTGAGGCCATACTTTGAACTTACAAATGTAAGTATAGACAATTAAACCTGAAGAATTTTCCTTACCATCTCAGGAATCCTAGATTTAATGATCTCACTTTTCTTGTCTTGTGTTTGATGCAAACCTTGGGCTTCTCATTTTTTCCTTTGTTCAAACTTTTCCTCTATGGGAGAAAAGATCTTGTATATTGGCTTTTCTACTGGATAATATTTTCTAAAAGAAAGAAAGTTGTTATATTCTAAGCTTATCCAATTGATTTGTTCTTGTGTGTGGGTTTCCAGGCTGTTCGAATTGGAGACCTGGAGCTGTTCAAAACAGTTGCCGACAAGTTCTCCAGTACACTCAGCTCAGACCGGACTGACAATTTAATTGTTAGGCTGCGTCATAATGTCATTAGGACTGGGCTCCGCAACATTAGTATCTCGTACTCCCAGATCTCACTAGCTGATGTGTCGAAAAAGCTGAGATTGGATTCTCCTAACCCTGTAGCTGATGCCGAGAGTATTGTTGCCAAATCAATTCGAGATGGTGCAATTGATGCCACACTATTTCATGCTAATGGATGGATGGTGTCAAAGGAGACTGGGGATATCTATTCTACAAATGAGCCACAAGTTGCTTTCAACTCTAGGATTGCTTTCTGCCTGAATATGCATAACGAGGCAGTGCGTGCCCTTCGATTTCCACCTAACTCCCACAAAGAAAAGGAAAGTGCGGAGAAGAGAAGAGAGAGACAACAACAAGAGCAAGAGCTTGCTAAGCATATAGCTGAGGATGACGATGACGAATTCTGATTATTAGTGGCATTTGATTGTGCTAGTGGTCTTTCAACCATACTATCGGATTTCCTTGCAATGATGTTTAAATTTTCTGACTTAAGGGCTAGACTGCCTTTTTTTTTTTTTCCATTGTTACACGAGGTTTCTCACTTAAGTCCAAGTAATTGTTTATCCCTTTTGTATTGATTGTAGAATAATGTCCTCTTGATTTGTTTACCTCTAAAAAGTCTCCTTTCTGAGCTTGCAAAGTTTCAATTGAATTATTCTTCCTTTCTGAGCTTGCAAAGTTTCAATTGAATTATTCTTCGCTTGGTTTGTCATTTGAGTGATCTGCATGTTGTGGCTTGGCGAGGCTGCTCAGCCGCGTGTTTAAAATTCAATTATGGAAGGTTTAGGCTTTCTGCTCTTTTGCACTTGCCTCCTCTCATATTCAGCATTGGCGGGTTTTCATGTGGGGTAAAGGGAACTTGTACGCGACGCCTATGCAATGTACTGATTAGGTGTGGCAGCTTGACCTTTCGGGTAGCCAGTGTAACAGTTTAGCAGGAACTCACGTGTCCCATCTTCGGGCATTTATTTTCTAGCGGTGGCGGTGGCGGTGGCGGTGGCGGTGGCGGTGGCATTGGCAGCCTCCAGCATCTATGTACTCCATTTCAATAGGTTTGTAACATTCTAATATGAGATAAGAGCATAGATCCGTTGCCTCATGTCCCCCAAAAAAATAAAATTAAAAATTAAAAAATAGAGAGAAACAGATCAATTGCGCCATGCGTACCCAGGAATTTACTGGAAGGAGGTTGGATGCACGAATGTTGAGATTAGACTAATTGAACTGAAAAACTTTGTATCTTCACCATTTTCACATCTGCGAGGCCTCTACATGTCCAACTGCACTAAAAAGTAAACCAGTGAACAAGTTGAACACGCCACACAAATAAACTACCCCATTCTTAGGATCACACCAACTCCAGGAGAAAAAAAGAAGACACTGAAATTTTCAATGCAAAAGAAATTCAATTATCTTTACCATGAATATAATTTCATTTTTCAATTCGAAACATGGTAAATTCTACAAACTCTACACATGTTGTGAAATCAGATAATCAAGCAATGAGATTCAACAAATGAGTAACATTAGCTCTAAAATCCAGTTACAACAATAGTTACACGTGTTGCAAGAGAAGGTAACAAAATGAAAGGCTTCAAACATAAAAGTGTATGAGCAACAATCATTCAGTATTCAGCCAGCTGAATTCAATCCGAAGGACTTGACAATCGTGCTGACTCTTTCAGCAAAAGTTCGGGAAGTTATTTTCTTGCCCGGAACATGAAATGGATTTGAAACTGCATCGACGTAAGCAGCATGGAACCTCCTGAAAAACTAGAATTACCAAGAAAAACAGAAGGAGAGTTAGCTGCCAAATTACGTTAAAAAATAGCAACTCAAATTATTGTAAAAAATGTATACGTGCATCTATAAATGAAATTTTATACAAGTAACTCTAAAGTTGAAAAATAATATGAGAAATTATCCTCCAGGTTGCAAAACAAACTGAGTTTAGAGCATCTCCAATGCTAATGCCGATTGCTTTAAAAAATTTGCCACATAGGCAAAATAGACAGTATCTAAAGAATAATTTCCAATGCTATCTAACAGGAATCTGTCAAACTGATGTGTCAAAAAAAAAAAAAGACACTGTCTAGAGCTGTGTCTACATAAAGAGGCTATGTTAGACATAATGGCTTAAAAATTTATTTGATTCTAGACAGTAGTATTGGGTTGTACATACAATCATTGGATACCAATTTTACGCTTGCCAGTCTATTACTCTATTTATTAGACATCAATTCCAATTAGGATGCAAGTCTTTCAACTTGCTTGCCACGTAGACTACAATCCATAGAATGCATTGGAGATGCTCTTAGGGACTCGGAAAAATTTGATGTACTTCACAACTGAGTGACTTTTATGTCCTTGGGATAAGATTTCACTACAAAAATCTGAAAGTAATGCAATATTGGCCAAGGACTTAACTGCATTGAGGGCACTGCAAAAGAAAATTTTCAGACCTACTGGATTTCATTGAAAGACAGAGAAACACTTCAGTTAGTGCTGTGATAATGCATCTGCATTTTTATAAATTTCTTGGTAAATTATTGTTACAAAACCAATTGAAAAGGGGATCAACACCCATAAATTTAAATTAATCCCAGCAATTTTCGCAGGACTCTACGTGGAATTTATATTTGAACCTCAATATACCCACTATACTTGTTAATAAGGGTTAGAAACTTAAGTGATAATGTGGAAAAGAAAGGTAATTAATCATAGACTATATCGAAGTTTAATAATCGACAAAACAGAAACTTCATCAGTGATTTGTAAAGCTTACGTTTCTCACATCTGCATCTCGGACATCCAGATCTGTTGTTACCATTATGAACTTCACCTTGGTGTTAGTCAAATAACCATACCTAAAAACAAGCAGACAATGAGATCTGAGGGCATAAGATGAAATTAACACCCACAAAATATTATCACCCTCAATAATGAAGGTATGAGATTCCATCCTATACTTCTGTTCTCTCTATCCAATTTTCATCAGTAAACTTAATAGGGAATGAAGCATATGAGTATACTTACACTTTGTAGTTTTCAGTTGGATAGAGCAAACCAAGAAATGTCTCATTGAGTGTTGGGCCAGACTTTTTAGGATTGTTCACTGAATAAATAACACGCACAGTAAAATTAGAAAATAAAAAAACAAACAAACCAGGTGACATCATGATTTCTGTAAAATATATTTAGCAATTTTGCAAATCGATCATTGATAAAATAGAGCATTTAACACATTCCAATCATTGTTTGAGCACAGATTTAAAATAGCTGGAGATATTTATCCCAATTAGATACCCTATATTCTACCAAATCACCACAGCTGGACACATTTAAATCACTTTCACTTATTTGATGGATGTTTGTTTTCTACTCTAGGTTTGGAAACCATGTTTCCATTCATTAGTTGTACTTAAGGACTACCAACTAATACAGTCCTCTGTTAAATTGGGTTATGAATAATGTGTTTAAAGCACACTGGGTAGAACTCACCCATAAAACCGGTTTGCAAGCGGATGGTTTCCAAGTAAATATAAACCCATAAACCAAGTCTTAATTTAGCGACATGGGACTCAATTAAAGTCCTCCAGTTCAGAACCAATGTTTACGGTGTCAATATTCCCAGCTATGTGATTTAACGATAACAGTCTTATACTGGAAGTAGCTCCCCGTCGCCTCGTTTGCAACGAGAGTCATCCGCAATAAAGGTGTTTGCTCTGATACCAATTGTTACTAACACATTGAATAGAACTCACCCATAAAACTACCTTCTAAGTAGAGTGTTTTTATAATCACAAATTAAGCTTTATAACAGTGATTTGGAACTCAATCAGATTCAATTACACGATGTTGGATCAACGGTCTTAGAGTTCAGACCAAATGTATAAATTACACATCTTAGTACTAAATTAACTCCCAATCATTTTTTGCTGTTAATAAAATTCATACCCACAATCCCAAGAAAAAGCCACAAAATCAAAAGATCTAAAACGCTACCTCTTTCATCAACGACGTCAAGAGAGCAGTGGACAATGTGATGAAGCTTGAGCGCATCATCTGCCTCTGTAAAGCTCTGTATGTACAAAGGATTATTCTGCCACCAAAATAAAATTCAATCAAATATTATTCAAATTCTTATACACACATCTAAATGAAATTACTACAATAAGCTCTATATGTACAAAGGATTCTTCTGCAACAACAAGAGATTCCATCAAAAAAATATTTAAATTGTTATGTACTCTTCTAAACGAAATAATTATAATGAGCTTTGTATGTACAATAGATTGTTGTGCCACCACAAGAAATTCAATAAAAAATTATTCATATTCTTATATACGGATCTAAATATAATTGTTACAATAAGACCTTTATATGTACAAAGGATTGTTCTGCCACCACGAGAAATTCGATAAAAAAACCATTCTAATTTTTACACATCTAAATGCAATTGCTAAAAATTATAAGAGTGATTACTGATACATAGTAATGGAGGGCGGAGCACCTGGTGGCCTACGACTGCGACGCAGACGATCATCTTCTCCCAGACAGAGACGCCGAAGCAGGTCGGATTAGTTAACTGTGGTTAAGTTCTGAGACTGCAACGTAGTTGGGCTTAAAATGGGGAAATTTGCACTGTTTGTCCCTCAACGATTGTCCCAATGGCATGTTGGCCCTCAACCTTTATAAAAAAGCAAATTGGTCTATTAAATTTTTATTATACTTGTACGCCTTCACAATGAGTACTTTCCAAATCTTCTCATCAAGTCCGTCCTAATGAGGTACAATGAATGGGACACAAGGCATTATCTAAAGAGCATGCGTAGATAAGACATAACACAATATATAATATGGAAGTGTTAAAATATAGAATATATATTAGAATATATTATGATTGTTTACCTAATATAGATTAGGTTTTCATTACTATATAAACTCTCTTATAATTATATTTTCATTATATCGTCTGCCTAATAAAGTTGGTTGTTCTTTTTTTCTTCTCTGTTCTTTTTTCTTCACATGGTATCAGAGCACGAGTTGTGTATTGAATGCTTAGTTCTTTCTTTTCCCTTTCATACTCAAAGTTTCGTACATTAAAAAACCTTACTATTTCTTTAACCCGAAACTGAAAATCCACTATTTCTGTTCAACGCGACCTCGGATGAGAGAGTGGTGACCATATTTGGACTCATGGCGACGAGGTGACCAACCATAGCCGGTGTGTACAGCGCGTGGACGAGAGACGCGACTAGACGCGGCGGCGCGTGAGGCTCACGGGCAAGAACGGTGGAAGCTCGTGGCAGCGCGTGTGTGCTCCGATCAGTTTGCTCATTTTATACAGATTGTTCCTTGGTAAATTTCTGATCTTCTAGTGGTGTTTGTTTGGCCATTGGTTGATGTTCGTCTTTCAAAGCAGATTGTTTGGTCGTTTGTCTGCTGATTTTTCTTGAATTGCGTATTCTTGATTCTCTCTTATTTGTAATAATGGCAACTAAAATGGATGATTCCCTTCAATCTATTAGTGTAAGATTAATTGGTCAGAATTATTCATATTGGAGTACTGTGATGAAAAATTTTCTCAAAGGTAAAAAATTGTGGGATTATGTTATTGGAACTATTGTGATACCTAAGAATACCAGTGATAATTATGCTACTGATGTTGATACTTGAGAGTCAAACAATGCAAAAATTTTTACTTGGATTAACAATTCTGTCGACCATTTTATTGGTGTACAATTGGCAAAGTATGAAACTGCAAAAGAAGTCTGAGATCATTTGTAGAAGTTATACACTAAGTCTAACTTTGCAAAACGATATCAGCTGGAGATTGATATATGAGCCTTACAACAGAAAAATATAGGTATTCTGGAATTTTACACTGCTATGATATCGATTTGGGATGAGTTAGCTCTTATAGAATCTGCAGGACTGAAAGCATGTGAAGATTATGTTATTTATATGGGTAAATAGCATTGGGGGTCCCGAACCTTCCATTTTTAACCACCGGGTCCTTAACTTTTAAAAATTTACTTGAGCAAAGTCCCTCTGTTAAAAAATCGTTAGTTTGACCGTTAACTGGTCAAAATTTATTTAAAATGACCAATTTACCCTTTTAAAATTAAAATAAAAAACAAAAAAATAAAGAAAAAATTGCAATTAGCCCCATTCCCTACCTCATCTTCTCCAATCAACCCCTTCTCTTTTCTTTTCTTCACCAATTAACCTCTCCCCACCGGGCTACCATTCCACCGCCATGAAATTGAACAACTCGACACAATCACCACCATGAAAATCCCAGCTGAGACCTGTGCCAAGGACTGAACAATCTTGACCACAACCTATAAAAGAAATCCATAATCATCCACTGTCTCCAGAATAGCCGACTAGAGCTAAAAGTCGAAAAAGGAGAAACCACCGGTTGGAGCTGGAAGTCGGAAGAGGAGGAACTCGCGAGAAGAGGGAGAAATTTGGGTTTTTCACTTTTACAGATTCGGGCAATTGGGTTTTAGATTTTGAGTAGTGGGCTAGATCAAAATTTTGGCAGAGGGCGGGCTAGGCATATAATTTTTCTTCACTGGGATATCCTTTCTAACTCATGAAAATGGAGTACTAATAATATATAGACCTAAAGGAAAATAAGTGGGGTTTGTTGTGTATCCTATGGAGGATGGTGATGATAACAAGAGAGATTTAAGCACTACAGAAATGGAGAATCTTTCTTTGGATATTAGTCATATTACAATAAACAAATTTTCAATGGACTTGTTGCAGAGGTTTATGGGTAATAGTAGTGAATACGAGGCGGCAAAAGAGAAGGATGAGGAGATTGAGTTGAATCTTGGGTTGTCATTGGATGGGAGAAAGATTTGGTGTAGACAAGAGTTCCAATAAGTTAGTGAGGTCATCTTCTATAGCAGAGTGTTTACCGGTGGTGAGAGATGATAATGATGCAGTGTCCGTCGAAAATGTGTAGGACGAAGCATCTCCGGAGATTTAAAAGAAAATAAATAATCTCTTAGGCCCGTTATTACTGGCTGTCAGTGCCGTGAAAGCACCACTGTCTGGTGGGGAGGGGTTGATTGGTGAAGAAAAGTATGGGGAGTGGGTTGATTGGAGAAGATGAGATGGGGAAGAGAGTTAATTGCAATTTTTTCTTTATTTTCTTTATTTCTTTGTTTTTTTATTTTAATTTAAAAAGGGTAAATTGGTTATTTTAAGTAAATTTTGATCAGTTAACGGTCAAACTAACGATTTTTTTAACAGAAGGACTATGCTCGCGTGAAATTTTAAAGGTTAAGAACTCGGAGGTTAAAAATGGAAGGCTCGGGACCCTATCGTCACAAGGTTCAAAGGTTCGGGACCCCCAGTGCTATTTATCCTTATTTATAGAGAGGAGCAACGATTGGTTCAGTTTTTTATGGCACTTCGCAGTTCATTTGAGGGCCTTAGAGTCCCTATCTTGCATCGTACTCCTCTTCCTTCTGTTGATTCAGTGGTTAGTGAACTTGTGACTAAAGAAACACGTTTGAAATTCCTAACAGGTGAGGCATTCCTTCATACTTTTAGCACTTTAGTTTTGGCTATCCCTTCTCGACCATCTACGCAGAATCAGAATAGGGGTTATGTGCAAGTTGCTAGTGATAAGTGTAGCTTTTGCAAAAAAAAAAAAGACATTGGAAGGCTCAATGTCCTAAGAAGCTGCAATCTTCACATAGTCAACATCAGTCACAACAGTGGTTTTATTGTCCCAATGCTAACACAATAGCAGCCATGTCACCTTGTGATTCATCTATTACTCTTGAAGTACCTCCATTTGATCCCCAGCTCACTAGTCTAGCTGAACAGTTTCAGAAGTTTCTTACTACTCAGCCTTATGCCATATCAGCCTCTACTCATGTAGGTTTGTCATCCCAGAGCCCTTCACGTATTTCTTCCTTGTGGATCTTTGACTCAGGTGCCTCTAAACACATGTCATTTGACTCCACATCGTTTGATTCCTTACGCCCTTCTAATTCGTCTGTGTCTATTATGACTGCTGATGGCACTCCACTGTCTTTAGCAATGGTTAGTTTTGTTAACACACACAATTTACCACTCTCATATGTCTATTGTGTTCCAGCTCTTTCTTTGAATCTTATATCTATTGGTCAGTTATGTGACTCTGGATACTTAGTTCAATTTTCTTCTACTGCTTGTCATGTACATGATCCTCAATCTCATAAGCTGATTGAGATAGGCCATAGAAAATGAGGTTTATATGTTTTGAACAATCTGAGATCACCGCATGCTGCAGCCTTTAGTGTTGATTTGTCTTCTTTTTCTTTGAATTCTTCTTCTTCTAGTTTTTATTTGTGGTATTCTCGCCTTGGACATGTTTCTGCTAGTCGTTTAAAATTTTTAGTTTCTAAAGGTCAATTGGGAGATTTGCAAACTCGTGATATCTCTGATTGTAGTGGTTGTAAATTAGCTAAATTTTCTACTTTACTTTTTTCTTGAAGTGTTTCTCGTTCTGTTGCACCATTTGACCTTGTTCATTCTGATGTGTGGGGTTCTGCTCATATTGCTACAAAAGGAGGGTTTAGATATTATGTCTCGTTTATCGATGATTATAGTCGTTATTGTTGGGTTTATCTTATGAAACGACGTTCTGATTTTCTTTCCATTTATGTTTCTTTTAGAGCACTTATTAAAACTCAATATTCTGCTGTTATTAAGTGCTTTAGATGTGACTTGGGTGGGGAGTATACCTCTACTGGCTTTTCTACATTGCTTGTTTCTGATGGAACAATTCATCAATCCTCATGTACTGACACCCCACAACAAATGGTATTGCTAAACGAAAGCATAGACACATTGTTAAAACTGCCCGTTCTCTACTCTTATCTACCAAAGTTCCTAGTGAATTTTGGGGAGAAGTGATTTTAACTACTGTTCACTTAATTAATAAGATTTTGTCCTTTCACACTTCGGGTTTGTCACCTTCTGAAACACTGTTTGTACATCCTCCTGATTATTCTCTTCTAAGAGTTTTTAGGTGCACATGTTTTGTCATTCACCCTCAAGTAGAACATAGTAAGTTGACATCATCACGTTTTGCTATTTGTGTCTTTTTGAGATATGGAGAGGGACAAAAGGGTTATCACTGTTTCGATCCTATTAATAAAAAATTATATGTTTCCTGTCATGTTGTGTTTTTTGAGCATATTCCATTCTTTTCTATTTCTGATAATACTCATACCGTGACTAAGACTGATCTCATTTATATTGATTTTTTTTCTGATGATACCGATAGCTCACCTTCCCATACCCATCTTGTTGTTGATCCTTCTTCCACTACAGGTACGCATGCGTCGACTCATAATGATTATTCTCCTTCTATGGCCACCTAAGCACAATCTAAGATTGTTGATCAACCTCATTCTCCTCGATATCCTCCATGTATTCGTAAGTCTACTCAGTTGCCTGATTTTGCTTAGTCTTGTTATTCAGAATCTTTCTGCTGTTTTTTAACATCTATTCACAAGCTTTTTGAACCCTCTTCCTACAAAGAAGTTATTTTAGATCCTCTTTGGCAACAGGCTATAGGTGATGAACTCTCTGCTTTACATAAGACAGACACTTGGGATTTAGTTTCATTATCTTAGGGTAAACATGCTATTGGTTCTCGTTGGGTCTATAAAATCAAAACCAAATCTGATGGTTCGATTAAGCGCTACAAGGCTAGGTTGGTTGCTAAGGAGTTTAGTCAGCAGTATGGTTTAGATTATGAGGAGACTTTTGCTCCTATTGCAAAGATGACTACTATTCGTACACTTATTGTAGTTGCTTCTGTTTATCGTTGGAATCTCTCTCAGTTGGATGTTAAAAATGCATTCCTGAATGGAACCCTTCAGGAGGACGTCTATATGGTTTCTTTTCCTGGTGTTTCTTATCATCCTGGATCTGTCTGCAAACTTAAGAAAGCACTTTATGGTCTCAAACAAGAACCTCGCACCTGGTTTGAAAAATTTTCTACTGTTGTTGCCTCTCTTGGCTTTACATCCAGCCATCACAATTTTATTTTGTTCTCTAGATGCACCTCATCTGGTTGTATTTTACTCCTTTTATATGTTGATGACATGATTATCACTGGTGATGATGTTGATGGTATTGCTGTTTTAAAATTTGATTTGGCTCGTCGTTTTGAAATGAAGGATTTAGGTCATTTATCTTACTTTTTGGGGATCGAGGTTTCTTCTTCTCCTAGAGGTTATCTTCTCACTTCATCTCATTGATACTAAGACTACTGATACTCCTCTTGAAACTAATGTTCGTTATTCACCTTTTGACGGTATCCCTTTGCCTGATCCTAATTTGTACCTCACTATCGTTGGAAGTCTCGTCTATCTCACCATCACCCGTCCTGATTTTGCTTATGCTGTTCACATTGTTAGTCAGTTTGTCTTTGCTCCGACTAACGTTTATAGGGGAGCTGTTGTTCGTATTCTGCGCTATCTTAGTGGTACTTGCTTTCAAAGTCTCTTATTTTCATCGACCTCTTCTTTGGAGCTCCGCGCATACTTTGATGATGATTGGGCAGTAACCCAACTGATCGCAAGTCCACTACTGGTTTTTGTCTATTTTTGGGTGACTCACTTATCTCTTGGAAGAGTAAGAAGCAGACCGTGGTTTCTTGTTTTTCTACTGAAGCAGAGTATCGTGTTATAGCGTCTACCACTACTGAGACTGTGTGATTGTGTTGGTTACTTGCTGATATGGGTGTTTACCTTTCCTCTCCAACTCCTATATATTGTGATAATAAAAGTGCTATTCAGATTTATCACAACTCTGTGTTCCATGAGCGCACGAAGCATATTGAGATTGACTGTCATCTTATTCGCCACCATCTTCAACATGGCACTATTTCTTTACCTTTTGTTTCGTCATCGCTGCAGCTTGCTGAATTTTTCACAAAGTCACATCCGGTCTATCGTTTTCATTTCTTATTTGACAAACTCTCGCTGCTTATTGTTGTAGCATCGTGAGTTTGAGGCGGGATGTTAGAATATAGAATATATTAGAATATATTATGATTGTTTACCTAATATAGATTAGAGTTTTCATTACTACATAAACTCTCTTGTAATTGTATTTTCATTATGCCATCTGCCTAATAAAGTTGGTTGTTCTTTCTTTCTTCTTCACATGAAGTACTACTTCTATTCCATTACAATGAACAAAAGATGAGCATGTTTGAAAGTGTTGAAATTATTGTTTGAGTGCTTATAAGTTATAGGCTCTATTGAATATATAGATAATAAATGAGTAGTAAATTGTGAATCCTACAAAATATGTAGATAAAAAATATGCTTGATCATTTTGACTAACTTAAATTATAATTTAAGCTTTGACATACATATGCTAAAAATAAGATGTACTATTTCCTTATATGTGCACATCTCAAACTTATTAAACTATACCCAACTAAAATGTGTAATCTGATATGATGTTTAAATTGTCACGTTATTATTATGGAAACATTTCTTGCATTAAATTTTTTGGTACCAATTCAAATTGAAAAGCAAAATCTAGTTTTACAAAGTTGAGCATTGGATAGTTACATGATGATTTGATAAGTGTTTGTAATGTTTTCATCATTGGAGACTAATTACAAAATTGTAATGCAAGGTTCGAGATAGAAGTAGGCAAAATTCTGAAATGGATAGTGATATGTGTCGGTCCTACCTGGCAGCCCATGGGGGCAAGATAGTCCCACCCACGCGCCACGTAAGCATAGTCGAAACAAATACGCTCACCTAACCCTTCTCCGAGGCGGTTGAGGCATGTTACCGAGGCCCATGGGTCGGAACAGCCTCATTGGCCGACCCAGGTTGCGTGTCCAGGAAGCCTCCCTGCAACTCAACCTTGAAAAGATTGATGGGACAGCCTGCCAATGCGGCTGGTCATGATCATAGCCCCTTAGTTTGCGGCTGAAAGTGACTTTCCCATTAATGCTAATGACGTGACACCAAAGATGTGACTTAAGAACCCCTCAGATTGAGCCACGTGTCGCACATCAAGGGAGATCGTTCTCATAGAATTGGCCTATAAATACCAAACTCATTTCACAAAAAAAGGATGTTGAAAATATTATCATCACCACACATATAACAAGTCCTCCTTTCTAATTACTTTAAGTGCTACAACCGCCTGTGAATTGGTTAGTAGGAGGCCCTCAGGCTTTCACCTTTGCTTTAAGAGTGTTTCTGACCTTTTATCTTCCTTCCATCCGGACGGGAGATTATCTACGTGGTTGAATAAACCACGTGGCAGTCTTAGTGAGAGGAAAGCACACGTGGGCATAGGTAGCGTGGGGATCCTGTTGGCAACCATTTTTGGGGATCAACAGATTGGCGCCGTCTGTGGGAAACGTGACAAAAAGCTTCTTTTTCCTTGAACAAAGGAATTTTCCTGAACAAGGGATCAACTGACCCACAAAATGAGTGGAAGCAACGAAGAAGAGAACCCAAGAAGAACCAGGCCCGTAACAAACGACGGACTCAGGGCTGAAGAAGCTCTCCAGAGGAGGCGAGGTAGAAGGCCTCCCACGAATCTTGAACGAGAAATGAGAACGATGGCCGCCAGCGTGAGGCAGCTGGCTCAGCACCACGCGCAAATGCAGGGGTATATCCAAATGATGCATGCAAGGGGTGAGAACCACCCCCAAGAATCTGATCCGGACGAGCCCGATGAGGAACAGGAAGTTAACAGCAGGCACTCCCGTGGCCAGCAAGCCGGGGGAGAGGCCTCTCACGCCAGAACCAACGAGGGAGGGGACAAAGCCGCTGCTTCGGAAAGAAGGCCACAGCCCACGATGTCCGCCAGTGTGTTCGAAAGGTTAGGCGAACAGGGAAGCAGAAGGTGGCCACAAGAGAACCCAAAAAGGAGAGAACTGCCCCCCAAGTCCCCCTAGAAATAGGCGGGAAAGGAGGGTGAGAGAAGCCGAGGCTAGGGAAGAATCGGATTACCAGCCATACGCACCCCGGCCAACCATGCAACCACAGCCCCAACATCAGAACTTTGGGGGCGGACAGCAAGCCCAATGCCTCGCCCCATTACCCCCAGAAGTGGACACCGGAGCAGAATATCCAAGGCCCACTAGATCATTCGAGGTGGACGACGATGACGAGAACCTCCCTTTTTCAGCCGGAATCAGGAACGCGTCCATCCCCCACGAATTTTGTGTACCCAAGATTACCCCTTACACAGGCAGGGGTGACCCATTGGATCACGTAAACACATACAAAACGGAGATGAGCCTTCGAGGAGCCACTCCGGTCTTGAAATGCAGGGCCTTTCACCTGACCTTGTCAGGGGGAGCGAAGCGGTGGTATAACAAGCTAGTCGCAGGAAGCATTTCCAGCTGGCCATAGCTGAAAAAGACATTCATAAATTACTTCTCATCTCAGAAGCCCGCATCTACCCGGTCCAACGCCTCCACGACGTGAGACAGGCCCCAAGCAAGCCGCTGCAAAGTTACCTAGGCCGCTTTAATGAAGAGATGTTGTTCTGTGAAAGAATAACCGACGCCGAGGCCTTGTCCGCCCTAAAGGCAGGACTAGACATGAACCATCCGTTCTGGAGAGATGTACGCAACAAGAACCCAGGAACCTTTGACCAACTGGTGGAAATGATCACTGAGGAGATAACTAACGAGAATATGATCTTCCACAGGAATCGAGGCGGATTGGGAGCCAACCCGGCGTCGAGAGCCGGGTATGTCCAAAATCCCAACAGAGCTGCTCTTCAGCACAATCCCCGACGGAGAAACTACCCATCCGACCCTAATGTCGAGATGAGTTATGTGGCCTCTGCACAAGAGGGCCTGCTCCTCCCTTACATGGCTCCCTCGCCGTCGGTCCCCGCGGTCGGACTATACAACTATGGCACGCCTCCATCCACCTACTATGAAGCAGGAACCAGCACTCCTCCAGTGATTCTTCCCCCTCAGGGAACTCAGTCGAAGTACTGCTGCGTTCACCGAAGCCACGGACATAGCACGGACGAGTGTCGAGAGGTAGAAGAACTGGCCAATCGGAGAACGGCTAATTCGGGGCCCAGACGCGGAACTAACTCCAGACGAGGAGATCAGGCCCCGGCCAGAGGACGTGGAACCAATTTTCAAGATAGGCGCTCCCAGCAATGGGATAGGAGGCCTCCGGGTCATGAGCAGCGATCAAGGTGTAATTCAAGAAGCCCAGTAAGACAACCTCGGATGGAGCGCAACCCCGAGCCCCGATTGATCAAGGGGCCGGAAAAGGCTCCGATTCGAGAAATAGACACTATCCACGGAGGACCTTACATCGGAGGGCAAACACGTAATGCCCAGAAGAGCTATGCCAAAGAGGCCGAAGGGGCCCAGTTGACTAACTGGCTTATCAATAGCAGGCCATCGGGGTCAAATAGAGCTGATCCAATTACGTTCACGGAGGAGGACATGAAAGGCGTACATTACCCCCACTGCGATGCTCTTGTAGTGAGGGCAGTGGTGTCCCGAAACGGGCTAGGGAGAATGCTTGTAGACAACGGCAGCTCCGTTAATGTCATTTTCCTGAGCACTTATGAGCAAATGAACGTAGATGTCCTGCTGGAACCATCGACTGAGCCCCTCTACGGGTTCACTGGTGATTGCGTAACCCCGAAAGGGATAGTGCGCCTCGCCGTTAGCATGGGAGAAGAGCCACTCGCGTCCCGTACTTTCATGGAGTTCCTGGTGGTTGACAGGAGGTCGGCTTATCACGGAGTCTTGGGCCAACCGGCATTGAAAGAACTTTGGGCAGTGACTTCCATCCATCACCTCTGCATGAAATTCCCCACCGAAGGGAGAATAGCAACAGTGCGAGGCAATCAACCCGAGGCTAGGAAGTGTTATCAGAATGCCTTAAGGAAAGCAGAGAAGAAAGAGGTTAACATGACTCTGCTAGATGTAGAGATGGCAGAGACAATGGTAGAAGAACCGGGGGATATTACAATGGAGGAAGCGACAACCCCCGATGACATTGATCCAAGAATAACAGGGGCCGATTCCCAAGCCTCCTCCAACGGAGAATTGGAATGTTTTCAGGTGGATGGTAACGACCCAACGAAGAAGCTTCAGATAGGGCAAAATCTCCTTAAAGAGACCAAAGAAGCCCTGAAAAGGTTCCTTCGAGAAAATCTGGATGTCTTTGCGTGGAAACACGAGGATATGGTGGGGATCGACGCAAAGGTAAGTTGCCACCGCCTCAACATCGACCCCAAGTTTCCCTCTCACAGGCAGAAAAGGAGGCCACTGAATGCTGAAAAGTACGAGGCCCTAAAGGAAGAAGTAAACATACTTCTACAAAGCAACTTTATACGAGAAGCCAGATATCCGAAGTGGGTGTCCAACCCAGTGTTGGTTAAGAAGCCAAATGGAAAAATGAGAACCTGCATAGACTTCTCCAACCTCAACCAAGCTTGCCCTAAAGATAGCTTTCCGCTGCCTCGGATTGATCAGCTGGTCCACGCAACGGCGGGACACGAACTCCTGAGTTTTATGGATGCCTACTCGGGATACAATCAAATTTCGATGTACCCGCCAGATGAAGAACACACGTCGTTTGTAACAGATAAAGGTCTCTATTGCTACAAGGTCATGCCCTTCGGCTTGAAAAACGCCGGGGCGACGTACCAGAGGCTTGTCAATAAGATGTTCGCCTCCCAACTTGGCGTGACTATGGAGGTATATGTAGACGACATGTTGGTTAAAAGCTCCAAGGCAGCGGACCACATACGCCACCTCGACGAGGCCTTCCAAGTCCTCCGGGCGTATAAGATGAGGTTGAATCCCTTGAAATGCACGTTTGGGGTGGCCTCTGGAAAGTTCCTGGGATATTTAGTCAACCAAAAAAGAATCGAAGCCAATCCTGAAAAGATCAGGGCATTGATCGAAATGAGTTCACCAAGGAAGCCTAAGGATGTACAATGCTTGACGGGGAGAATGGCGGCCCTCAGCAGGTTCGTCTCCAAAAGCAACGGATAAGTGCATCCCTTTCTTCAAGATCTTGAAAGGAGGCACAAGGTTCGAATGGACAACATAATGGAAAACCGCGTTCCAGGCCTTGAAAGAACACCTCGGGTACGCACCTCTGTTGTCCAAACCAAAAGCGGGCGAGCCCCTGCTGTTATACCTTGCCGTCTCCGAAGAATCGGTAAGCTCAGTCCTGATCCAAGAGGAAAAACACCAACTGCCTGTCTACTACGTGAGTAAAGCCTTATTGGGGGCGGAGAAGCGCTACCCGGATATGGAGAAGTTAGCGCTATCACTAGTCACAGCCTCAAGAAAGTTAAGGCCATACTTCTTAGCGCACAGCATCCATGTCCTTACCAACTACCCGTTGAGGCAGGTCTTGCAAAAGCCAGAGGCCTCAGGAAGATTGCTAAAGTGGGCCATTGAGCTCAGCCAATTCGACATTGTTTACAGAGGAAGAGCGGCCATCAAGGGACAGGCCCTGGTCGACTTTGTGGCAAAATTTACCAACCCCCCCGACGTGGACGACCCTATGGCACTAGGTGAACCACCTACTTGGTGCCTATTCGTTGATGGCTCCTCAGGGGACATGGGCTCTGGAGCCGGACTAGTCCTTATAAGCCCAGAAGGTCACAGGTTAAATTGCGCCATCAGGTTCGATTTCAAAGCCTCAAACAATGTCGCTGAATATGAGGCACTCCTGGCTGGTATTCGCCTCGCCATCGAAATGAAGGTGCAAAGGCTCTCAGCGTCGAGCGACTCCCAGCTCATTGTAAGCCAGGTAAACGGAAGCTTCGCCGCCAGGGAGAAAGGGATGGCCGCGTATCTCGAGCTGGTAAGAAATCTTCTTCCCCGCTTTGATAAATTTGAGATAATCCACGTGCCCCCGAGCCGACAACTCCAATGCAGACGCGTTATCCAAACTGGCCAGCAGTAAAAATTCAGAGCTCCTCAAAACGGTTCCAATCGAGCACCTCATCTGACCCTCCATCGACGATGTTGAAGAAATACTGTCAATTGAGGAGGGTCCCACATGGATGGATCCTATCCTCGCTTTTCTCAAAAATCAAACCCTCCCGGGCAATACGACTGAGGCAAGGAAGTTGAAAAGGAGGTCAGCACACTTCCTACTTTCAGACGACGTCCTATATAAGCGAGGCTATTCTTCACCCCTCCTCAGGTGCATTAGCTCCGGCGAGGCAGATTATATCCTCAGAGAAGTCCACGAAGGAATATGTGGTAACCACACCGGTGGAATGGCCCTGGCCCAAAAGATTCTAAAGCAAGGATACTTCTGGCCCACTCTGAAAAAAGACGCCCTACTTCATGTCAGAAAGTGCGATAAGTGTCAGCGCTTCGCCACAATTCCGAGACAGCCTCACCAAGAACTCACAGTTGTGTCTAGCCCTTGGCCTTTCGCCAAATGGGGGATAGACTTCATAGGCCCAATGCCCAGGGGTAGGGGAAACGCTTGCCACGCCCCAGTCGCTATCGACTATTTCACAAAATGGGTTGAGGCAGAACCAATGATGAGAATCACAGAGGCCAACACTTCCAAATTCTTATGGAAAAACATTATTTGCAGGTTTGGCATTCCCCATTCTCTGGTCCCAGATAATGGGAAGCAGTTCGACAACAGGAAGGTCAGGAATTTATGCGAGGAGCTGGGGATCGCAAAACACTTCTCGAGCCCCCACCACCCGCAAGCTAATGGCCAAGTCGAAGCAGTTAACAAAACCATCAAGTACACACTCAAATGAAATCTTGAGGCCTCCAAAGGGGCATGGGTCGATGAGCTTCCTCACGTTCTTTGGGCTATCAGAACCACGGCTAGAACCCCTACCGGGGAGACCCCCTTCTCCATGGCTTACGGGTCCGAAGCTATGTGTCCGGTCGAAAGCGGCATACCTTCTCCCCGTCGGCTAATGTTCAATGAAAAAACCAACGATGACCTGATGAGGACGAGCCTAGACCTGATAGACGAGAAAAGAAGCGACTCCCAGGTCCGGTTGACTTCTTACCAAAGAAAAATGGCAAAATACTTCAACAAGAGGATAAGAAAACGATCGTTTCGTCTCGGAGACCTTGTCTTAAGAAGAGTATTTTTATCTTCAAAAGAGGCAGGGGTAGGAACCTTGGGCCCCAACTGGCAGGGTCCCTACCGAATCACCGGTGAGACGCGACCCGAAACCTATAGTATCGAAGACATGTGTTGTAAACGACAGCCCCACCCATGGACATGCCATCCCGAGACTCGGCTATCCAAATAACCTCTCCCATCCTGGGGATCGGCTCTCCAAACAGCCTCTCCCATCCTGGGACTCGGCTCTCCAAACAGCCTCTCCCATCCTGAGACTCGGCTATCCAAATAGCCTCTCCCATCCTGGGACGGCTTTATTTAAGCCTCTCCCATTCTGGGACTCGGCTATCCAAACAGCCTCTCCCATCCTGGGACTCGGCTATCCAAATAGCCTCTCCCATCCTGGGACTCGGCTAATCCAAGAAGCCTATCCCAACATGGGGCTCGGGTATCCAAATATCCTCTCCCATCCTCGGACTCGGCTATCTGCTTAGTCTCTCCCATCCTAGGACTCGGCTATCTGCTTAGTCTCTCCCATCCTAGGACTCGGCTAATCCAAGTAGCCTCTCCAACATGGGACTCAGCTATCCAAACAGCCTCTCCCATCCTGGGACTCGGCTGTCCACTTAGCCTCTCCCAACATGGGGCTCGGCTATCCAAATAGCCTCTCCTATCCTGGGACTCGGCTAATCCAAGTAGCCTCTCCCAACATGGGACTCGGCTATCCAAACAGCCTCTCCCATCCTGGGACTCGGCTGTCCTCCTGGGACTCGGCTATCCGCTTATTCTCTCCCATTCTGGGACTCGGCTGAGCCTTGTAGCCTCTCCCAACATGGGACTCGGCTATCCAAATAGCCTCTCCTATCCTGGGACTCGGCTAATCCAAGAAGCCTATCCCAACATGGGGCTCGGGTATCCAAATAGCCTCTCCCATCCTGGGACTCGGCTATCCGCTTAGCCTCTCCCAACATGGGGCTCGGCTATCCAAATAGCCTCTCCCATCCTGGGACTCGGCTAATCCAAATAGCCTCTCCCATCCTGGGACTCGGCTAAATCCAAGTAGCCTCTCCCAACATGGGACTCGGCTATCCAAACAGCCTCTCCCATCCCGGGACTCGACTGTCCTCCTGAGACTCGGCTGTCCACTTAGCCTCTCCCGACATGGGATCATATCCACGCCACAACAGAAGGCGCCTATGATTCCAAGGCTCACCATCCACATTAATGAGCATTCCGAGCCTTGTGGGACTATCCCACCCGCTAAAACTTAAAACCAAGTCCAGCATCCCACATGAATGATGGATTCTGAACTTGGGGGACTATTGTTATGTGCCGGTCCTACCTGGCAGCCCATGGGGGCAAGATAGTCCCACCCACGCGCCACGTAAGCATAGTCGAAACAAATACGCTCACCTAACCCTTCTCTGAGGCGGTTGAGGCATGTTACCGAGGCCCATGGGTCGGAACAGCCTCATTGGCCGACCCAGGTTGCATGTCTAGGAAGCCTCCCTGCAACTCAACCTTGAAAAGATTGATGGGACAGTCTGCCAATGCGGCTGGTCATGATCATAGCCCCTTAGTTTGCGGCTGAAAGTGACTTTCTCATTAATGCTAATGACGTGACACCAAAGATGTGACTTAAGAACCCCTCAGATTGAGCCACGTGTCGCACATCAAGGGAGATCGTTCTCATAGAATTGGCCTATAAATACCAAACTCATTTCACAAAAAAAGGATGTTGAAAATATTATCATCACCACACATATAACAAGTCCTCCTTTCTAATTACTTTAAGTGCTACAACCGCCTGTGAATTGGTTAGTAGGAGGCCCTCAGGCTTTCACTTTTGCTTTAAGAGTGTTTCTGACCTTTTATCTTCCTTCCATCCGGACGGGAGATTATCTACGTAGTTGAATAAACCACGTGGCAGTCTTAGTGAGAGGAAAGCACACGTGGGCATAGGTAGCGTGGGGATCCTGTTGGCAACCATTTTTGAGGGTCAACAGATAGAATTGAACAAGAACTCGACTGGAAAACAATAGGTTGACCAAACCGCATTGTACGTCCACTCTTAGTTGGAGGCCAATTTGCCACCTTTTACGACTGTGGACCTATTTTTTAGTGGAACAATAGGTTAAGGTGGGGATAATTTTCCTTTTAAAATGACATGAAATAGGAAAAACAAAAATAAAAAGGTAGATGAGATTGAATATTGAGTTAAATGTTTGAATAAGTATTAAAATTTTAGTTTTTTCTTTATTTACTCATTAAATTTTAAAATGGTGTTGAATATTCACCAAATTTTATAATGTCACTCGTTATTACTCACTCTTGACGACCAATTGACATCCAGTAGATGGAATTGCAGATGTGGCAGACGGAATGCTCACGTGGCATACGTTTCTGCAAACTAATATTGAGCTGCTCGTCATGTCAGCAAACTGTATTTTGAATAATCACTGAATTTTTAGTTATGTATTCGTTTACCCACTGAACTTTAAAATATTGCGGTTGCTTACTTAACTTTTCAAAATTACACTCCGTTACTCACTCATGATGATTTAATAACAGTTCATTGACTGAATGTGTACGTGGCTGACAGAATGACTACATGTCCTCCATTTTTTGCCATTAAATCTGCTAACCAGAATAATTGTGCTTCATGTTATCAAATGCATGTTCAAAATACATTTTTTAAGATGTCAAAAACAATGAAACTTTCCCCAATTAAGCAAACGAATTTTATTTCAATTGATCTCAAATTGATTTCTCCCAAATGTTCCGCCAATTGATTACCGACTTGTATTTAGCATGGGCTGCAGGATATGTCCAATCAAAAAAATCACACGTATTTACCTTCTACGTAGAATTTGCAACCTCAAAATCGACGTCCAGAGTTAAGGTCCATTTGGCACAACTATTGTGGGTAGAGCTTTTAACAATAGAACTTTTGGCAGTTGAGCTTTTGCTATAAAGCTGTTGACAATTTAGAAATGAATTAAAAAAAAGTGTTGTGAATATTAAATTGAGTGTTTGATTGCATGATTATAAAAGTACTTTTGTATAAAATTTATATTTATTTGACTAACAGTAATTAATTATTATATATCTCATATTATTTTTTTATATCATATAATAACTATTAGAAATAATATATTAATTTAATTATTATTACACAATTATTTTAGTATATTTGACTAAACAATAATTATTATTATAATATATCTCATATTATTATTTTAAAAATAAATAATATTTTTTTATATCCTATAATAACTATTAAAATTAATATATTACTTATAATAACATAATTATTTTAGTATTTATTATATTACTTAAAATTAATTAATTATTTAAATCAAACATATTGTGTATAATTTTTATTATATTATTCAACACATTAATATATATTTTTTACTTTATATAAATATATGAAGTGACAATTTGTTATAAGTATTTATTATGGTAAATAAATTAATTATTTTTATGTACTAGTGATAATTTTGTTAATTTTTAAGTTCATTAAATGTAATTATAATTTTCCGTAAAAGATCAATTAGAGTTTTTTTAGAGAAACTCAAAATTGGTCTTCTAAAAAACAGCTTTTTAAACTATTTTTTTAGTAAAAAAATACATATTGACCTTAGTCAAACAACTATAAATATAATTAAAAATACTTTTGCTCTTTAAGAAGTGTTTTTGGATTTCAAAAAAACCATTTCAAACACACTATTACCTTCTGTCCAAGAAGTCTTCAACCTGGAACATTACCACAATAACACAACTTTCTGTTCATAATCAGTAAAGAATAAGTTTTCCATCCCAGAGTGGTTCACTAGAGAACATAGGTTAAGGATATGGTTCTTGGTGGAACGTTTGAGATAAATTAAGATCAATTGAAATGAAATCGTTTGTTCATTGGAGCAAGTTTTACCGTTTTGGGCATCTTAAAAAACGTATTTGAAAATGTGTTTGATGACATGACGCGAGACTATTTTGGTTGGTAGATTTAATGACAAAAAATAGAGGACACGTGGTCATTCTGTCAATAGGTTATTATTGAATCGTCATAAGTGAGTAACGGAGTGTAATCTTGAAAAATTGAGTGAGCATCCAATAACATATTAAAGTTCAGTGAGTGAATCAAGACAAGACTAAAAGTTCAGTGACTATTCAAAATGTGATTTGTTGACATGACGGACAACTCAACATTGGTCGACAGAAACGTGTGTCATGTGAGCATTTCCAACTGCCACGTGTGCAATTCTGTCCACTGGCTATTAATGGATCGTCAGGAGTGAGTAATGACGAGCAACATTGTAAAATTTGGGGAGCATTCAGCACTATTTTAAAGTTCAATGAGTAAATGAATACGAAACTAGAAGTTCAGTAATTATTCAAATGTTTAACTCATCGAATATCTGATTATTTTTATTTTATTTTGCATTATTTACTTTTCGTGAATAACGTATTCTTAATTGAGTATGAAAGATTTAAAATATGAAAAATTTGCATGGTATTTTTTTTTTGTAACAATTCGATCTAATATTATCCACTTATGAGTTTGTAAATTTGTATTTTTGTAGCAAATATTTACCTTCTTATGTTTTCGTTCAAAACAAAATTAAAGCAAGCTCAATTTTGTAGCTACCAAATTAAAGTGTCAAATTTGAAGTGAGCTAAAACGTCGATTTGTTAATTATTTCTTTAATTTTATCATTATCTAAATGTTTTTTTTTTCCTTTCCACTTTAAATTTCACCACCTCTGACCTCTTTTATTTTCTTCATTGCTATATATATGATGATGGAACTTGTAAACCAAGTTTATGTTTGGTTCAAATTAGAACATACTCCAATCAAGACAATTCAAGAGAGGTCCAATAAAAAGTTTTCATTATTGCCTAACTAAAAAAATAAGTCATTTTGATTAAAGTCTATAGTTCGAGTAGGTTCGAGTTAGATTTAGAAAGGTAAACTTGAAAAAAACTAAAATAATTTAAATCGGGTCGATATTATTTAACCGTATAGAATTTATTTTTCCATTAAATTAAATTAGATCTCAATCGAGAGTTTTGAATTAGAGTCGAGTTTATTTCAAATAAGTTTTAAACCTCTTGATAAAGTTTGTAAAATTCAATGAAGTTGTACTTTTTGTCTTCTATCTTGCTTTAAGAAAGCATCATACTTTGCTTGATCACAATACTAACTTCAAATTAGAATATTTCTAAGAGAGGGCATAATCTTATATGGGATTCAACATTTTGGACTAAGAACACGTTTGGAAGTACTTATAAGTATTTATAAATTGGTTAAATATAATTTTTATCTACACATTTCGTAAGATCAATTACTTATAATCGCAATGAAACAAGTTGAAATAAAAATATTTATCATGAATAATTCAAATTTTTAGATAAAATAATTGAATAATTTTCATTATAATATACCAATTATAACCTCACAGACTTGTCAAGAGACAATCCACTATTCATGAATAAATTTTATTTGTCCTTTTGCTCTTTTATCTTGTTAAATACTATTCTATTTATCTTTGAATACAAACACTAATACACAAACTCAATAATACACATTGCAAAGAATTAGGTTAACTTCAATATTTTCCATTAGATAATTATACTTTAATTTTGTATCAATTGAGTCACTACATTTTAATTTTATCTCAATTTAGACTAATTTGTTCAATTTCGTCACATTGTCTAATTTCAAAAACAGAAATAGCCATTAAATACTAACAGCCATCTTACATAGTCATAAAAAAATGACTTGAAATAAGTGATATAAAAACTTGTTTTACACATTATACTTGTGTACTGAAAATATTTTAGAATAAATTTATAACTAACATTCTGAGTATATATTTGAACAAGATTTAAATGAATATACGTGTCTCTTTTTTAATTAATCAAGATTTTAAATTTTGAGATAAGATGATTAATATGGTATGAGGATCAAATAAAATATTTCTATCAATTCTCACCCACGTCAATTTATGAGCACGTTTGATTCAATAAAAATTGTGCACATATTATACTTTTAACTAAAAAATAATATTAATACTATTCATAGTCGTTTATTGTCTATAGTGAACCTATGTGACATTATTTAATTGGAGTAATTATTCATGTAGACTCACTATCGATAGTGAACGACTATGAATATCATTATTTAAAAAAAAATTTCAATCATATGTACGATGAACGTGTTAAAAATACTGAAGGAAAATAAAATATAAATAAATATACATTTATAGAATAATTTCTAATTAATTTCTTAAAGCAAGGACACATCAGAAACACTTCTACGGCACGTAATGACAACAATGCCCCTAACCCCACAGGTATAGCCTATAAGCTCCATTTCTGATGTCTCTATAACCTTTTTTATTTTATTTTTTTTTAGAAAAAGAGCAGAAAAAAATTCGTTTGAAGATCATCGAACCACAACAAAGAGAGCCGCTCATTTTATTATTCATTAATCTTGTGCTCCGAATCCCGATTCTCTCCCTGTTTGAGCGTTTTCCGATTTCAAAGGTATTAAATATATATATGTATGTATTTATTGTATCTGTAATATTTTTTTTAATGTTGTTTGAAACTATGTTTTATTTTTTTAATAAGTTATGGGGCATTTGAATTGATATACGGGGGAATGATTTGATCTCGTTTTTGTGCATTTTTATTTAAAGCATGAATTGAGCTCCTCTTTTAGCTGTATCTAGTTTGGATGAGCGATAGGTTTGGAGCTGGCGTCGTGGGGATTGTTTTTGACTTTATTCTATTTTTTCCTTTTAGCCGATTGATTTATAATTTATTGGCTATTTGTAGCTTTGTTGTTGTTATGATAATAATATGACAGAAATTACAAGAAATTGTAGAACAAGTTTGAGTTTGAAGTATTAAATGCTGGGCTATGATATGGTCACAAAAGAATTAGGCGAAGTCAACTTGATTCAGGCAGAGTGTTTCTTTGTAGTTCACAGAATTTTCTGGAGGTGGTGCACACCATTTTTTGTAGCATTTTTTCTTGAATCCAGAAGTTTTAATTTATTGAACAGGATGATCTAGGATAATCTGATTCGAGGTATTATGTTTGTAGGTAAGTTAGCTATTTTGCAATGGTTTTGTTGTCTTGGAGAATCTTCTTATCAGGTTTTTGTCATACGAGTCCTATAATTCTAATTTTATTTTTTTAAAAGAAAGGGTGAATTTCTTGTGTGAAATAATCTCCCAGTGGCTGTTTTGGCAGCATGAGAGGGACATACACAATTTTGGGTGATTTTCTATTAAAATATTGACTCCAAGTCCTCATTCCTATGCCACCGAACGTAGCATATTTTAGAACCTATTAACAAGTTAACATTGATAAGGGACAGTTGGAATTGGTTACATTGCATCATAATAGATGGATTCCGGAGTTGCAATCTTGTTAGTACAGAGATTTTTTTTGATCTTGTTTTCATGCATTCCACTTAATGCACGAGTTCAGCTTCCTAAATGTTGGGCATGATCCCATGACCGCAAAAGTAGGTCTAGTCAACTCCACCTTGGCTGAGTACTAAATCTTTGTATGAATGTTCGATGAAGGCAAATAACCTTTCCCCCTCTGTTATCTTTTTTGCTTTCAATAATTTTAACTCATGAAGAGGATACTAGATGATAAATCTATTTCTTTTGAAGAAATGATTTATATAATCGCTCAAGGTATACACCTCTCTATCTCCAAAAACAAGCTAGTCATGAATGTAAAAGAACTGGTGCATTATTGCACCATAATGCGAATGTTGCACTAGCTTATTTCCATACCAAGGAAAGTAACACATCATGGCAAGCACAATACAACTGTGCTCATTTATGCTACAATACTATATGTTGCAGCAGATTAGGTGATTGTGAATGTAGTTTTTCCACCTTTCTTTCTCTCCTCACCCAGAGTTGAGCATCTTCTGGTTAGGTATTTTTGAATAAATCCTTATTTTCTTGTTAATGAAAAGATTTATGTTATACGAAATAATTTTTCTATAGATGCTTTGACAGCTCCAAAATGGGTCATGAAATTGGAATTCTTGAAAAAATTAATTCCGCGACACCAAATATGGCATACTCTGAAACTATTTGACATTTTACTATTGCAGTTTCCATAGTGTATGCATTTAGTTTTCAATATACCTTTTGATGTGGATCTCCTAAATTGGAGATGAGTCCTCAAGGACCCTATAGACTGGGCCGACTTAAAGAAAATTGGTTTGAAATGTTTGTGTCGTCGTGATATACATACTCTGATTGTTTTGGATTAGTTGAAACCACATAAATTTTGTCGTACGATTGAGCTTCGTACAGTTGGAATGAACCATGATTTTTGCTCCACCTAATCATTAAAGATAGGTGTCTTATTGTGTGCAGTAAGGTTGTTAGTTAGTGTTTCTAATGATTTTCTGACAGTCTTATTAAGGTTGTTAATTAGTGTTTCTAATGATTAGCTGACAGTCTTATTCTTATGTGTTTATAGATGGAATCTGGACATCATTGTGATAATTTTAACAAACCTACCACTGCTGCTACTGATGAAGACAACGTAAGAGAAGGCGATTCTTCATCAAATGGACCTAATTTTGATCCAAGCTCGACCTATGAAAACGAACCAGGCAGGATTCTCATGAACTTGCAGAATGTCTCCTATATTTACAGACAAGATGTTGTAAAAAGCAAAACTAACAGTAAGATAGGCATTGTGACTGAAGTTTCTGGTGACTCAGATTCAGATAGCAGCATAACCGACGACGAAGATGGGGACGAGGATGAGGATGAGAATGAGAATGAGAATGAGGATGATGAAGTTGGTTCTAATGAGGAAGGTGATGTGGATAATGGAAATTTTGACGAGAGTGCTGATGAAATTACTGACAATAATAACAGTAAGAGTAGTCCTCTTTCCGCTGACCAAGTTAGAGTTCTCTGGATGGACGAGTCCGAAACAACAGAAACTACTACTGACGTGACAGTTGTAGATAGAGGATTTTTACATGGGGATTATGTTGCTGCTGCCTCTGATCCGACAGGTCAAATAGGTATTGTGGTTGATGTCAATATTTCTGTTGATTTATTAACTCACGACGGATCTATTTTAAATGATATATCATCCCGAAACTTGAAACGAGTAAGGGATTTTACTGTTGGTGATTATGTAGTCCTTGGACCCTGGCTTGGTAGAGTCGATGATGTCTTGGATAATGTTACAGTTTTGCTTGATGATGGCTCTGTATGTAAAGTCATGAAAGCTGATCCACTCCGTCTGAAACCCGTTGGGAAGAACATTCTTGAAGACGGACACTTCCCATATCATCCGGGCCAGCGTGTTAAGGCAAGCTCCTCGTCAGTTTTCAAAAATTCTAGGTGGCTATCTGGATTGTGGAAAGCTAATCGATTGGAGGGTACTGTAACTAAAGTTACCATTGGATCTGTGTTTATTTATTGGATTGCATCTGCTGGGTATGGGCCTGACTCTGCTAATACACCAGCTGAAGAGCAGAGTCCCAAGAACTTAAAGTTACTGTCTTGTTTTGCACATGCAAACTGGCAGTTGGGTGATTGGTGCCTTCTTCCATCATCTCTGATATCGTCCTCCACATGCCTGGACAAGGGATTATCAAAACTAGAGACTTCCAGTTCAGCTAAAGATGAACCAGAATCTGTTGAAACAGAAGATGAGTCCGATGCAGAAGTGATGAATTCAGAGGATTCAAATGGGAACAGTAAATCAATGGAAAATAATGAAGAGGCTTCCTTCGATAAAATCAGCGAAACCTTTGAGAATAATGCCCCCGAAGAATCAGACATGTGCAGTAGTTCAATGTCAGTTGCAAAGGAAAGTGTCCATGAGACCTGGCCCCTTCAGCGTAAAAAGATCCGTAAAGTTGTAGTCAGGAGGGACAAGAAAGCCCGGAAGAAAATAGAAAATTTTGAGAGGGCCCTTTTGATTGTCAATACAAAGACAAAAGTTGACGTTGCCTGGCAGGATGGAACGATAAAGCAGGGTCTAGACTCCACATCTTTGATTCCTATCGATAGTCCCGGTGATCATGAGTTTGTTGCCGAACAGTATGTAGTGGAGAAGGCTGCTGATGATAGTGACAATGCTGTTGAGATAAGACGTGTTGGAGTAGTGAAAAGTGTCAATGCTAGAGAGCGGACAGCTTGTGTTAGGTGGTTAAAACCAGTTGCCCGGGCAGAGGACCCCAGAGAGTTTGATAAAGAGGAAATGGTGAGTGTTTATGAGCTAGAGGGTCATCCTGACTATGACTATTGTTATGGAGATGTAGTTGTTCGGTTGTCGCCTGTTTCTGTGCCCGGAAAAATGGATTCTTTCGTGGAGTCTGTTGAAGAACCAAACCAGCATATTAGTTCAAATGAGTCTAAGCAAGATAAGAAAAGGCGTCCTGGAAGTAAGAAGGTACAGAGCTCATCCGCTGATGATGTACCCAGTGAATTTTCAGATCTCTCTTGGGTTGGGAACATCACTGGGCTAAAAAATGGTGACATTGAAGTTACCTGGGCTGATGGGATGGTATCAATGGTATGTTTACCTTCAGGGTTTCCGAAATATACTTTCTCTATTTTAATTGGAAGTTTCCCATGTTACTCTGTTTTTAACTAGAATTTTCCCTTGTTATTTCGTTTTAAATTGGGAGATTATTTTCACTCTAAAGCTGTTTTACTTGTTTTGTATATCTTTTTGTCTTCCCCCTTCTCCATAATGTTTCACAACTTGAATGGTTGAAATTTCTGGTTTTATCATCTGGATTCATATATTACTTTTACCATTGTTATTTGTTAACTGTACTATTGTACACTTGTGGGCATAGAGAATGTAATTAGAAGAAGAAAGTTGAATCTTCGTGATACCTGGACTGCAAAGTTCCTAAATTTTGTATTCCCATTTGTTCCATCTAAATTTATATTGAATTATGCATGAAGATTGGTTGTAGAGATAATTATATTTCTTTTACTCCTGCGATAACACTTCATCTAGTTGAGATTTACCATAGTTTCTTTTGCCATAAAAAGAAAAGAATTTGACATCGTTTTGGTTGAAAATCTCTGTTGTTATATCAGGTTGGTCCGCAGGCAATTTATGTTGTTGGTCGTGATGACGATGAGTCTATTGCCACCGGAAGTGAAGCTAACGAAGATGCAGCTAGCTGGGAAACTGTTGAGAGCGAATCATCGGAGACTGTTGAGAATTCCAAGCAGGTAAATGGTTGCTGGAAGTGGCCATTAATTAATTTACTTTAGCTTCAGAATATTACAAAATCATTTTCTTTGAAAAGCCTTTATTATCAGCCTCTTTTTGGCTTTGTATTGACGCAAAAGCTTACTTTTTAATATATAGGCAACAGGTAGATTTTCGTTGATTCATTTGGTTCTTCTGAGTGTTACTCGAGCCGGATGATAAAAAATTATCATGTCCAGTTTATTTGGGAGATGGATCTACAATAGTTGACCTGGCCCAACAACATATAACCTGATTTGAACGATCCTTATATGAAGAATCCACATTGTCTTGCAATGGAAGTTCTTAGATATCTGCTTCCGTTTAGCAGACCATAGGTCGTTAAGTCTTGCCTCGATTTCTTAGAAAGCTTATAATTGTTTCTACTCCTGCCTGTTTAGGTTATGACCAATCTCAAAGGAGCTCTTGTTGAGCTTGAATAGTTTGGTGTCTTTATGTATTTTTCACGCTAAATGGCTTAGTGAGCCCTGCTTAAATTGATTGAATATCAAACATGGAAGTTTCTTTTCTTTTCTTTTTTTCCCCTTTTAATTTGAATCAAACGAGTTTCTTATGAGCCAATTCTAGGCCATGGGTCTCTTTTTTTCTACAAATGTATTCTGATGAGGAACCCCCCAAGGGCAGAAGCTTTACTACAATGAGAGTTATCTTTTCTCAAATGTTTCATTAACCTCTGTGGGAGAATTAGAGACACAATCTGAGAGTAACTGATAATCCACCATTTATACCAGAGTCCTTTTTTGTCTACTCTAGAGCTAATTATTCTTTGCTGCGCTTTTAAAATGAAAATTCTGAGGGTTGATATTTGGAGTTGGAGCGATAAAAAATCTGAAGTAAATGAAGTTACCAGATGTAACAATCAGAATGCATTGGAGCCAATTAGTTTAAGAGTCGTTTAAGCACTTTGGCAAACTTTGTAACACTGTTTTCTTCTAAAGTCATTACCAACATGTGGCTTTATTATCTTATTAATGCAAAAATGTTGTTTCTACCATTTTATTCCTGTTGGTAATGTGACTGTGTTATATCAAATGTGTAGTCACATTTTATATTAAAGGCTGGCAAGCAAATAGATATGTCTTGTGGAATTTGATCTGTATGTAATTACTTCATATGCTGGTTGATAAAAGCTGGAAATGCCATTTCCTATTATTCTTATTTCTACAGAAATATTTTTGTTCATTTTTGTTGATTCACTGTATTTGCATGTTGGTATTTAGGACCTCAGGACAGACAATGCAAGTGACATCAGACTGGAATCTGAGGAGAGCAACACAGAAAATTCTGGAAAGAATGGAGCTCTCTCAATTCCCCTTGCTGCACTTGGGTTTGTGACTAGACTTGCCTCTGGAATATTTTCAAGGGGACGGAAGCACGCGGATCTAATGGATTTGGATTCCAGAAGTGAAGATGAACTTCAATCTGAGGGATCCACTCTAGAAAGAGACCCAAACGATGAATTGAGCTCCAAGAAACCTAGTGAAAGTGACAATCTTCTTGCAAAGTTACCGACTAATGGCAAGGGAGAGGAAAATGATGCAGCAGAAGCCCAAGATTTATTAGAAATTGCTGAAGCTCTTTGTAACTTGAAACCGTTAGGAGCAGCTCCAGCCCCATGTGACGAGGACGCTTCTAGGTTCAAAGGCTTTGATATTGTTAGAGATCCTCATGACCATTATTTTCTTGGTGCACATGGACAGGTTAGTTTGCATTTTGGTACACAACCATCCTACTCCCGAAAGAAAAAGAAAAAGAAGAATGAAAGAATTAGGACAAGAAGATTATGCACGTTTCTGTTTCCGATTGGTCATCCTTTTTTTCATTAGTGTTGTCATCTTTGAAAATCTTATAATACTGCTCCAAGGGATTTTTGTGTTACTGAGATTAATGTAATTTACAGAATAACGCTGGTAGGAAGTGGCTCAAGAAAGTTCAACAAGATTGGAACATTCTTCAAAATAATCTGCCTGGTATTCAGTCACTAACTTCCCCGTCCTATTTTGAATTCTTGTTATCATGTTGAAACAATAACAGCAGCTCTCATTCTAAAAGTAAAAATATTTTAAACAGAGGGGATATATGTGCGTGCATATGAAGATAGAATGGATCTTTTGAGGGCGGTGATAGTTGGAGCTTATGGTACACCTTATCAAGATGGCCTTTTCTTCTTTGATTTTCACCTCCCACCAGAATATCCCGACGTTCCACCTGTAAGAGAACATGATATTTCTTTGTTTGCACAAGTCTTTCTTTGCACTTGAAACTAATGATGCTGATCAAACCCCTCTGCGTTATCCATACTGATGTATAACTTTTATATACAAATATCTTCATTGCTCTATATGCAGTCAGCATATTATCATTCTGGAGGGTGGCGAATAAATCCAAATTTGTACGAGGAAGGCAAAGTCTGCCTTAGTCTTTTGAATACCTGGACAGGCAGAGGAAACGAGGTCTGGGATCCTTCATCCTCAAGCATTCTTCAAGTGCTGGTTTCACTCCAGGGACTAGTTCTAAATTCCAAGCCATATTTCAATGAAGCGGGATATGATAAACAAATTGGGACAGCTGAAGGGGAGAAAAATTCATTGTCATACAATGAGAATACATTTCTGTTGAACTGTAAGACAATGATGTATCTGATGCGGAAACCTCCAAAGGTGATAAAAACCAAATTTAACTCATTTTTGCCTGCCAAGTTGCTGTTGCATCATTTTCCTTGGACAATCATAGATATTTGACTTTGGCTGAGTTCTTTGTTCACAAATTTACATTGCTTTTCAGTAGGCAAGCTATTTTATTTTCTATGGAACATCTGGAAAATGTCTTAGAAAATTGACCTGATGGTAAATTTTCCCCAGAACCTTCAATGACAATGGTTAGGGAGATTGTTTTTTTTCCTAGGCTTAGCTGATCTAAATTCTAAACCTATTATCTATGTTGAGAGTGCTGGTCCAAACTATCATCCCCAGAAATATTCACCCTCAACATACTATTCGTCTTTCTTTTTGTTGTTTTCTTTTTTCCCCCCCTTTTTGTCTTCTTCGTATATTCCCAGTAACTTTGATGTATGTTAGGTTTTAAAATATTTTTTAAGCAATGAACTAGTTTCCTTATAATGTAACCGCATAATTGTTTGCAGGACTTTGGAGAGCTTGTCATCCAGCATTTTAGAAGACGCGGCTACTATATTCTCAAGGCGTGTGATGCTTATATGAAGGGACGCCTGATCGGCTCACTCACAGAGGATGCTTCTATTAGCAGTAATAGCAATGGTAACTCAAATTCAGTTGGTTTCAAGCTGATGCTGGATAAAATTGTGCCAAAACTTTTCTTAGCTTTAAATGAAGTTGGAGCCGACTGTCAGGAATTCAAGCACTTGCAAAAGTTGTAGCAGTGGTCTTAAAAGGACCATTTGTGCTTCTTAATCAGCCCCAAAGAGGTCAGCCTTTCCAATTCGTGGGTTTCTCTAAATTTTGAATACTTGCAATGTGAAGGCTCGAGATGCTTCTAAAACGAGATACTTTACAATGGACATTAGACACTGTAATATCATGCTCAATATTATCAGCATCAATTTTTTGAAGTAGTATCCGGTGTTATACTTTGTAAAATTCCCTGAACTAACAAATTGAAAAATGAGCAGCTTGTTGTGGATTTGGCTACTCAGTTGTGGCTGGAATCGTTTTTTTTCCTTCGTTTTCTGTTTTCGTCCTCTAAAATGGACAGTTATACTTTCTGTCAAGACCATTTTTTATTCAAGATCGCTTAATGAAATTCATTTTGTTGTATTCTGTAGAAAATGTTCTGCTGTAATAGATTTGTCAAGCAAATTGTACATTTATTTACTCGTATTATGTAGAAAATGGCATTGAAATGTGCATTATTTCTCAGCTGGCTCTCATGAAAAAACAAGCTGATAAGATTCAAATAAGTGATGCATTTATGTTCTGGTGTCACTTTTGGTTCTATTTTTCTTTTGCCCTTTTTGGGTGGGTCTGTACTTTTCCAGTGATTTTCTATCTGTAATGCAACTTGTGCGTCTTTTCATGTCATGGACGCTGGCAATACTATAACATTTGTCTCATTATTTTTGTCACCTTTTTTCTTTTTTTCTTTTTGCAATTTAAAATTTTCCGGCACAATTTGCTTGCTATTTGATTTGTTATGATTATAAATTCTTTGATATAGTAGTGTTTATATTGTAATTTACATTTTCAATATTGCAAACTGTTAGGATTTTCAAAATTATGTAAGATGAAAATAATTTAAAACTAGATAGTAGAACGAATATTTAACATAAGACTTGAAAGAGAGAGAGAGATTGTTTAATTGTAATTTGGAATTTTGGACTTTGAAAAAGTCTCAATTATCTTATACTCCTTCCGTTCTACAAAGATAGACTCGTTTTCCTTATTTATCTGTCTCAAATTATAGGCCACTTACTTTATAGAGGGTGTATTAGATTTTTCATTTTCCAAATATACCTTTATTTAATTTACATTGTTATCAACCCAAAACAAGTATTTAAATTTGTTAGATTCATGAATGACTAGTATTAAATGGGGGTATAATAGAAAAAGTGTGAAAAATTTATAATTTCAATTATATTAAATATGTTTTCTTAATCTGTGTGAAAAAAGAAATGAGTCTATCTTTGTAGGACGGAGGGAATAATATACTAGATTGAGCTCGATATTGATAGGAGGAACATATTTGTCTATTCTTAAAACCTTGCATTTCATATAAATTGAGATACTATGATCAAAACTAACGCCATACATGGTATGCATCCATCCATTCGAAATATAAATTGAGATGCTATGATCAAAATTAATGCAATACATGTTATACATCCTTCCATCTTTTTAGTCATGAAATAGATGAAAAAAAATCCGAAAGAAGGTTTTTTGTTTAAGAATGAAATCTTATTAGAATTACTATCTATAGATATGAATCACCTTTCCACTTCCATGATGTCCGGTTTATATCGTTAAATACATTGAGAAATCAAATCCCTAATGCTAAACACTAAACAATTGATGGTTATACACGAGAAAATTAAGCTTTAAAACTTCCAATTTCCTTGAGAAATATGTCTCCTTATTTTTGACAGGAAGACGTACCTCTTATCAACCATTTAAAAATCTCAATGAAAATTAGAGAAATATGTCTCCTTATTTTTGTCAGGAAGACGGACATCTTATCAACCATTTAAAAACCTCAATGACCACGCCCATTTCTGGCCCGAGGCGAGTAAGGCCATCGCCTTAGGCCCAAAATCGAAGGGGCCTATATTTTTCCCATCTAAAAAAAAAAAAGTTATGTAAAACCCAGGAAATTATGTGAAGCCAGGCCCATCAATTTGTAATTTTTTTTTTCCGTAAAAGACTTTGTTCATTTTGAATGCATACTATAATTAGGGAGGCCCATTGGAGACCTAATTTATAGAATTCATCTCAGGCCCTGAAAATTACAAAACCGCCCTGACTGTAGTTTCAACGTTGTTACTCAATAGTCACTGCACTTTCAACATTGTTTCCTATCCGTGACTCTGTCTCCTTCCATTCGAAAACTAGCAGCTTTGATAATGTGACAAACATAACCTTTAACTTTTTAAACATTCCAGTGTGATGAATGAGAAACAACATTAAAAATACAGTAACTATTTTATTTATTTTTTAAAGTTCTTGGTTTTACACCCCACAAAAAGGACATGGAATAACTCATAAAGATGAAACTACGCTGGAAAAACATTTTTATTTGCACCAAAACCAGATTTAGAAGCCTCGCATAGGTTTGGATCTTGATGCCTCTAGCACTGGATTCCAGTCACAGAAAAGGCATAGCATACACGTCGATATAAGGCACAAGAAAGCCGCTTCCTCTATTAACCGAACCCCACCATAAGAATAAATATACAAATGTTGTCTCAGTCAGGAGCAAATGAAGGTTGGCTTTTGACTAACAGTTAGTTCTAGAATATATTGCATAAACTTTTCTTGCTCGTTCTTAACTAACAGAGACTTATAACCCGTTGTACTATCTCCACCATAAATTATCGATTATGACATTCACAAACGATAATTTATATTGGGATGGTACAACGAGTTATGTCTATTAGTTAAGAATGATCAAGAAAAGTTGAAGCAAAATATTCTAGCACTTGGCAAATTGAATACTAGCCGAACAGATTCAAAAACTTGTGGCCATCTCTGTTTCCATTATCATCAACTTCAAACTCATACTATGATAAACAAACTACCCATCCCATCTCTAGGATTATATAGTAATCCCTTAGGACGACTTTGGTGGTAGGGAAGTTAAGCTTTTTTTTCTTCCGCTCCAACTTACCAAACAATATCATCAATGGTTTGAACAAAAACGAGGCTTGGAGTTTATTTACTTCTTTTCTCAAGGTTCGATAGACTTTACAGAAAAAAAATGTTTTGAGCTTTTGAAGATGGGAAGTCCACAAACTCATAAATATTGTAATGATTGTCCCATATCACTAAGTTAAGTTTTGGCTTGTAGGACTATAACCACTTTGGCACCCTCATCTCCCAGGACAGTTTTAAAGGTAACTTCTACCTAATATGTAGTTGTAACAATTGCTATCAGGTGAGACACTTGAGGATGACCCTCGTTGTGGACGAGTGACTTAGGGAGATCTACTTCCAGTAGAAGGACGGTTCATCAAAGTCACCTACTTAGAAATGTGGACCGCCATAGAAGTTGGTTTTTAAAGGAGGGATAGAATATAATGACTGTAATTGTGTCCCATCGCTAAGTTAAGCTTGTGGGCTTGTAACCACTTAGGCCCCTGCCCTTAAATTCGGTTTTAAGTGTGAGTTCTACCCAATGTGGTCGCAATAAATACTTAGCACTGCTCAAAATCATCAAGCCAGAGAAACCATCTTTGGATTCATCTCAACGCCAACATCCAATGTTGATCAATACTGAACCACAATGGAACTCAAACTCATGAACATCCATCTCCATCTCATTCTTTCTTTCCTCAAAGTTAAAAATAATAAAATTTCTTCCCTAATCAAACAGAGCGCAAGTTTTTTTTTTCCTGGACAACAACAAAGTATTATAGCAATATCTGAGCTTAAACTTAAGATATGCCACATTCTGCTACGCACAAAGTTTCAGTTTCCCCTAGTTTTCCAACTTCTACAGTTCAGCTTAAATAGCAACACCAAGATTGATTTCACAGATTTCCAAAACATATAATTTATTAGATTTCCATAATGTACACTATCCCGCAATGTATGACTATTTCTGCATAAACTTGCAACAATAACACTGTACACTGTGCTGAAAAACTTGTAGTTTGACTCAGGCAGGAGCCATAGACGAAATAACATTAGAGGATATTTGGTCGTGCTTAAGTGCAGTTTTTAAGTTTGTTTTATTTTTGGCACTGTGGCTTTTAAGCACAACCAAACGTGCTGTTTGCAAAATTATATGTATAAATTAAACAACAAGACATATAATTCACAGGCTCGCATTTATTCGAATCCACAGACCACAAACAGAACATAATGTGGTAAAAGATAGGTAAATAAAACAATACATGGGAGATCATACACTGTTCTTGATAATATTCTGGCGGGCAAGAAACCTTGCTATGGGTGGCGTAAGCGCGAAGGTTATTGGAACCCGAATCGGAAACAGAGCCTTATTCAGCAAAAGCGCGAGCGCAAAAGCCCCACCGCTCGAAGCCACCAGCTCAGTAGTCCGATTTCTCTCCTTTTTCACATCATTCATTACCGGTTGCTCCATTACGAACCCGTCGGAGGAGGCATGAGTATCAATGGCAGTAATTTCGGTGTCCGATGAGGGCAGTTTAGGGATTTCACCTTCTTTCGGCTGCTTGCCGAGGCTGGGCATGCCGATTTTTTCAAACATGGACTCTACATCGACGTTGTTCTTGATGGCGACGTACAGACCGGTGATTGAGGCGGCTGAGACTGAAAAATGCACGCCCAATCCCACCTTCCCGTACTTCCTCAATAGCTCCCGCATTCTTCCGCCAGCCATTTTTGGTATAATAACGTTTCGAATTTCAAGTACTCTTTATATTTATATAGGCGTGTGTACATACACATGCAAATTAAGGTTTTTCAGCTAGGGTTTTTGAACTTTCAGACAATGACGAGTTAGGGTTTTAAGAATTTCATTCCAGAGTATTCTTGGGTTAGGAGGAACCTGGATACGGTGTCGTATGTAGAAGATTAAGTTGATGATTGGGCTTTAGATTGACCTTAGTTTGGGTCTGGGTCTTAAATGGATTCCAGTCCTTAATTAGGGACCTCTGGTGTAATTGATCCGAATCCTCAAAAAATCGCATCTACAACCTAGGTACTATACAAAGGGATTTTTTTTTTCAAGAATGAGACCCTCTTTGAAATAATTTCAAAAAAGTCATTTATGTTATTTAAACTCTAAAAATATTTTATTGGTAATATATTTATTATAATTTAATATATTAATATATTAATTACAAACTATAATTAATAGCTGTAACTGAAACCTGGAAAAATGGAGATTTTCCGTTATTCCATTAAATTAGAAATCTAATTTATTCTTGGCCAAAGTAGAAAACAAAAAATTTTAAAAAATCCGCGAAGAAGATGAGTACGAAAGCGAAGAACACCATTCTGTGAATAACATCATTCGGCGAAGAAGATCAGTCTGCGAAGAATATCAGTACGTGAAAAGTTTCCGTCCATGAAGAATAATAACATCTGTTATCAGAATAATAACATAAGGTAGTTATTGTAACAATTTTATGAAATTATCTGTAAAAAATTTCTCTCAGTTGATCAATCCGTAAGATACATTTGCGTATGTTACATTTTTGTATGTTATATTTACACATGTTACATTTACATGTGTGTAACATATTATTTTGTGTTATTATCACTCTGAAACGAAAATGTTACAAAAAATCTCAGAATTCATGATATTTTATGTTTATGATACATTGAGAATATTTCCATATGTTACATTATATTTCTAATATGATCTTGTAAAATTTGGAAATTTCTGGTTTGCGCAAATATTTATTACATTTAAATAATTTGCGTATGTTACAATCGCCTATGTTACATTTTCGTATGTTACGTTTTTTGTATGTTACATTTGCGTGTTTGCAACATATTATTTTATGTTATTATAACTCAATTTTTAATTTTTTTGATCACAATCTGTAGCTTAAGTAACATTTTACGTTATGTTACATTGGATGCCTATGTTACACTTTCTTATGTCACATTTGCGTATGTTACGTTTTTCGTATGTTACATTTGCGTGTTTTTCTATTTTATCATGAATTGATGTGTGTATTACAATATATTTTACAGAAGGATATGGTCGGCTATTGTAAGTGGTCGAGAGCTTATATGCCAACTAACAGGTACACTACGATGACGTCAAATATTGCGGAGTCCGTAAACGCAGTGACAAAATCAATAAAGACTTATACAATTGTGACTATGCTAGATCAGTTTGTGAACGAAACCGTGTTATAAAGTGTAGAAGATGTTGACGATATGTGCACAACAAGAGAACGTGTAAATATCAATTGGGATTGATCAACATGCATAATGATAATTGATATACTGTTAATGTGTTCTTGTGTTCTGTAATTTTTTACTTCATGGAATTGAATACATTGTCATAGCATTAATAAAGTGTTTTGATACATTTACATAATTGATGTTTGATACAGTTATTTTAAAATAGTGCAAAACTAGTATAATATATAACATCAGTGATACATATTAAAACTCATGAGGATATCAGTTGTAACATATGTAACGTCAGTGATAGAGAATACCAATACATGTAACATGTGCTGGATAAAATAACATGATATCATATGTAACATATCCAGTGATAAAGAATATCGTTTGTAACATTTGTATCAGACAGTGATACACAATAGAATTTGTAATATTTGTATCAGACCATAATATTAGAAAGAATCTGTTACAAATGTTATAACTGCAAAACCAATTCTAAATCTCAACAAGTTCGTATTTACATACATACACGACTCTAAAACAAATTGATACAACGTAACATTTGAATGAAATTGAAATGTAACAATGAAAACAAATATAACTAATGATTCAATTATTTTTAACATACGTAACATGTGATGGTACAATAACATAACCACATCTGTAACATATTCAATAACATATTCATTGCTACAAAATATCAATTGTAACATCTGTATCAGACATTGATAAACAACATCAATTGTAACATCTGTATCAAACATCCTGTAACATATGTATCAAACATTCATACACAATACCATTTGTAACAACAACATCAGACATTGATATTAAACATAATCTGTTACAACTGTTACAACATCCAAACCAAATTTAAACTTCAACAAGTTAAATATTAATATATACAATGTACTGTAACAGATCTATAGATATATATTATGTAAGAAAAAAAAAACATTTTATACAGATTTCCATTCGCCTAATTGAGTTAAGATTGTCATGACAGGACGTAAACTAACAAACATAGAATTGTTAAAATCAATGGCTGTTCTACTCCTACTTTGCATCTTCGTTGTCTCTTTCGTTTTGGCACCTTTAGTAGGTGTAGAGAAGGCTATTCGCAGGAAGCTGGAAGCAATGGACTACGGTATGTTTTCTCCACCAGGCGACGCTCTTTTTTGACATTGTCAATCGGCGATTTGGAATCTCCATTGTTCAAACGAGACAAAAAATGTTGAAAAATGCACTACGATTTAGGATTTCGGACGATGATTTGCAGAGATTCTGAAAAAATTGCACATGTTTGATAATGGGAAGTTTCTTCACATTTGGGGGATTTTCACTGTAGTGGGTGCGTAAATCTAGGAGGGTTAAAGTGGTAATGTGTAATTTACGATTTAATCTGATTTTAATTGGATATTAATTGAATATTAAAATAATTAATTTATTTTTAAAAATGCAATATTTTTTTAAATAAATAAGCTAATATGTTAGAATTAGAATTATTTTAATATTGATAAGTAGTTGGTGTAATATCCACACATACAAATCTACCAAAATCACTACAAATTTCATACTATGGACCCACTTGATTTTAATTAAAATTTTGATAAAAATATGAAATCCTAGTCAATAATTAATTTTAACCACATATTTTATAGGACCCACGTGTTTTTACAATTGTTCAACTACATATTTTATCAACTTTTTAAAAAATCTAATATTAATCAAAATCGAACACACCCTATATTTATTCTTAGAAACCGTAAATTATATAACCAAAAATGAACAAAAGCATTTCTTTATTTGATTTATGTCCGTGTATTTCTTAATTTGAAATCGTTAGAGAATTTGGTGCAAAAGTAGATTTCTTATCTTTTCATGTATATGATTCACTGGTTATTGCCTTATGTATTGGGCAAAAGTTAATTGAAATGAGAAGATAGCATATTTGATTTCCTATCTTTTAAAATCGTTACAGATATATTTCCAATTTTTAAAAATAGTACTGAAAATCTTCAATGTTTGAGAAAATAGTTAGAGTAAGTCTTTTACGACGAAATTGTCTTCGTATCTAAATAAGCAAAAAATTAAAGGCAAAATAAAAATAAAAATAAAAATATAACTAAATGTACCCCACAAAAATAAAGAATAACAAAGCGATCCATTTCTTCCTTCATCTCCAACCATCACCTACCTCACCAATCATCTTACACCCCAATTCCCCACCTGCCCTAAATTTATTGCCACCACCACACTTACAACCACCCTGCAGCTACAAATACCCTCACCACCATTTTTTGCACAAAAAAAAAAAAAAAGAAGACGGGGGAGAAATCTCCCATTTTCTACTATTTATGGCATAAAGGGCAAAAAAGGAGAGATCCCCTCAGGGCCGGTCCTAATATTTTGGATGCCTTGTACAACAATTTAAAATGGCGTCCCTTTCTTGTAACTAATAAATATATTAAGAAAAAATAAATTATATTCTAATAATAATGTTTCATTGCAAAAATATGACATTTAAATATTTGTTTATTTTTTTACACATTACTAAATCCTTCATTTATTAATCGTCTTCCTTTATGTAAACCTATTTAAAATAACTTTAAAAAAAAAAAAAAAAACTCTATCAAGATCACTTGAATAAATCAGCCATGGCCTATCACGTTTCTCACCATTTGATAAATAACGAGTATAAAAATTTGAAGAGAAACATCTGGACAAATTATCTTTAGGACATTTTTCTAGTGAAAGATCTTTTGTAGGATCATTTGTCACTTACAAATCTATAGATTTTATGTCAAGATTATCCCAAGTTCTTGGATTATTGATGTTGATGGAAATGGACTTATTATGAATTAAACCATCTACATCTTCATTAATATCATTTTCCTTAAGAAATTCACTACCAATATCTTTATTTTTATCATTTTCATTAAGTCTCAAATTTTTCTCAACATCTTCATTTTCATCACTTTCATTTTTTTCATTTCCAGTTTTTGGTCTACATTTTTGGCTTCTTTAATAATAAATCTATCAAGAGCACATTTTTGAGACTATCAACTTCTCAATTTTTCTTTTTTTTTTTCCTTTCGTTTTTCAAATCTTGATTGTTGTTTTCCAGGATGCATTTTAAACTTTTATGACAAAAATGAAAGTTATGAAAGTAATTAATTAAATAAAGGACAAATGAGATCGCAAAAATTGAAGTATAGCACCTGATTAAAGATTAAACTGACAAAAGCTTTATAGGCTTAATTAAAGTTATCTTGTTTCCTCAAAAACCTACGTACCACCAATCAAACAAATATATAGAGGAAATATAAATAAAATAATATTAAATAAAAGTCATTATCTATCTAGGAGACTATGAGAAAAATAAAAAAATTAAGTATGGACGAACAAATTAGAATATATGTAGATTTAATTACCTGCTTTTCTTTCAGACTATTCAGCAGTTATACAATAAATAGGAAAAATAAAGATTGATTAAACATTAAAGAACATGAACCTTTAATATTTTCAAGAGATTGAAAAAACTATTTGGCCCCGTTTTCTTTACAGAGATACTTATAATTTTTTTTTGGCAAACAGACCATATAAGTCTTCTTGATAACTGGCCGATAAACTTTTCGACTCCCTCTTCATTTATGAGAACGTTATTACTTATTAATAATTAGTTGCTTTTAATCAATTTCGAGGCTCTCAAGACATTTCGTTGTTTTAAATAACCATACGTGTTGATAAGTATTATGGTATATTTGAGAAAGCTTACAAATATTCTAATAAAATATTTTAATTTTTTTTGAAGCATCATTTTAAATATTTGAGAAAGTTTATAATTATTTAAAATCTTATAAAAAAAAAAAATTCTAAATTTTTAAAATTAATGAAAATTTTAAATATATACAAGCACATAATAAATTATTTTTGGTGCCCCTATAATGTTGAGATCCTGTGTGGTCGCACCATCTGCACACCCTCAGTGTTGCCCCTGATCCCTCTCATGTTTTGTCATTTTTATACATACATATATAGTGCTTGTGATATCTACTGCGTATATAATATTCGTACATATTGATATATTGAACGTGTTTGATGTTTGAAGTTGAAGATACTGCGAAGAAACACGTTTCGTGGATGCTTGTATATGGCAGTAATTGGCCATGGGTGGTGATTGGATGTTGGCGATGGTTGGATTTTAGGGGGGTGGTAGTGGTGATGATGAGTGTGGTGGGCGGTGGGGTGAAAGAAGAAGAAAGCCTTTTTGTTAATCTTCATTTTTGGAGGGTGTATTTGGTTATTTTTTATTCCTCTTTTTTTTTCCTTGTCTTTTGTTTATTTAAAGGAGAGGATAATTTTGTTATAAAGGACCTTTCATACCTATTTTCCTCAAACGTTGTAGATGTTAGGTGTTATTTTGAAAAATAGGGGTACGTCCCTTACATTTTTAAAGGTTGGAGGACCAGATATGCTATTTTTCATTGATTTTTTCATGTGTGTTTTCGATATTCAAATTTTTGTGTTTTTTCAATTTTATTTTTATTTCATATATCACCCGACTCTTTTCAACATGTATCACCTATATTAGTTCGTGTGCCCTTTTTGGTGGTGGTAGTGGTGGTGATGATAAGTGTGGTAGGTGGTGGGGTGAAAGAAGAAGAAAATCTTTTTGTTATTCTTCATTTTTGGAGGGTGTATTTGGTTATTTTTTATTCATCTCTTAATTTTTCCTTGTCTTTTGTTTTTTTGTTTATTTAAAAGAGATGATAATTTTGTTATAAAGGACCTATCATACTTATTTTCTTCAAACATTGTAGATGTTAGGTGTTATTTTGAAAAATAGGGGTATGTCCCTTACATTTTTAAAGGTTGGAGGACCAGATATGCTATTTTCCTTTAATTTTTTCATGTGTATTTTCGATATTCAAATTTTTGTGTTTTTTCAATTTTATTTTTATTTCATATATCACTCGACTCTTTTCAAAATGTATCACCCTATATTAGTTCGTGTGCCCTTTTTGGTGGTGGGTGGTGGGTGGTGGGTGTGGTGGTTTGTGGGGTGAAAGAAGAAGAAAGCCCTTTCGTTGTTCTTCATTTTTGGAGGGTGAATATGGTTATTTTTTATTCCTCTCTTTCTTTTTTCCCGTCTTTTGTTTTTTTGTTTATTTAAAGGAGAGGATAATTTTGTTATAAAGGACCTTTCATACCTATTTTCCTCAAACGTTGTAGATGTTAGGTGTTATTTTGAAAAATAGGGGTACGTCCCTTACATTTTTAAAGGTTGGAGGACCAGATATGCTATTTTTTTTTTATTTTTTTTTCGTGTGTTTTCGATATTCAAATTTTTGTGTTTTTTCAATTTTATTTTTATTTCATATATCACCTGACTCATTTCAAAATTTATCACCTTTATTAGTTCGTGTGCCCTTTTTGGAATTCAATGTTAAACTTATGGGACATTCTCCACTAGCATGTTTTGTGACTCTTATTCAAACAGTGAAATGTTTTTTGTGACCCATTTGTAGGTTGTCTCAATATTTTATGCGATCTTTATCAGTATTTGCAACATTTTGGTAAGTTTTATGTGACCTATAAACGTCACACTTTATGTGATCTTTATCAATTTTTGTAAACCTTTTTAAAAAGTTAAAAGTTTGGAGTGTCCCATCTGTAATTCGCCATAACAATTTATTTGACATTTATCAGTTTTTGTGACCCTTTCAATTGTTTATAATTTTATGTGACTTATTTGTAAGTCGTCACACTTCATGTGATCTTTGTCCGCCAAACTTCTAGTTATCCAATTTTAATATATTTATTGTTTAACTCATGCATGGGACCATTTGTCATTTATTTTTCTACCATCTACGACATTTTTGTAAGAATATTTGCGACCCATTTATAAGCCAATGTGACACACTTTATGTGATCTTCTGATCCCATTTTGTAAGTCGATTTGACACATTGTTGGTCAATTTTTTTTATTTTTTTTATTTCAAGTTGGTGAATATCTTATACCACCACACAAATGATTTTTTGGGGGCATAATTACCACTTTCTCACCCGATAATGTCATCACGAACTTGAATTGTAAGTTATTGGATGAGCACAAGATGTTTAGGAAATCTTGCTTCAAACGTTACATAAATGCAAATGAAGTCAGTTTCCATCCCGAATGAAAGTGGATTATAATAGTAGAAATTACATTACATTTCCGACTAAAAACAAACGTGGGTATTGCAATTGTACGACAATGCATAATTTGAAATGGATAATTTTAACGATTTATTCACGACTAATGAAACTCTAAGTAAGAAACCATAATTGGAGAATTTGGCTAAAAAGCCTAGTCAACCGAAGTTTTTGATTAAAAGGCCTCTACTTAATGTTTTAAGTTTAAAAATGTCCAAAATAATCCATTTGAAACCTTACATTCAAAATTTTACCCAAAATCGGATTTGTTCTCTTTATTGTTTTCAAGCTGTTTTCAACATTTAGTTTTACAAAACATCCAAAACTTGTTTACTATGTTGTTTTTGAAAATGCATTTTCGAAAAAAAAATTAAATTTATAACACAAAACTCAAAATTAATTTTTAATTCAAAACAAGGAAATAAATTTATTCAAATAAAAATTTTAAAAAATAAATTCTAAAAAATAAACATTTTTAAAACCAAATTTCTAAATTCTTAATTCATAGAAATTTTAAATTTTAACAAATAAAAGATAAAATTATAAAATTATTAAAAAAAAAGAAATTCTAAAAAAAATTAAAAAATTAAATAATAATAAAATAATTTAAGCCCTTATTGGTTATTTAAATAACAATTTTTAAAAATGAAAATAAATTAAAAATCTCAGTCCACGTCATTATTTTTTATTTTCTATTTTGTCAATTTACTATTTATTTGTATTTTATTTTTGCAACAAAAAAAAAATATTGTAACATCCACTAGCTTTGAAATATATATATATATATATATATATATATATATATATATATATATATATATATATAAGAGGGGGGGGGGGGGGGGGGGGTGCGAAGAGAGAGACTCAGCCACTGGCGTAGAAGGGTCTATCTCAAGGTTAGTCTGCAGAGTTGGCAGGGTTAGCAGAGTCTTGTTTAATCTGCTTAATGCGGAAGTCTAAATCGTCTAGTATTTCTTTAATTTTTGAATAATAATTAAAAAATTGACTGTCTAGTTCTATTGCTCCTTCTGTTATAGTTTTATCTAATTCTGAAACTTTTCTTTCTAGAGTATTTAAATCTTTATCTTGTAAAATAATTTGTTCTTCTAATAAAGATGAGTCTAATTGTGGTAATTCTCTAAAAACTCTATCTAATATCTTATACCTTTGTCCTAAGCTCTTTTTTGTTCTTTCTAACTCTCTACCTATTGTTTCTGACAGATAAATAAAGTTCTGGATAAGTTCTGAAGATAATTTTATCTTTTGTTCTACTTCTGATGAAGATGCTTCGTTTGTTTTTGATGGGTTCATAAAAATTTTTGTTTTTCAAATTTTTTGTATATCCTACTCGGTACTTCCCTTTTCATAAATTCTTTTAAATGTTCTTAACAAATCTCCTTTTTTTTTTTTTTTTTTTTTTTTTTTCTCAAACGGAAATATAAATACCAAAAACAAATATCACCACCTAAGACATGTTAACTTGAACCTGATTTCTTTCATTAAGGTTACCACTGGCACTCCCTTAATAAATTCCTAAATCAATTGATTCCCTTTCCCCAACATCTAAAGGACATCTAAGGCTCACTCCGGCCTACAATCCTTACTCATTTGGGTCACTCAGGATTAATTTAGAAACAGTATGGCTTCTAAAAATCAAGTTATGCTTTTATAACATGCATAGGATGAAATGAATGATACAACAAAATATCAACAAAACATTTTAACAAAATGTTAAAAATAACTTCATAAAAAATTACAATAATGTAAACATTTTTTGGAGATCTGCTAATACATAAAAGAAATTACTACTAAGGATTTCCCTTTCGGAAAATCCCGAATTCTACTGAAAAACTTTAAACTTAATTACAAAGTCTAGAACATATACCTGAATACAAGCTTTCTACACTTTTGGATTGAGAATTTTTCTAAGTATAAGGGGAAGGTTTTCAAATGAAAGCAGTGTTACGGGTGTGTGTTGCTTAAAAAACCATGCTTTTACAAATGAAATATTTCTCCTTATATAGAGAAATTCTAGGGAGCAAAACAAAAAATCTTTCCACGCGTCTTCTACTTTCTGTCTTTTCTTCTGTTTGAAATTGGCACGCGTTTCACCGAGAAACATCTGGCCAAAAGTTTCTGTCTTCAAAAGTAAAATCTTCAGCAGAAATCTTCATTTTTTCAAAAAGTCTACAGTTCTGGCTTCTTTTTCAAAAGGTGAACAGTAACTGTTTTTTGTCTTTTTCTGCTTGTCTGGGAATCTTCAAAAGGAAACGTCTTTCTTGAATTTTGGCAGAGTCTCAAAATTTCAAACTTCTTACAGCTGGATGCAATTTTTTCAAAAGATAAACAGCTGTCTGGCAAAGTCTTTTGGCAAGATCTGGAAAGGTCTTCTTTGCAACATGATTCTGAATCGTCATTTTTTGCCAGGTGTCTTAAAAAATCTGGACTACTGATAGCAAAGATCTATAACGAATTCTTTTCTATGTATCCAAATTGTGTTCTGCTGTAGGGGAAAAGGACATTCCCGAATCTGAATTATCACAACCAAGTCTTTCATTTTCTCCTCTGAAATTACTGTCTTCTGAATTTTCATCTTTTTCTGGTTCTGGATTTGAACATTGAATTTCTTTTTCTTTGCTATTTTTATTAATGACTTTTTCTAAAACTTTCTCGATCTTTTCTTCAAGACTTTTTTCTTCTTTTTTATTTTTATTTCTTTTCGTAACTATTCTTCTTTTCAAAATTTTCTCATTCTTTTGGTATTTCTCAATTTGGGAAAGAAGTCTTTCAACAGAAATAAAACTATCATTTGGGTCTTGACTGTCTTGTAGAATTTCTTTACCTTTGGAAATCTGAGTATTTTGGGCTTTTGAACATTGGGCTTCTGAAATCTGAATTTGGGATAAATGTTCTGGGCTTTTTGAGTAGTCTACAAAAATGTCAAATTTGCCACTGGGCTGGCCAAGAGTATCCCAGATTGGAGTCTTTGCTAAATCTGTAGGGAAATCAACAGTTCCCTGAGTCTGTTGAACTTTGGGCAAGTCCACAGCCATCAACGGATTTGATGAGTCTTTACCAGCTACCGTTTGGGCTGGACTAGCTATTGACTTCTTGGGCTCAATAGTACCCTTTGGATATGTCATCCTTAAGTTCACAATCTGTTGTTCTAAAGCAGAAATCTTCTTCTGTAAAGATGTTCTTTCATTTAACAAGTTCTGATTAGATTCATTAATGACCTTAAAATTGTTCTGCATACATTCACAATGTGTACAAAAAATCTTTTTGTCTTTGCTAGGGGAGAAATCTAAAGGAGGATCTTCAAAATTCTTAAGCGAAGGAGAAATATAAAAATTTAATCCTATCAATTGCCTAGCTGAATCTAATGCTTCTTGATAATTAGAAAAACCTTTATAAAGAGGGTCTTTGAAATCTTTAATGCAGTCTAAAACTTCTAACCATGAATGAAAAATTCCTGGTTTTTTACCTTTGACTACAACATAAAATTTAAATTTTTTACCTTGATTAAAGTATTCTGAAAGTGCATTTAAAGAAGCTAAAAAATACTTCTGATCTTTTGGATTCTTATTATATGAAATCCACAAATTATCTAGAATACATCTTTCTTCTTTTGAAATTGAAATGTGAGGTAAAACTTTAAATGAAATGTTGCTATTTGGAAAACATAAAAGTTCTTGGTTACCGAACCTTAAACGGTCTTGATAAAATTGTCTGTTCTGACTAGATGAAGTCTGAAGTAAAGCAGAAGATACAAAGGAATTCCCTGGCGGGATTCCTGGTCTCAAAGGAGGTCTGGACATCTGTAGAGGAATGCAAAACAGTTAGATCAAAAATCTTTAGTAGTAATCATTCTACTTAATATGTCTGCTGCCTTGTTATCTATTCCTTTAATATGCTCGAAATCTATATTAATACCTGTGTTTGTAATTCTATCTACAAAATTTAACCATCTTCTTCTACTGCTTTTCTTAGAATCTAACTTAAGCTTATTATAGAAAGAAACAATTGCTGCGCAATCAGTTCTAATTAAAATTTCTTTTCTGGAAACTATAAACAATTCAAAGCTATCTAAAGCATAATTAATTGCTAAAAGTTCTGCGTCAATGCTACTTAGATTACCTTTTTCCTTATAACTACCACTATTATATCTACAAATTCTCTCAGTAGTTTTGTCTGCATATTTATTTGGCTTACATAAAAGGATAGCTCCCCATCCTAAAATGCTACCGTCTGTCTCAATGATTAAAAAATCTGTATCTAATGGCATTGCTAATTCTGGCAAACTTTTAATCCTATTTTTAATTTCTTGGACTAATTTAACATCTTCTAAATTAAAATGTCTTTGTCCTGTAGGAGAAGTCTTTGAATACAAGGGTCCTACAATTTTTCCTAAATCTTTTATGAATGGCCTAGCATAATTAACTAATCCTAAAAATTTCTGAATTTGCTTTAAGTCTTCTAACTTGTCTGGAAACTCTAAAGCTTTCTGTGCTATATGAGGCTGTAAGGAAATCTTTCCTTGTCCTATATTAACTCCTAGGAAATCTATAAATTCTTTAAAAAGAACCATTTTCTTTTTACTAATAATTAAACCGTGATTAATAAATTCTGAAAAAATAATCTGCAAGTGACCTCTATGTTCTCTTCTGTTTTTACTGAACACTAGGATATCATCTATGTATGTTACTACAAATTTACTATGTTTATTAAAAATACTATCCATCTTTCTTTGGAAAATGCTTGGGGCGTTCTTCAAACCGAAGGGCATGACTAGCCATTCAAAGTGTCCTTCTGGACATGTGAAGGCTGTCCATTCTATACTATCAGGATGCATCTTGACTTGCCAAAATCCTGACTTTAAATCAAATTTACTAAAAATCTTACAGTTCTGAATTCTATTAATAAGAACAGTCTTGTCTGGTAATTTATAAGCGTCATCTATGGTATTATCATTAAGTCTTTTATAATTAAATACCATTCTACTTTTACCTCTTACTATCTCTGAATGTTTTCTAACAATGAATGCAGCTGATCTATGGGGACTGTCTGATTTTCTGATTACTCCTAACTTAAGTAAGTCTTGAGTATGCATCTTAAAGTCTTCAAGATCTAAATTTGTTGCTTCAATATTTTTACATCTAATTATGTATTCTGGGTTCTTAATCTTAATTTCACATGTTACCTTGTCTTTTTCCCAGTATTTAAGAACATTCTCTCCTAAAATTTCCATTTTCTCTAACTTAGATATTAAACTTTCTATATCCTGTTCTGTTATGAGAGTATAATAGATCTTTTCATTATCTAACAAGTCTATTGTATCAAAATCAGAATCTTCTAAATAATTGAATTCATTTTCTAATTCATTCTCTTCTGGATTTTGATTTTCTACTAACTGACATTCTCTTTCTAATTTACAGGGACATTCTTTCTTACTACTACTACTACTACCACCACGCTTCTCTGAGCACTCTGATGGAAAATAAATAGTCTGTGTAGGACTGAATAATGTATGTTTCTGAAAATGTATAAAGTCTTTTGTAATTGTTACACTACCATTGTCTTTTAATAAAAAACTTAATCCTAAGATAAAGTCTGATTCTTTAAGATTTAACGGTCTAACCCAAGTTGAATCTCTAGGTAAAGTATATTCTATACTTAATCCGCAATTAGTCTCAAAACTAATCTTACTGTTTGGTCTTAGCAAATCTGTATAAGTATAATGTTTACCGTCCATTTGTTGAGCCTCAATTGGACTTTTAGCTTTTACTAAATATCTATCTGGAATTAATTTTTTATTAATTATACAACTGCTACAACCAGAGTCTATTAGTCCTAAACATTTTATGACATAATCTCCTATTCTAATCTGGCATTTAACTTTAATACTCTTAAGCTTCTCTGAATTACACACTATCTGAACTAATTCTGGATTTTCTGGAATTGATTCTTCTATCATTATTGCTTTACCTTTATTATTACATTCTGCATATCTAAGATTTCTAATCTCTGAACTAATAATTTCTGCATATCTTCTACATTCTCAATTCTTCTTCTAAGAATTCTAATTTCTGAAATCTCAATTTGTTCTGTTGTAATTTCTGGCTTAACTGCTTCTTTTTCTATTAAATTGTTTACTTCTAAACATTTAATACAAGCTTCTTTATAACATTCTAAACATTTAGCTCTAAGCTTTCTAGCTGGATACCAATTACATAAAAAACATGCTGTACTATCAGCACCTGTTCTTTTTAACCAATTATGATTACACTCATCTAATGAAGTCTGTACAAAATTTAATTCTTCTTCAGATTCTGAATCTTCACTAATTCTAAAATTTGAAAATTCTTCTAATACTTCGTAATCTGAATCTTCTTGAATTTCTATACTATCTTCTATAGACACAATACTATAAATGGATTCATTGTCTGAAATATATTCGTCTAATTGAATAAGATCTTCATTGGTACATTCTACTAATGTGCTTTTCTTATCATAACTATTAAGTCTTTTTGGACATGTTCTTGCTAAATGTTCATTGCTATTGCAAACAAAACAACTAAGCTTATTCTTATAAGTTCTATCTGGTTTAAACTTTCTAACATGTTTATTCTCATCTAGATAAGGTTTTCTCTTATTAGATTTTCTAAGAAAGTATCTTTTCTTAAAAGGTCTTCTTTTAACTTTTTTATCCTTCCTATATTTTTTCTTTATGGGCTTTGAAGCACCATAAGTCTGAGGGGTAAAAATGTCTTTGCAAAACTTATAGTCTGTCTTCTTAAGTTGTTTCTGAATCTGTAAAGTTACACACTTCTCTTCTAGACATCTGATTACATGTTGAATCCTATGTCCTATGCTCCACTTTTTATCTGGAAATTCTTTAACCGAGGTTAATTCATTCCATTTGTCTGTGATTTCTAATCCTAATGGGCCTGGTAATTTATGAAATAACTTCTGTCCTAATTCTTGGTTAAATGTATTACCTGAGATTGAAACTAAGTAATGATATTCATTTAAAAACTGTTTAACATACTTACCCTTAGTCCATTTGTATAGACTAAGTTGTTCTAAGTCTCTCATAGCTTTTCTTTGTACATTCATCTGTCCTGAATTAGGGTCTGATCCTGTAATAAGTACTTGTATCTTATTAACAAAATTATATGGGTTACTTCCTAAGGCAACTAACTGTTCGAATTCTTCTTTCTTATCTTGCTTATAGGCTTCCCACATAGCCTTTGTACTTTCTCCTAAAAATGTCTCTAAATATCTATACATGTCTATGGGTTCCATGTCTTGGAAACTTCTAATGTAATGACCTATTATAGTGTTCTTCCATACCTCAATTACATTTGTCCACATCTGCGGATCATGAGCGGTCAAATTTAAAATTTGCGCTTTTGCAGCAGATTGGAATTCTATCTTATTCTCTAAAGGTCTTTCACTACCTTTTGCTACATATCTAGAATCTTCTGGAATTTCTTCATACTTATTATATGGTCTTCTAGGAGGAAATCTTGGTCCGTATGTAAAAGGTTCATGTTTTACAGTCTTATCAAAAGGAGTATCGTCTATAGTCTTATATGCTTGAGTATCCATAAAATTCTTCTCACAACTTATTTCTGAACTAACATCATTAAATTCTTCTATATTATCCTTAAAATCTTCCTGAGTAGTTCCTAATCTTATGTTCTTTTCTGAATCATAATATAAATATTCATTCTCTTGAATTTGTTTACCTAAAAATATTTGGTCTTCTAGTTTAAGGAGTTCTTCTTTATTAAGATCCATTCCTAATTCTTTAGGATAGATTATTCTATCAATGTCTTCTCCTAATAATTCTATCTGGATATTATCTATGAAAGGTTCACTAACTGATTCGTTCTCTTCACTATCCTCAGTCTGCCTTTCTATCTGATCATAATTAATAAATCTTAAACTAGTTCTACCATGTATGTCTTTATATGTTAAAGATTCTGTAGGGGCAATGGTTGTCTTATCTTTTTGTTCTAAGAATTTATCCATGTCCCATTCTAATCCTGCTAATTGTTCTGCCGAAAATTCTTTTGGCTTTACCATATTTATACCTTTACTACTCATTAAATTTACTACTTTATCTATGTAAATTTTATACTTACTCTGAGCACTAACAGAACATCTACCTAAAAATCCTATATGAACTAATAGGTTATCTCCACTATCTACGTCTTCATATCCTTTAGTCTGAATTCCTATTTTTATCTTATCTGAAAAGTCTTTAATAGTTATTAAAAAGTCTGGATTACAATAAATTATTCCTATGTTACTATTCATATCTACTTCCATGCTGGCTATTTGACTCTTATCTATATTGTTGAATCTTTCGTCATATATAGTAATTAAAGTCTTGCAACCTAAATTTTTTCTTGCTAATCCTCTAATTCCTATGACTATTAAACCTAAATGCATAAATTTATAATTTCTCTTTTTTAATTCTTTTCTAGAATCATCTGAAATTAAATTCAATTTTCTAACTTGGTTACCTATGCATTGAAGGGGGACTTGTCTATTATGTCTAAAGAACTGGGTTCTTGATTCAAAAATACCTCTGTTATACAAAACTTCTGGATTAAGTAATCTTAAGCCATGGGTCTGAAATCTTTGATAATCTTGATCTGGATCTATGATTTCTTCGATGTTCTGATCATTTTGTTCTGTTCTTCTTAACAGTCTATCTAGCAAAGTTCTATCTGTACTAGATGTACTTGGTCTAGACGATTCTTCGCTGATTGTTCTAGATCTGCCTAAAAAGGGAGTTGTCAAACTCATCCTGGAAATCTAAATTCTTTGGGCAATTTCCTGGTTATTTTTTCTTTACCTGAAGGCTGGAGATTGAAGCTTCCTAACTGATTTGTCAAAGTTCTTAAATCGTTTTCTATACTATTGGAAGAAGTTGCTATTTTAGTTTTATCTAAACTGTCAATCTTCTTATGTAAAGAAATTAATAAAGTAATAATAAAATTATTTTGCTTTATTAAAATTGATTCTGAAGACTTAGGGGAATCTAACTTTGTTATACCTTTGGGTTCCTTATGAAAATTATTGCAATATTCTAAGGCGTCAGTATAATTTTTATCTAAGATATCAGTCTCGTTCATTAACTAAGAATTAAGCTTCTTAATTCTTTAATAGATTCTTCTGTTTTGATAAAAATCTTTTTTATTTCTAACTCTGTTTCTTTAGATTTATTAAAATCTAAAATCTTTGTTATTTGGGAAAAATCTACTTTGGAAATCTTTTCTAAAATAACAGAATTTTGATTTTTAATAAAATCTAAACTTTCTTTAATATTTTTAAGTTCTAAGTTTCTTGTTTTAAGAAGATCTAAAACCGATTCTGAAGATTTAAAATTCTTTTTATATATATATATATATATATATATATATATATATATATATATATATATATATATATATATATACTAGTTTTTGGCCCGTGCGTTGCACGTGACGTATTTGTAATACTGTGTTTTGTACCGTTTTGATATTATCGTTATAAGAAATTCTATAATTAGTAGTTTAGTACAGATTTTTTATAGATATATATGAAGACATAATAAAAAATATTTCATCACATTTAGTTGCTAAAGAATCACATTACAAAGCATTACTAAAACATTTCACATGTTCAAAGATGTCATTTTGGTATTAAACATGGCAACCAGTAACAATCTAGCAAATTATTATCAATACAATAATGACTTAACAAAATTATACAAAATTATATTGCGGCGTAAAGGATTAATTTAATATAAATAAATAAAAAGTCTAAAAAATTGATATCGAGTTACTCGAAAAAATTATATTTTTAATAATTTTTTTTTGGTCATGACAAATCAGCAAGATACTCGAAAAAAAATTTGTCAAGTTACTCGACAAAATTAATTTTTTTTAATTTTTTTGTCATGATAGATTGTCGAACTTCTCGAAAATAATATATTTTAGAATTTGGGACAAATAAATGAATATTAATTTTCATAAAACTGTTTACTGCCATTTATTTAAAATATGTGGTATTATGTTCTCATGCGTACACTTGATATAAATTTTGTATAATAATGACATATTTGTATAATATATAGTTCAATTGAGAATCTACATTTGGATCCTATAAGCAATGGTACTGGGTAGGTTTTAAATTGGACAAAGTGAAAAAAAATTCTATATATATAATCTAAATAAATTGGACCAAACTCAAGAGTTACTCAACAAAACAAAAGCCAAATCTTAAAAAAAAAAAAAATTGTTGGCTTTGGTTTTGTCGAGTTACTCGACTAAACCAAAGCCAAATATATATATATATATATATATATATATATATATATATATATATATATATATATATATAAAGTAAAAAATGACGACTGGACTTTCTAAGATTTTAAAAAAAAAATCTTGGCTTTGATTTTGTCGAATTACTCGATAAAACAAAAGCCAAATATAAAAAAAAAGGTCAATTCAAAAATTGCGGCTACAATGTCAAAACGATGTCGTATTGGACGGAAAAACTAAAGTGAAAAAATTTAAGACTCTAATATTATATATACTCAAAAAAAAAAAAGACAAAAGCCCATGTCTAACCACTCGACAAAACTATATAAAAAAAATAATTTCAAAAGTAATGTTGTCGATGACGTGAACAATTATTTTCTAATTCACTCTTAATTTTTTTGTTAAAAAAAAATTGATTCTTAAACATATGCAGCATTTATTTAGAATAATATGTAAAATTTTTTTTTGAAAAATATAAAAAATTTACCTTACAATTCAAAAGGTAAACTGAATTAAAATCGAAATTAAAAAAAAAAAAAGGGTAAAGTCAAAATGCTAAAAGCCCATTTTGATTGATATGGGTGTGTGTTTGTCGAGCAACTCGACAAGCACACACCCAAAGTATTTAAAAAAAAAAAAAAATTAAGAAATGTAAATGCCCATTTTGATTTATATGAGTGTGTGTTTGTCGAGCAACTCGACAAACACACACCCAAATTATATTATATTATATTATATATATATATATATATATATATATATATATATATATATATATATATATAAAAGAGGAAAAGTCAATAATTGCATGTCATTAATATATATATATAAAAATAAAGAAGTCCAACATTGCAGCTTAAATGATTAATCTAATATAAATAAAAAAAAAGTCTCAAAAATTGATGTCGAACAACTCGACAAAATTATTTTTTCAATAAATTTTTTTTGGTCAGTACAAATCGGCAAGCTACTCGAAAAAAAATTTGTCAAGTTACTCGACAAACCTTACTTGAAAAAATTTATATATTTTTTTAAATTTTTTTTTCATGATAGATTGTTGAGCTACTCGAAAAAAATATATTTTCGAATTTGGGACAAACAAATGAATATTAATTTTTATAAAACTGTTTACTGCCATTTATTTAAAATATGTGGTATTATATTCTCATGCGTACACTTCATATAAAATTTGTATAATAATGACATATTTGTATAATATATAGTTCAATTGAGAATCTACATTTGGATCCTATAAGCAATGGACTGGGTAGGTTTTAAATTGGACAAAGTGAAAAAAAAATTCTATATATATAAATTGTTGGATTTCAAAAAAAATAAATTGTTGGCTTTGGTTTTGTCGAGTTACTCGACTAAAACAAAGCCAAATATATATATATATATATATATAAGTCAAAAATGGCGACTGGACTTTCTAAGATTAAAAAAAAAATCTTGGCTTTGATTTTGTCGAATTGCTCGATAAAACAAAAGCCAAATCTAAAAAAAAGGCCAATTCAAAAATTGCTGCTACAATGTCAAAACGGTGTCGTATTGGACGAAAAAACTAAAGTGAAAAATTAAGACTCTAATATTATATATACTCGGGGAAAAAAAAAGCCCACGTCTAATCACTCGACAAAACTATATAAAAAAAATAATTTCAAAAGTAATGTTGTCGATGATGTGAACAGTTATTTCTTAATTTACTCTTATTTTTTTGTTAAAAAAAATTGAATCTTAAACTTATGCAGCATTTATTTAGAATAATCTGTAAAAAAAAATATAAAAAATTTACCTTACAATTCAAAAGTAAACTGAATTAAAATCGACAAACACCCACCCAAATTATATTATATTATATTTTATATTATATATATATATATATAAGGAAAAGTCAATAATTGCTATGAAAGACACTATAATATATATATATATAAAGAAGTTAAACATTGCGGCTTAATGGATTAATCTAATATAAAAAAAAAGTCTCAAAAATTGATGTCGAGCAACTCGACAAAATTATTTTTTTAATAATTTTTTTTTGGTTATGACAAATTGACAAGCTATTCAAAAAAAATATTTGTCGAGTTACTCGACTACTGTTACGCGACAAACCTTACTCGACAAAAATTATTTTTTTTAAAATTTTTTTTGTCATGATAGATTGTTGAGCTACTCGAAAAAAAAATTGATTCTTAAACATATGCTGCATTTATTTAGAATAATATGTAAAATTTTTTTTGAAAAATATAAAAAATTTACATTACAATTCAAAAGGTAAACTGAATTAAAATCGAAATTAAAAAAAAAAAAAGTCGAGTTATCTGACAAATTTTTGTATTTTTTTCTTTATTATATTTTTTTTAGAGTTACTCGACAAAACCAAAACCAAATCTTAAAAAAAAAAATAGCAAATTCAACAAAAGCTGATTTTATAAAAATTTAATGCAAATATGTATATGACAAAATGGTGATAGTTGGATGGCCAATGCCCCCAAAAAAAGTTGGGGTAGATTAGTTACAAATTTGAAAAATTTGGACCAAAAGTGCAAATTAAAAAAATGAAAAAATGTCAAAATCAAAATAGGCTACTTTTTAAAAGTTGTAGGACTTCATTTACATTTTTATTTTATTTTGTTGTTATTAGTTTTTTATTTTGTTTATTTAAAAACGAGGACAAAATAAAATTTGCAACAAAATTCAAAGATCGGGGATGGCCAATGTTAAAAAAAAGATTAGAGGTAAATTTGTTATAAATGAAAAGCTTGTGGACTAAAAGTGCAAATTACTAAAAAAAAAAAAAAAAAACCACATATTCAAACACTTTGCCTCGGCAAAGTGGAAAAAAGAAAAAAAAAAAATTTCACATTTATTATTATTTTTTTTTGCTTTCTCAAGTAACTCGAGGAAGTCTTAATTTTTTTCTCGAGTAACTCGAGAAAAGTCAATTTTTTTTTTTAATATTTTATTTACTTTCTCGAGTTACTTGAGAAAGTCAATTTTTTTTTTTCTACTTTCTCGAGTTACTCGAGAAAGCAAAAAATTTATTTATTTTTTTTTGCTTTCTCGAGTAACTCGAGAAAGTCAAATTTTTTTTTTTAATACTAACTTTGCCGAGTTATGAGGCAAAGTGGGGAAAAAGGAAAAAAAAAAAAAAATTCAAAACTTCACTTAGTCATGGATTAACAAAAAATCATTTAACATAGAAAACGATCACCGAAAAATATGAAAATTTTAGGAAACATAGAATACTCATGCAGCTACCACATATCAAAATTTGATAGTCCGACGGTATGTTTCGGCTTACTAAAATGCTAACCGAAACATTCTAGTTAGTTTTTCGGATTCATGCTGTCACAGTTTATAAAATTGTCCATAAATTGAGTTATATAACATGAAATTATGTAAAACCAAAGCCAATGGTTAGGTAACCCATATGGCTATCGTCTCCAACTGGAATTATGTAAAAATACTTAATATATAAGGTGCAGTAAATTTTTGAGTTGGACAACAGAAACTGCATCTTAGAAAAATATGAAGTTTAGCAAAACATTTCAAGTTCACATCATTAACGTGTAACCAAAATATGGGAATCCACTAAAACTACCACAAAACCAAGGTCCACAAAAGTTTAAGAAGATATTTACACTACTTAAAGTTTTTTGATTGGTTTATAATATCGATTCCGGCACGCCGACGGCATAAATCTGAAAAACAGCCTAGGAGGTTTCGCGGTGAGTATTTTAGTATGCCTAAACATGCTGTCGGACTACCAATTTTTGATATATGGTAGCTACCTGAGCATTCTATGTCCCCTGAAAATTTCGTATTGTTCGGTGATCGTTTTCTATGTCAAATAATTTTTTGTTACTCCATGACCAAGTGAATAAAATTTTCAAAATAAGGGCAGTGTTACTAAAATTTCTTCACCCGGTCATGGAGTAAAAAATTTTTTTTTGACATAGAAAACGATAACCGAAAAATATGAAATTTTCAGGGAACATAGAATACTCATTTATCTACCACATATCAAAATTTGATAGTCCGACGGCATGTTTCGGCTTACTAAAATGCTCACCGAAACACCCTAGGCAGTTTCTCAGATTCATGCAGTCGCAGTTTATAAAATTGTCCATAACTTGAGTTATATACCATGAAATTATGTGAAACCAAAGCCAATGGTTAGGTAACCCATAGAGATATCGTCTCCAACTGGAATTATGTAAAAATACTTAATATATAAGGTGCAGCATATTTTTGAGTTGGTCAACAGAAAGTGCAGTTTGGAGAAACAATTCACCCAGTCATGGAGCAAAACAAATTTTTTTGACATAGAAAACGATCACCGAACAATATGAAATTTTCACGAAACGTAGAATACCCATGTAGCTACCACATATAAAAATTTGATAATCTGACGGCATGTTTTGACACACTAAAATGCTCACCGAAACATCCAAGGCAGTTTCTCGGATTCATGCTGTCGCAATTTACAAAATTGTCCATAACTTGAGTTATAAAACATGAAATTATGTGAAACCAAAGCCAATGGTTAGGTAACCCATAGGGATATCGTTTCCAACTGGAATTATGTAAAAATACTTAATGTATAAGCTGCAGCAAATATTTAAGTTGGACAACAAAAACTGCAGTTTAGAGAAAATGAAATTTATCAAAACCTTTAGGAATCGATTGTATTTCGTCCTTTGTTTCCCATAGCAACTGGGGATAAAAAAGTACCAAATTTGATGACTTATGAAGGGAAAAATGAATATATATTTACTATAATATATAAGAAGTCAATAATTGCGGCTAAAAGACACTAATATATGTATATTAAAATAAATAAAAGAAAAAAAAAGATGAAGAAGTCAAAAATTGCAGCCAAATATATTAATTTAATATAAAAAAAGTGTCAAAAGATTAGGACAAAATGGTGAGATTTGGACGAAATTAGAAATACTAAATCAACAAAACGATGTCGTGTTGGTTGAAGGGTGAATAGTAAACAAGTGATAGATACTTATATTATAGTAAAGATATATATATATACACTACTTGATAATATATTAGCATAAAATTATTTTTTTTATCGAATAATTAAATTCGTTGAATGAAATGTTACAAAATATTTTTTCAAAATTTCAAACAAAACGTGTTTTCCAGTTTTTTGTTTTCAGAAATAGTTTTTGAGAATGACAAATCATACGCATTTTCAACAGTCTTAAAACAAACTCTCAAAATAGAAATTGAAAATGAATTCAAAACTCAAAACTAAAAAGTGAAACGCAAAGACAACATGCACTAATCTTACAATTCCATTTACGATTTTTCTTTCATTCTTCAAAACCCATTCTCAATCCTAATTTCTTCCTTTTTTCTTTGCATTATCTGCCAAGATGGAGTTGGAGTATATTAAGTGATTGCATTTTAAAAGTGATAACATTTCTACAAAAGATGGCATGATCATCTCCTTTTACTTATTTTTACGTATTTTTGATTTTTTCATTATTTTTTGTATAACTATTGATTATATTTGAAAATCACTTGGGGTGAGCAAAATAAGCATCATAATGTGAAAATGGAAGGATTTTTCTGTAACTGGTAGTGATTTTTATTTTTATTTTTTTTGTAATCAAAGCAATTCTAGAATGAATGTGTGTTGGTTTTAGAACTTCAAACTCTTTTGTTTTGATACAATGAATTCTTTGTTTATGATCCATTTATTTAATACATGTGCAAATAATTTTTGGTTAATTAGACTAACATGTTACATATTTTTGTTGAATTGCATATATGAATTCTGTGGTAATGATTGTTGTTTATTATGTCGTTGAATTTGAAAAGAGTCATCAATGTGGTTGGATGTTAAAATGGATAGAGATGATCGAGACACTGCCAAGAATATTTTTGTTTCAAAAAATATTTCATATGCGAAGTTGTATGATGTAGTCCGTGAAATGCTTAAGTTTGATTCCGTTCTATAAGAAATGGAGATGAAATTTCTCGCCCCAGCATGGAAAAGTTACTAGTTTCGTCAATGAAGATTACTTGCGACATGGATGTGAGTTTGTTTCTATCTATGCATGACCAAGTTCCTCTTTGAGTAATCTTTGTGAAAAAGGGTTTGATTGATATCAACACGATATGCAAACGGTTGTGGAAAATGAAAAAGAAATCATCAATGAAATTCAAAAGTTGTATTAAGGTTGTTTGGGTTGATTGCTTTGATTTTTTTTTTTGTTCGGGTTATTGTTTGACGTTATATATTTTAACTTTTGAATAATAACGCATATCAATATTAATGTTGTATATGAATAATGTCATATACTTAATTTCAATTTCCTTGTGATTTGAAAAAAATATAGATAATAGATTAACTATTACTATTTTGGTTTTAATGTAAAGTATATGGACACTAAAGATAATTTGGGGAAAAAAAATACAAAAGAAACGGCAACAAGAATTTACGCTGAGCATAGAAAATTCCATTCCAAAAAGACAGTAGATAGAAAAGGACTTCAACATTTCGATGACGTAGATGTCAATTTCCACGATTCAACTAGTAGTTCAAAAGCAGTCGGTGAGTATTACCATCTTTTGAACCAGTATATAAGCAACACTCAATTTGTGACACTTATTTCATAGGCTTTTAAAACAAAGTTTTTTATTTTGTTATTTTATTTTTATTTTTATATATTGTAGTCGAAGTACGTCATGACCAAAGATTCTTCATTATGGAGAAAAATACAATTGTAAATGGTCTAGAAATCACCATTCTTGTCCAGAGAATCAAAGGATGACTTGTAACAAATATAATCAATTGCAACACAATCAATGTGGTACAAAAATTAACATAACAAATATTCCTATAGAAACTTGTGTATTACAAATACCAACAATTTGTAAACATTGTAATGCTAGAAAATTTGAGAAGGAAAGTAAAAGTTTTTGTTGCTGTGATGGAAAAGTTAAACTACAAATCAATACTGTACCTAATGAACGGTATATACTACCAATTCTACTAAGTATTACAATTTGAAAATAATGCACGCAATTATAATAACTATTTTGCATTTACTTCATTTGGTGTAAAAGACGATAAAAAATTGTTTACAAAATAAAAAGGTACACATTTAGGGTTCAAGAACATGTATATCATTACATAAATCTAATTTTGCTAGTTAATAATAGTCCATCTAATTTATAGTTGTACTTTTATGATACTGAGAATGAAATACAACATATGTTACAAAATTTGATAAATTTTCTGAATTTATTTTCCACAAATTAATAGATATATTAAAAATTAATCCATACTCTAGATTCTTTCGTTCTTTAAGTGATATTAGTTGCTTAGAAATGTGTAAAATACATATTATATGTATACGACACACCTTCTGCGTCACAGGCTGCTATAGTTTGGGTTGATGAACGTCGATCAAATATTAGAGTTCATGATATATCAATATATTGTCATTCTAATTGTTTACATAGAATAAATTATTATTTTGGTTGTTACGATCCGCTTCAATATCTATTGTTAATTCGTTTTGGTGAATCTGGATTGCACAAAGGTACTGAAAAGTCTAAACCAGATAAAGTTGACAATTTCTATATAATAGATTTTTTTTATATAAATGTTATAAATTCTACAAACAGGCTAGTTGAAAAAGAGAATACATGTTATTATTGTCAATATAATTTGTTAGTTTTGGTAATCGTGTTGTTTTATGTTCTAAGTTGCTCATTGTATTTACTTATTTTTTTGATTTCTTTGTAGTTTTGAGGAGGACAAAAAAGAGATCACAAGTTTCTTGTTGTAAATAGTATTGTTATAAATTACAAGTAAGAACTGCCAATAATTGTATTTTGCTCCAAGTTGGTAGGCTTTTTCAACAATATGTAGTGGATATGTATATTAAGATTGAAAAAAGTAGATTAGATTATTTCTGAAAAAATCTAAATGAAATACGTGCACAACGTTATCAAAAAATTGTTGATGGTGTGGAAAATAGTGAAAATAGAGGTTATAAAATTGGTCCAAAAAATTACTTTACCATCTTCTTTTATTGGCGGTCCTAGAGATATGAAAAAAAGATATATAGATGCAATGACCTTAGTTCAAAGTTTTATATTTTTAACGGTAACTTGTAACCATAATTGGGATGAAATAAAACACGATTTAAAACATAACAATATAAGTCAAAATAGACCCGATTAGGTTAACGCCACATAGGTCCTAGATTGCACTACAAAAGCTCTAGATTAACACCTATAAGGCCCTAGAATCATGCCATATAGGCTCTAGGTTAACGTCACATAGACCTTAGATCAAGCCACATTGGACTCTAGTTTAATGCCACTAAGGTTCTAGAATCATGTCATATAGGCTTTAGGTTAAGACCACATAGGCCCTAGATTGCATCACATGAACTCTAGGTTAATGCTACTAAGGCCCTAGAATCATGCTATATAGGCTCTAGATCATGCCTTGTGGACTCTGGATTATGCCACACTGGCTCTCGATTGGTATACAAATTTACTTAAGGAACTTATTACGTTCTCACACATATTATGTTTCCTTTTAAAATAATCTCAATAGTTCAACCGATTTCATGATGTAAGAATGTTCATGCATAGAACATTTAGTAGACACATATCGGTTGACAAATAAGTTCCATATTGTCATCATCTAGATAGATAACACCTTTCCGCAAAAAAAGATCAAGCTGGATAAAACATCTATGCCACATAAAGTTTGCATTTACTAATTTGCTCATATAAGACTTGAATGTACTCAAAACTCAACTATCTATAGCGGATCTAACACATGAGTATATATCACATACACATAAGACATCTTATTACGTAGAAAACATTACTTTAACTCTTCACAATACTAAGTGAACATAGAAGTGTGTTTCTCATAAACCATCATATTACACATTCATCTTGCATGTCAAGTAAATGAGCATTATCTTATCATATCCTACATTAAGAATAGCTCATTGTTCAAATAATATTATTTTGCCTTAAGTACGACCAACTTCATAAAATAAGCATATCGTATTAAAATAACTTAACATACTCTACTCACAGCAACTAATGAGGTTCATGATGTTTTGGCTTCAACATGTATTTGTCGTAGACTAACTTAATAGTTTAATTACCGTGAGCATAAAGATAATGAACTTAAAATGTTTCTCGAGTCAAGGGATAACATATTTAGATCTAATTGTAGTATTCCTAATGAAGGTATCGAGATATATGTATGCGTAATTTTGGAGTCAAGGAAGGCTCAAGCGAGTTTTAGAATCTATATAGATTATGCTTCAGCTTTTGGTCTAACCATTGCAAAATACTCTTGTTGTTCTACCAAATGGGTCAAATGGTCAATGTTTGTATGAATAAAGATGGAGATTGTAAAAATAAATATCCAGAAGAATTTAGTATGAAAACTTTTCTTGGCGATAATTCTTACCCAAATTATAGACGCTGCAATGATAATTAATTAGTTACTGTTAGATAATGTTTATTAGATAATAAGTGGGATATCCTTTATAATCTTTATATATATGCTAAATATGATTGTCATATCAATGTAGAAATTTATTCAACTGTAAAAGTTGTTAAATATTTATATAAATATGTTTACAAAGGAAATGATAGAGTAAGTTTTTGCGTAAATAGTGATAAGAATGAAGACTTTGTTGATAAAATCGAAAAATATTAGTCACCTAGGTGGATTTCCCATAAGCGATGTGGACAATATATAGATTTATTTTATAAGAAATTTCTCCATCAGTTATGTAACGCTCCATATTTTCTCAATTCGGAGGGTCACTAAAATGATCTCTAAATAATATTTGATCACTCCAAATAATATTTTCCGTGCCCTTAAAGGGTTTTAAAAGTGTAACTATTGCAAAAAATAACAAGCGCGCAAGGGAAAAAGAATTTTACTTCTAATTTTTAAGGTTTTTTCCTATACCGTGATAGGCGGTGCTACAATTTATTTGACCATTTAAACAAACTGCAAAAATTCTAAAATTTAAACTGTAGATACTTGGGACGCTGGACTAGGCCATGTTAAAATTTCAGACCTTAGCTAAGTCATTTGGTAGGTGAAAACATTAGCCAAAGTTGATTGAAAAACTATCCCAGGGGCTTTAAGAACGTTGATAATAAATTCATATGATGGAAATTTTAAGTGATTCCAATTGCTTCCATTAGACCACATAATAGGCTTTCCATATTCACTAATTTTACTTAAAAAATCTAAACGTACATAGAGTTATAATTTTTCAAAGTAGGGGCAGAAAGCTGAAATTTTGAGACAGCATCTCGAAGGCAGATTTCTAGTCTGGGCAGATTGTTTCCAAAATTATTTTGCAATAGAAAACCAATTCGGATTTAAGTAAAATTCATACAAAAATTAGAAAACATATAAAAGTATATCATAACAAAGAATTGGCTCCCTCTGGTGATGTTTGTGACATCAAAATATTTTTCTCTCTTCACGAACTCTAGTTTCGAGTACAATTCGATTCAGTGTACCAAAATTGTCATAAATAATTCTACAAACCTCAGAATGATGTGATTTCATGTCTAGCTCATAGATACTCATAAAGAGTTGTTTTCTAATTGAAATCACATTAAAATTTATAATATAAAATCCTCAACAAATTTTTGAAGTCGAGTAACATATTGTGTAATTTGGACAGCAACTCCGTAATTTCATAAACGTACTCACACATTTTGGTATTACTTACGAACTTGTAAAACACATAAATTTAAGCATAATCAGGATTTAAACGCATCATTAAGTGTCATCAAGTATTCATTAAAAATTTCACAACTTGAACATAATAAACGAAATTTAATTTAGTGGTTTTATGCCTGAGCACTTGCCATTCACACCGAGCTACTATACCATCTTCAGATAATCTGAAATTTTGTTAATATAGGGGTGAGTATCTCAGAGAAACACTCAGTAAGGCTGCACACATTAAGAAAAATTAATTACATTAGTAAATCATGCAAGTCATACATATCAATTCATCATACAAGCAAACCAATGATCAGTTTACTAAGGGTTTCGATGAGCCTGTACGACCACCAGTAATTTTCATGAATATAACGACATTTAACATGTAAACTAGAAGAATTAAACTTACTTAACTTTAACGACTTAGTGCAAGAACCCCATACCTCTTAAACTTGGAGTTTGGGTATACTTCCAGGCTGATTACCAAAATTTACAGCGTGCCTCTAGTCTAACTTTTTCTGAATGACTTTGAAATAAGGTATGTAGTGTGTGTTTTATTTTATTTTTTCTTCTTGCTACTTGAGATAGCTATGAAACAAAAATGAGGAAATAAATAGTATGTAAAAGTAAAATTGGTAGTGAGGGCCGAGAGGGAGGAGATGATCGTGGAGTGAAGACATGGGGAGTTATCTGATCATGCTAGAGGAGGTTTACATGAGGATAAGTGGTTGGAGTATTGAGGAGAAAATTTTTTGGGGAAAAGGATGCTCATGAGGAGAAAATGAGGAGATTTACATATTTAAACAAAGACCATTGCCAATTCAAATGAAATGCAAAACTACCAATCACAACACACCTTAGATGAAAAGTCAAATGGATAAATATGATTTGAACTTTATATAACATAAAATATATTTCTATAATTGAAACCCATATTTTATGCAAAGGATGGCCATTTCTTCAACTGGAGACATTGAAGAGAAATAAAATAAATGTTTGAAATAATAGTTTGAATAATATAGTCCTTTGAGTTGGCATAACTTAAACCTAACTTGATCATAATTAATTTTTCTTGGGCCCAACACACGCGATTTAAATGTAAATTCAAGACTGGTCACTGTTTTGGCACTTATGACCAACATACCCTTACATTTGCAAAAAAAAAAATGCTAATTTAATGATACTGTTTTGTATTTACTGTTTTATCTATATAATGTACATTGGTATATTTATACTATGCTTTTATCTTTGATACTGTTTTGTCTATGATACTGTTTTATATAGATAATGTGCTATGGTACACTTACACCATACGTTTATCTTATAATACTGTTTTATCTATATAATGTACATTAGTATATTTATATCATGCTTTTTTCTTTGCTACTGTTTTGTCTATGATACTGTTTTATATAGATAATGTGCTATGGTACATTTACACAATGCTTTTATTTTTGATATTGTTTTATTATGATAATGCTTCAAGATATGATACTGTTTTAATCTATGTTAATGTTATTAAATGCAAACATTATCAATGGTCTTATACTACTAATTGAGCATTTTAAGAACAATATAATTACTTCAACTAGTAAAACATCTATGATACTATTTTAATCTATAATAATGTTATTAAATACAAATACTATCAATAGTCTTGTACTACTAATTGAGCATTTTAAGAATAATATAATTACTTCAACCAGTAAAAAAGATATATGATACTGTTTTATTTAGATAAAGTAATATGATATACTTATACCATGTTTTTATCTTTGATATTGCTTTATTAATATAATGTTTCAACATATGATACAGTTGTTTAATCTATGATACTGTTATTTTATTGGGTTGTAGTTTGTGTATGTGATACTGTTTTATTAAGATATTTTCATGTATAATACTAATATATTAAGATATATTTATGTGTGATACTGTTTTGACAAGAAAAATTAAAGATGATCATTTCAAGCTAAAGAGACGACTTTAATGCGAATTCTATGCTCATTTCTATTATAATACTATTTTCTGTAGTACTGTTTTTCTATAATATATTATCAAACAACACAATTAGATGGTGGAACATTCAAGCTCCTATTTACATCAGATGATAGAGCATTCAAGCTCATATTTACAACATTCAAGCCCCCATAAATTCAAGCTTCTAATTACATAAGATGGTGGAGCATTCAAGCTCATATTTACAGCATTCAAGCCACCAAAAATTCAAGCTCATATTTACAGCATTCAAGCCACTAGAAATTCAAGCTCATATTTATATCAGATGGTGGAGCATTTATGTTCCTATTTACATCAGATGGTGGATCATTCAAGTTTCTATTTACATCAGATGGTGGAGCATTCAAGCTCCTGTTTACAACATTCAAGCACCCAGAAATTTAAGTTCTTATTTACAGTAAGAAATCATGGCCACAATCAATATATTTCATAAATATTCGTTTCTATGCTCATCCCATCACAAACAATACACTTATACACCACCGCCACCGCCACCGCCACCGCCACCGCCACCGCCACTACCGCTACCGCCATCTGGAGCCAAATCCACTCTTCCTCACCCTTCTTGCCTGGGAGTTTTAAATTAGATTATTTAATAATAATGGATATTCATCAGAGACAAACCAAGATACCCAAATCTAAAAATTTCAGCCAGTTAACCCATGAAACCCCATAAAGCAACACCAGAATCTCCACCACAACCGCGTCGTAGTAGAAGAACTCTCCGTATGTTGCTCAGCCGCGGCGAAGGAAGTTTGTGGAGGTGGAAGAAAGCACCGATGGAGGTTTATGGAGGTGGAAGAAGGTGCCAATGGAGGTTTGTAGATGAGGAAGAAGACGCCAAGGTTTGTGGAGGGTAATTTTGAGATTAATTTGAAATATTGTTGAATAGTATGACTTAATCACAATTTTAAAAAATATTTTGACCTAATGTGGAACAAGTCACTTACAAGTGACTTATATGCAATTTTTCTTTAAATCAAACTATCCAACGAGCCCAATATTGATATACTTTTATCTGATCTTATGACACTTAAATATTTGGTCAAAACTTACATTAATAAAAAAACACGAATTAGAAAGTAGACCGTTTAACAAAACGTAAGCGGACTGTGCTATCCCATTAACTTAAGGCTTTTAACATGGTTGACAAAGCAATGCAATTCAACTAATAGATGAATTGCCAATTAAAATAATTTATTCATCATTTAAAAAGAAAATTACTAGACAAGTGCGGGAAACATTTTATGTGACTAAAACATTAAATTTGAAATTTTAAGAAGTGTCGTTGCGATGTAGCGAATTAATTAAATTTATTTTCAAACTTTAAATTAAAATTTCCACGTAAAATTTTGAAATTTTTTCGATCACTACAAGTTATAATATTACAATTATATCTTGAAAATAATCACTTAGTTACATATAAAAATTATGAGAATTTGTCCAAAATTATTAATACAAATTAAAGACAATGTTAACTAATGTTAACTGAATTTTTAAAGATGAATGTGACAAATGAATTAGCTAAAACATTGTTATATAGAGAATTTCATTAATATTTTTGTATGGGATGGACAAAGTATAGTATGGACCAAAAGAAAACATAGAAATAAGTTTGAGAGAGTAATTGCAGCTAATATAGCTAATAGTGAAAGATATTATTTAAGACTTTGTTAAATCGTATTAGGGGAGCAACATCATATTAAAATTTAAAAATAGTAAATGGTATTTGTATGTCATCTTTTCTTGAAGCATCTGTTTCATATGGTTTATTAAGTAATGATAATTATTATGAGTTTTGTTCAGAAGAAGCTATTACTTATATAATGCCTTGTTCTCTATGTCATTTATTTGTTACTATACTAACTCTGTGTATGCATAATGATCTAAGAGCATTATGGATTAAATTTCAAAATTTCATTCATGAAGATTATATAAATAATGGTATGTGTATTGTTAGTGCAGAAATCAAAGGTTTGCATGATATTAATCGTTAAATGAATAAAAATTTAAATGAATATTCTCTTGTACCTTTTGAAGTAGCTATGGAAGAAGAAGTAATATTAGCTAATATAATTATTGAATAAACGAGAAATGTTGTAATTGAAGTTGATAATTTGTGTACAAATACGTTAAATGAACAATAACAAACAGCGTACGATAAAATTTTGGAACAAGTATCTAGTGATACACCTGAAATGCTTTTTTATAGATGGGCCAGGTGAAACATGTAAAACATATTTGTATAAAGCATTACTTGCAGTTGTTAGATAAAAAAATCTTATAGCATTAGCTACAACTTATTCGGGAGTTGCACCTTCTCTCTTACATGGAGTGCGAATTGTGCATTCAAGGTTTAAAATTTCTTTAGAAATCAATATTGACATGATTTGTTCAGTTTGTAAGCAATCTTCTTTAGCAAATCTATTTAGAATGATAAAATTAATTATTTGGAATGAAGTACCAATGGTACATCGTTATACTATTGAAGCTGTAGACAAAATGTTGAGAGATGTTAATGAATATGATTTACCATTTGGTGGAGAAGTTGCTATTCTAGGTAGAAATTTTAGATAAGTTTTGTCAGTTATTCAAAAAGGTAAAAGTTAACAAATAATGCTGACAAGTTTGGTTTATTCTAGCTTATGGCCACATTTTACACTATTCAAATTAGTTCAAAATATGAGAACTCAATCAGATCTACTATTTAGTATTGACGATGGGATTGAGCTAGAAAATATGTGTAACACGATTAAACTTTCAACTGAAATAACTATACCGAGGAAGAATTCAAGTCCTTGAAAACATTGATTAATACTGTCTTCCCAAATTCATAACATTATGTTACAAATTTAGACTTGATAATTAATAGATTGATTTTAATTCCAAAAAATGAATTTGCAGACCAAATAAATAATATCTTACACAAAAAAATTATAGGAGAAACTTTTACATATTATATCTATGATAAAATATTAGAAAAATTAGAACGAAGTATCAATGAAGATTTTTTAAATATTTTAACTCCAAATGATATTCCACCACATGAATTTGTTTAAAAAAATCGTCATATTATATTACTTACGGACTGTCCATATTTTGCAATGACAATAAATAAGTCAAACTCTAAGTTTTGTTGGTTTTATTATCTTACAAAGTCTGCATTTTCCATGGACAATTATATGTTGTATTATCTAGTGCCAGAACAAGAAGTATATTAAAGTCTCAATAAAGCCAATTGAGAAATCAAAAGTACATATAAGATGTACAAGAAATGTTGTTTACAAAGAAATTTTAGCTTTGTTACATTTGTAGTATATTTTTATATCTAATTCTTATCAGAAAACATATAAGAATGTCAAGTGGGTATGAATTACTAAGAAAATTCTTTCAGCCTATCCTCATATCATATAATCACAAGTTTCATCCCAACGAAGGTACAAATTTTGATGCATAATGTACTACACATTAAATTTATAACTTGCTTATTGGATGTACCTTGGGGTGTTTAGCATGAATCAATGCAATCTTTATTCGTTTCATTTTTCTCTCACCAGCTTATGCTATGTGAAGTGTAAGTTTTCACTTGTAAAACAACAATTTATCTTTCATTTGATGTTCCTATTTTGGGGCAGAGTTGATACCTCATAATTAATTCCTTTTGGAGGAATATTGGATTCGTCATACCATAATCTTCTTTGGTTTGGTTGCTTCCATTTTGAAATAGTGATCTAAAATTCTTTCCTGAAAATGTGGTAAAACAAGCTTCAAGAGTGGAAAAAGAAAATAAAACCAACATCATTTCTACATTTTCTTGAAATTTTGTACTTACTGCAAATTCAATTATCGCAATGAGGAAACATGAATGGCAGCTTCTCTAACATCCTCTATAAAATATGAGAGAAAATATGTGTGGAGAAATAATTCTCTATATTGATTCAATTGAATTATGAAGAAGGTTACAAAATATAAATACTAATAGAAAAGAAATTCTAACTAAAATAGAAATATTACGTACATGGTATCCTACTACAAATACAATCCTACTAATAAGGTAAAGAATAAGGTAAGTAAATATTTGTTAATATTCTCACTCAAGTTGGAGCATGTATGTCAAAAGTACTCAACTTACGAGTGAAACTGTGAAATGCCTCATTGCCCAGTGCTTTAGTAAATAAATCTGCAATCTGATTGTTGCTTGGAACATAGGCAGTCTTGATATCTCCCTTAACAATTCGTTCATGAACAATATGACAATCTATTTTAATGTGTTTTGTTCTTTCATGATATACTGGATTAGCAGAAATATGCATTGCTGCTTGATTATCACAATATAAGGTTGCTGCTTGTGGGTAATCTACACATAAGTCTTTTAGCAATTGTCTCAACAATGTAAACTCACAAGTAATACAAGCCATCGTCCTATACTCTGCTTCTGCTGAAGATTTGGACACAATCGTTTGCTTCTTACTTTTTCATGATATAAGCGCCTTTCTAAAAAATATACAATATCCCGTAATTGACCGTCGTGTAGTAATATCTCCAGCCCAATCTGCATTACAAAATCCTGCTAGCTGCAATTTTTCACTTGATAGGAAATATAATCCTCATCCTGGTGCCCCTTTCAAGTATTGGAGCAATTGGTGAACTGCATCAAGATGGGGTTGTCTAGGTGCCTACATAAACTGACTGAGTGTATTGACCAAATATGAGATTTCTGGTCTAGTAATGGTAAGATAAATGAGCTTCACTACCAACTGTCGATAGTATGTGGGATCTTTCAACAACTTTTCATCTGTCAAATTAAATTTCAATGACTACTCTATGGAAAATACTGCAGGCTTTGCTCCAAGTAATCCGGCCTCTTGAAGAATGTCAAGAGTATACTTCATTTGATTTACTCAAAACTCTGATCTCGAGCGAGCAATTTCTACTCTAAGAAAGTATTTTAATGTGCTAAGGTTCTTCAACTTGAATTGAGATGCAAGAAATGTCTTTGTAGAAGAAATTGCTTCTTTATCATTTTCTGTGACAATCTTATCATCTACATATAATAGAATAGTTGTAAATAAATTACCACTGACCTTTGTAAAGAGTGAGTAATCTGCATGTGACTGTTTGAACCCAAACTGAATAACAGTAGATACAAATTTTTGAAACCAAGAACGAGATGCCTGTTTCAAACCATATAAAGATTTATGAAGTAGACATACAACCGGTGTTTCTCCTTGTCGACGAAATCCAGGTGGGGGGAGTCGTATAGACTTCTTCATCAAGATCACCATGAAGAAAAGCATTTTGTACATCCATCTAATGAAGCGTCCAGTTGTGAATAGAGGTGATAGCAAGTAAGCATCTGACTGTCGTTAACTTTGCAACTGGAGCAAAAGTTTCATTATAATCAATCCTTTCTTGTTGTGTAAACCCCTTTGCCACCAGCCGTGCTTTGTAACGTTCAACTGTACCGTCAGAATTAAATTTGACCTTGAACACCCACTTGAAACCAATAGGGTAATGACCCAGAGGAAGCGAGACAAGTGACCAAGTATTGTTTTTTTCCAATGCACGAATTTCATCATTCATAACAACTACCCATTTGGGATCCTGGCAGGCTGCCTTATATGTTGCTGGCTCAATGATATGATAAATATTGTATGTAAAAGTACGATGAATAGAAGAAATATTTCTATGTGATACATACATGGATTTAGGATGTCGAGTGCTAGATTTGACCGGAAGAGACTTGACAAGAGTAGGCAGAGCATTATTGACATAGTAATCTTTCAGGCGAATAAGATGTTGAATTGATCTTGCGAAACGTCGAATTTGGTCATTTGGAACTGTCAGGGGTTGTTCAGGTTGGTCAGCTGGAGGGTGAGAATGAGAGTTCTCTGTTGAAATGGACGAGGGGACTGGTCGACCGGTGGGTCAATTGGTCGAGGTCTCTGTTGAAACGGACAAAGGAACTGATCGACCGGTTGAGTTCTCTGTTGAGCCAGATGAGGAATCTAGTAGACCCATATTTTGACCGGTTCACCAGTGTTCGAGACCTTCAGGCAAGTTATTTGTTTCTGCTATATGTTGGTCCTCAGGGTATGTTAAATGTGGCGTTTCAACATTTTGAGGCATAGATTGTGGCAACGGGATGGATTTGGTTTCATCATTTTGCTAGGAGGCGTATGGAAATATGGTTTCATGGAACACGACGTCTCGGGACACCACTAGCTTTCTGTCGATTAGGTCATATAAGAGATATCTTTTTTTGTCCTGGGGGTATCCAAGAAAAACACACCGTCTGGCTCGTGTGTCAAATCTATAGTTGAGTTTAAGGTTGGTGGCAAAACACAGGCAACCATAGAGACGTAAATGAGAATAAGGTGGTGGTTTCTTGTGCAATTTTTTGTATGGTGTTTTGTGTGAGAGAAATAGCGAAAGTATCTGGTTGATAAGGTAACAAGCTGTCTTGATATATTTCCTCTAAAATTTTAACGGAAGATTGACTTGAAATCTAATGGCACGAGCCACATTAATGAGGTGGCGGTGTTTTCTCTCTACCATTCTATTTTGTTGAGGGGTATAAGGGCATGATCTATGAAAAATGGTACTATTTTCATTTAGGAATGTTTGCAAGGATAAGAACTCTTGACCATTTTCAGACCTCAGAATTTTTATAGTCAGGTTGTGTTGAGTTTTAACCCAAGCAAAGAAATTTTTAATTATGATTTGAGTTTCAGATTTGTGACGTTTGAGGTGTACCCAAGTATAACGAGAAAAGTCATCAACAATTGTAAGAAAATATCTAGCACCAGAATAAGAATAAATCCTATGAGGTCCCTAAATATCACAATGAATCAAATCAAATAGTTTAATGCTAGAAATTTGACTAACTTTAAAGGATAGTCTAGATTTTTTTTTTCAAATGACAAACATCACAAATATCGTGGGAATCAAAACTAATATTTAAAATATTTTGTGCTAGGAATTGAAGAGGTGAGGCTGAAGGGTGCCCAAGACGTCTATGCCATAGATTGGTTGATCCACTAGTAGTATGATGTATTTGTGGTCTTTGTGAAAGGTAATATAGGCCGTTACTCTGCCTTCCCAAGCCAATCGTCTTCTTTGTAGTCAAATCCTGCATAACACAAAAATCAAGAAAAAATGTCACATAGCAACCTAACCATCTAGTAAGTTTACTGATAGATAATAGATTAAATTTGAAGTTGGGAACATAAAGCACATTATCAATAGTTATATTATTTCTCAAGTTAACTGCACCAATGGATTTAATAAGAGCATGACCCCCATTCGGTAATTGCACTGTTTTGTGCTTTGGCATGGATTTATTCTCAACGATCTCATCCTTTGTCACATGGTTAGTGGTCCCGCTATCAATAATCCATGAATTACTCAAAGAGATGGTAGAGGGATTGATACTTGAGGTGTTAACATAAGACTTATCATTACCCATCTTGTTGTTTAGAAGTGTCATGATCTGCTCATATTCCTTGGCTGTGAGCATTTTTCCTTCCTTTGGGTCAAGTGTAGAAGCGGTAGCAGTGTTTGTGAAGCGTTTGTTTCGTGGCTTCACGTGAAACTTGTGCCCTTGAGGGAAGCCATGGATGAAATAGTGGGTATCAATAATATGGCCAGTCATCCCACATTGGGTGCACTTTTATCGTCCAGTTTCTGTCGAAGTGGTCGACCAGTAAGATGAACTGGTAGATCGATCTTACTGGTCGACCGGTTCGACCGATTGTCATCTTTCCTGTTCGACCCCCAATTGCTCGACTTCTTCCAATTGATTGAATGTTGCCCTTCACGATCTATTACAACCTCAACTTGCCTTTCATGTTGCATTAAAATAGCGTGGACTTTTTTGGTATCTGGAAAGGGGCTCATCATTAGTATGTTTCCACAAACTGTGGAATAAGAATCATTCAACTCCATCAGGAATTGCATGACCTTCTCTTTCTAATCCCTTTCAGCCAGTGCCTTAATATTCCTACAAGTGCATCCAATTGGGTTATGATAAGAACCCAATTCATCCCATAGTCCCTTTAATTTGGTGTAATTGACACCGATTGATTTTTTTATCGACGCTCAGCAATTTCTTGGCGAATATGATATATTTGCGCATTATTACCTTGAGAAAATTGATCTCGTAGGTCGTTCCATACCTCTGTGGCAGATTCGGAGTATATGATACTTTCAGCAATAACTAGATGTACCGAATTAAGTTTCTAGGACAGCACCATGTGATTACTCCATATGGAATATTTCTCATCTTCTGTTTCTGGTGTTTTGATCTTCCCATCAATGAAGTCAATTTTATTCTTGGCAATTAGAGCAATTCTCATAGCCCTACTCTATTGTCCATAATTATTTCCATCAAGTAGTTTAAAAACAAGAATTAAGCCGGGATGATCAGATTGCTGTAGAGCTATGGGATCCGATTGAGTAATCGTCACTTCTATGGTATTTGTGCCAGACATCGTTGCTCACAATCGATGCTCTGATACCATATAAAATATGAGAGAAAATATGTGTGGAGAAATAATTCTCTGTATTGATTCAATTGAATTATGAAGAAGGTTACAAGATATATATACTAATAGGAAAGAAATTCTACCTAAAATAGAAATATTACATACATGGTATCCTACTACAAATACAATCCTACTAACAAGGTAAATAATAAATAAGGTAAAGAATAAGGTAAGTAAATATTTGTTAATATCCTCGCTAGGTATATTTTTCTTCTCTACTCTATTTGTGTTTGTATAGACAATCCTCCATAAATATTCTAATTTGTTTTGTGCATTTCTGCTTATCATTTGCTGAATTTTAGTGCAGGTGGTAGCTGTTACTTTATTTCTGGGATTGGAGTTGCTTTTTATGTGTTCTCTTCTCCATTTGTGGAAAAATAGTTGTTTCAACACATAGTGATATGTATTTACACTCCTCTTGTAAGAACTATTTACATCCCTTTTTTATTTTCTTTGCTTTTGCCATGTAATATAAGTATGCTTCTTGAATGTGATTTCACTTGTAGTTGCTTTCGGTTCCCTGTTCTGAAATTTTTTTTTTGAAATAAGTTTCTTTAAATATTCTTTTTTTCCCCATAGGAAATATTTAATTTCACTAGGACCTGTCATTTCTTAGTTGATAATGTAAATAAGGTTTTAACTTTTCTTTTTGCATATCTTAGAGCTACAAAGAATTTCATTATCATTCTTGTGTTGAATTTTTCCCTTATTTTGAAAAGCTTTGGCACCGATTATGTTCTTCATTTTTGGATTATTGTTTAGAAATGCCTTAAAATCAACTATGGACAAAGGATTGTCCCGGCAATCTATCGATTCTACTTAATTAGTGTCTACATACTGTTTGTTACAATGTGATTGGGAATGCTATTAGCTTGTGCACTTTAATAAGTTATTTTCACACAACCAGAAGGGGTGTCTAATCTTTTTGTGACAAAAAAAGCTGAGTTCTTGAAGGCCTGTGTCTTAAGCCATTCTTTTTATATGCTCAACATATGAAACTAATTTTAGTTGATTTTGATGACTTATAAGTATATTTATAAAACGGAAAGTTATTATTATTTTTTTGTTTCTATGCTGCACATATATTTCCTATTATGGATCATTGGATCTTGAACATTTCTGGACAATACAATTTTGGTCACTAATAGTTGCAATGAACAAGATATGTTAAGTAGTGCAAGTACTTGATGAATATGACGAACAACCTGAGGTTGCAGGTATCTATATCTTTGAATGGGATTGGCCTTACGATTGTTACACTTGTCATCCAGCTTTATCATTTTAACCAATGCGGCTAAGGTTAACTGGTTTCTCCCACACAAAAAATGCCATTTTCATAGGTATTTTTGTATTTTCTAACTTCATTGGGGTTTGTTTGGTGGTACAATGGTGATATCATATCGTAATGCCTCCCAAATTTTTGGTCAGATAATTTTATCCCAGATAAGCTCGACATCTGCTATCCCTCTCGCAATGATTCTTTTCTAGTCCTTCCCAACCCAATCCATCTACAATGTTCTTGCATGGTTTCATCTTGTTAATTGCATGAATTTTTCATATCTTCGAATCCTGCAGCGACAAATATGTAAGATTGTCTAAGTTCCACTTCATATCTTCCATTACTCATTTTTATCATGCCTCACCACCGTTCCATGTATTCATAATTTCTAGATTTAGCATAGCAATTTTATAATGATAACCACAATTAGTAGAAGAATCATTCCGACTTTGTGAAGGGAGAACAATACCTTAAAAGAGACCATTCATTACTTTGAATATATTCTAATAATAATACTATGTCATACCTTTCAAAAGGTTTTGATTGAATTGCCTTAATAAAATGTTGTAAACATTCCATTTTTTTAGAGATAGTCCTAGAGAAATCACATACATGTAACTATGCTTTGAACTGATAATTTATGTGGAGACCTATTTTGTATTCTGTCCACGAGGGTGTTAAGAACTGGTTAAGAGGGTATTAGTACCTTTATACAGAGAAAATATTTTTAGTTCCTTATATATTTAGAACATGAATTAACTTATTTCTTGTACTAATTTTCAACACATTCTTCTAATGAAATCAGTTAGGAATAATCAGAAAATGCATTTGTGAGTCGCCATTTCTCTTTTGCTTTGGGTTTGTCTTATTTATAGTGATTTAAGTGGGTATACTTAGTAATACCAAAAACCAAAAGATTAAGACATGTATTTAAGTAAACATAGTGGAAGAAAATAAGTAGACCTGTCTTTTGATTCATTATACCTCCATTATAAGAGACCATCATACGAAACATGGACTTAAACAAAAACTTGAGATACATCCATTGCAACAATGTTCCAAAATGACACATGACAAATCATTACGTCTCATACATGACTCATATATTTTCGGCCCATAGTCAAAAGTTCTTCAAGATGCCTTAACAAAAGAGGAGGTTCACTTAGTTATCTAAAGACGAGTTCATCAAAGCTTTGCATTACGTAACATAATAGTTGGCTAAAAAGTACTCCATAGTCCAAGCGTCATAAATGTCTACAAAAAGATATGTTACTTCATATTTATGTAGTCCAGGTTGATGTGGGTAGTACGATTATACATCTATCTCGGTGATCAAATGGTATTCTTGGCCATCCAAAGATTGCTTCTAACTTTTCTCCACGACTTCATAGTAATCTCGTTCTATTTCGTACAAGACTCATGAAACGACTATGAATGGTGACATTCAATAAGTAAAATACGATACATGTGTGATATTGCACATAAATGTATCTTTTATCTTTCTTAGGGCCATTCCATAAGAAATATTTGTACACCGAGCACCAAACTTAAACATATTTGGGCTTCTCAAGCACTTTGGCCAAAACTTGGTAGACAACTCTCGTCTTTTTATGAGCTACTCATTCTCTCTTGTGGGTGACTCTAACCCTTGGCCATGGTTGATCAACTCTTTCTTTAGACAACTCCCATTCTCTTATGGTATATAAATAGGCTTAGAAAATTTATTATGTTTAAAGAAACTTTGCCTTTGTATATGTATTTTATTTTCATAACTCAAGTTGAACTTAGATAACACAAAAATAAGCTTCTCATGCTATTTATTTCTTCTTTTTGCATAAATAACAAGTAGACTCAAAATGCTCACAATGTCTCATATCTTTACTTGGATCAATCTCACAAAATAACTCATATAAAATCACATATAAAACTTATCATATTGCACAGAAGACAAATAACGTAATTTACTAACAACTTGTTGTAGATTGTCTTGATAAACTTAAAAATAAAAGGTTCTATATGTCACAATCTTGTCAAAGATGAGTATTAGTTAAGTCCTTAAGAAGAGGTACTGAAATCTTGCAGAACCAATTTCAAGCTTTAATAGTGTATGGGACTCTAGGGGTACTAATATGCAATTTTTAAATAGAAGATCCAATGTACCCTTTGGAGCCGGGGTGTAAGAAGTGTGTTCTTGTTTTGCGAAACTAAGTTTCAGTCATGAAACTCAACCATCTTCTCTACCATGAAACCTGAGATATTTGGTCCCTTTTTGACTACCGCCCATTAGGGTTCTTGATGTTGGAGTGTGGAAAATGCTCTATTAACTTAAAAGAACATCCACACCAAGTTCTTTCATTTAGGATTTTAGACTCACCTTCCTCTCTTAGATATTTTTTTCTTTCCTTCTTTTTTAAGTGTTAGTGTATGAGTGTATATACATGTATATGATTGTAAGAGTTGTAGAAAATGAGATGGTAAAATGGGAAGCCTTTCTTTGGAGACTATTTATAGAAACGTCCTACCCCTACATACATACACATGTACACGGTTACACACACACACAAACACTTATATTTTATGTATTTTCCCTTATCATTTCAATTAATTTCATTGAGCCATTTGTAAAGCTTTTTTTGATTTATTTTAAAAAAAAATTTGGCTCCCAAGCTTGTATCTTCATGTTCTCCTATACTTTTGTAAGGCATAATAGGGAAAGTAGGGGGGCAAATCTCTGCACAATCCTACTTGGCCCATTTGACAATTGTTTAATACAAAAATTGACAGATTTTTTGTTTCTTAGGCCCTTTTTGGGCCATAATTTGGACGTCAATTTTCCATCTCTCTTATACCATTTCAAAGGTCTCACGGAGAGTTTCGCTACGCATAATAGCAAACAAACAACCACATCGGTCGTACGAATGCTCCAAAAATAATTGTTCGAACACAGGTTGGAATTTCCTAATTGTTTTCATATTTTTTAGTTTATGGAACACTTTTGGCACTCAATTTTGGGGCTCATTTCCTAGTTGAATGTATGTATATTTGGTACCATTTCAAAAGACTCGTCGCATACTTTGTAACGCTATAAGATTCATAAAATTCTGACCAAAACAGAACTCATATGATTGCCTTAAATATAGCTGCTCGATTTGGTTTAAAAGGCTTAAAACTTCACATTTTTTATTTTTTGATTTCCTACCCAACTTTTTCACTTTTATTCAATCATGTCCTAATATAATTATTAACTTCCAATTTAATTCACATTAGTCGTTAAATAATTTAATTAAAATTGATTTTTTTCTTTAATTTTTTGGATTTTACTTAAATGATAAAAGTTACAACTTTCGAGGCAATTTTCAAGTTAATTTAAATAAATTCTTTAATTTATTCTATTTTTCAACTTTAAAAATAAATAATTAAGGCTATGAATTTTCAGGGCCTTACAATTTGAGTCCTTGTTGTCTCCCCCAATTGTTGGACTACTGGCTCAGTATGTTTATGGCTATAAGTCGGTTCCTAAGGATTTGAAGATATTGCCACAGACAAGAGGGAATGCAACATCTTTCGCCAAGGTTCTTGTCATTGTAGTCTCAATCATCATGGCTCTATGTAGCATTATCTATTGCTTCTTCTATCTTATCTATCTAACAGGCATGGGTAAGCTCGAGGGAAAGCACTTTCTATCAATTGCTTCCTTTTGGTTGGTCTCTAAGTTTCAAACAGAGGTAACAATAACCTGGTCTCTTCTTAATTAAGGTTGTGTAATGCTGAATTCACGATCTTTAATTGAAGAACTCAATGTGAAACGATTCTGTGGACCTTTTTTGTTTCATTTTTTAATGATATTTTTAATCTAGTTTATATAGAATTTCGTATAAGCTATCAAGAGTTCCATATTGTGTTTATATCACTCTGGGGTAGTGTCTTTTAATCTGGTTTGATTTTATGCTATCAAGAGTTGCCCATATAACATATTATCATGTTTATATCCAACATCAATTTAAATTGCGTGTTTCATATTTTGTAAACTTGTGCTAACAAATATTGTGTCGATGATAACATATTGTGTTAATCTGGGCAAGTTTTATTTTTTCATATTATCTGTATAGGGTGAGATAAAGTTGTTAATTACAACCAATCTTTCAAGGATGAATACTTAACGGTGCAGATATACTTTGCATATTGTATCCTCAAGTTCTATCGTCTTTCACCTCTAAAGTTTTACCTTTTGCGACATACCTCAACTCTAATGAGATTATCTATTAGATTTTGCAAACTTTAAGTTTTCATAATACTGAAAGTACATCATTTATATCCATGTCAATATCAATTGATTTTTACAGTCTTTCATTTAAATAAGAATGTTTTCTTATAGATATTACTTTTTCTAAAATGTTCATTGTTGTACATGAACAATTAATCCTTTCTATTTGGCAATATAAGTTCTGAACAAACAGACATCTTCCTACCAATATTTTGTGAAGTTTATATAGAAAAATAATATTGCCCAGGTAATAATTTCTTTATATTGGGTTTGTTATTACTTTTTTAAATAATAAGTCTTTGAGTTATATCAATATTGCTTTAACTTAATGTGAACAATGCAATGTACTACTAATTATTATCAACTTGTTAGTCAACTTCTGAAAAGCAATATTGTGCATACTTCCAGCCACCTACTACTGCCATTAGGTACTCTGATATCCATTTCCAAAAGTTATTACATCTTTTTGAGTCATATTTACACTTTTCACATAATTCATGCTACTTTATTTGGTAAAACTTCAAAGTACATTACCTGTAGTATGGGTAAAAACAAATCTACATGTAACAAATATAAATCTCTCTTCTCTTTACATATATTTATAGATATAAAATAAGTAAAAATATCTACTTCTCGTGTAACATTACACAAACACAAGTAGTATTTTTCCATTATATAATGACATTAACACTCTGGCCTTACTTCAAACTTCTTACTTACATCTCCAACTTTCTTCTCTACAACTACATCTAAGATTATTTACATACTTCATATTTTTTTTTATATCCAATCTCATTACTACATGTAAATCTCTATTATAACAAGACATTAACACTTCCTTTACTTCAAACATATTACTTACACTTCCAACTTCTTCACTAAAACTAGATTCAAGAATATTTACCTACTTTAGGTACTTTTTATTTAATCTCATTACTACATGTGAAGATTTGTTTTCAACACTAATCCAAAGTATAATTCTTTTTCTTCTACTGATAAGTTAAGATAAAGATTGCTATTACTTATAACACATAAACTAAGTATAGATATTTCAATCTTTATGCTAAATATATTTATAAATATTTTCATTCAATAAATTCAAAATAGAAAAATGAGCAATCGATATCAGCTAATTTGTGATGTTTCTACGGGAGCCTCTTGACAGTAAAGGTAATTGTTGTTGAAAAGTTCTTAGCTGGAACTGCTCAAAAAAGCCAAACAAAATACCAAAATATGATATTGATGGATTCCGAGGTAACTTATTATACTTTTCAACTTTGTTCCTTAGTATCCATTTTTCACTTGAACATGATTTGTTTCTATCCAACTTTCCAAATACTATATCACATTTAAATCTACTATTTAACTTCTCCAACATGGATCAACAGTGCAAGCAACTTTGTATGATCAAAATATCAGTGCATTTCAAGATGAGTGAATACTGGGGAAAACTTATTTGATATAGAATGCATTGGTCAAGCTTACAAATTCACAATATAGAACCAAATCTAGAGACATGCAATGGACAATTTTTGGGAGGCCTAGGGCACAACACATCAAAGAAAAAAAAATGATCTGTTGATCCCTACATATAACTTTATTGACTTTGAGGAACTCCCAAAATACATGGATTCTAACATAGATATAAGTAAATTTTACCAATCCTTCAGATTTGTTTATTTTACAATCTCATGTTTGCCACCGTTTAAATTATAATTTCAGCTTGTCAAACTGGTCAAACATACTTTTTATCCACACATTTCATAGGACCCACAATTTACAACTCATTTTTATCCACAGATTCACCTACAACTTATAATATAAGCACTTAAAATATAATTTCAGTACTACCAAACATATGCATAGAAACTTACTATGTCACTTATCAACATCATATACTTGCAGACATTGATGCAATGGTAATTGATATAAGACATAGAAGGCTTCTTCAAATGCGTTACAGAACATAATGCCAAGTACAAGATGTAAGTCTTATAGACAAAAAGTATATCTCTATTGACTTTATTATTTATTATTGTCCGTTATTATAATTTATACATCACATAGACTAAACATCATTCCTCTTACCTAATTCCATATATTGTAGGTTTGTAAATGCTGTATTAACAATGTGGGAAGCCTTCGTCAACAATAAATGTAGCTACATATTTGAAAATCTTGCCAAGAAACCGGTTCTTATTGAAAAATAGCTCAAAGTATCATCTTTTATTGGTTATAGAAATTATATAATACACTTGTCATTTTGCATAACCATGAAGTAGCTAAACCTTATATTTCAAATATTTCACATTACAGGCGTGTTGCTCTCAACAAAAGAAAATAGTTCATTCTTCATTGATGGTTGATTTCAGATTGTTCAAGACTTCAAATCTTGGCGAGTATTTAACAACTTTGCATTCTTCATTTACTACATTAAAATTTGGAACGCCATCTTCAGAAAGTTCTCATGTATTCCAATACTAAACACTAACTTATTCTTTATTATGTTATAATATGTTATTCTAGGGCAAACACAAATGCTCAAACATTTGATGAAATCATTTCAAAGAAGTATTACCTATGCTTAACACCTTCCAAGCTATCTGTTTTAAATGAAAGTAAGTTCATCTAGTACACAACAATTATTGCATTTTTCATTCTTCAAATTCGACTATAGGCTTACTTGTACATTAGTCAAAAACATTTTTTATTGATCAAAGCAAAAGCATTTGTCAAAGTTCTCAACCAATCATTATGGTATATGAGCTGTGGCAATTGCAACAAAGTCTCAAGTGAAAATTTTGGGAATATTTTTTAGTGTGTGTTTTGTAAGTGTACTAATGCAAATACAGTTCCAAGGTAACATCAACTCTGTTTTTTGTCAACCTATCCAAAAAAAATGGTTATGTTATGTCTTTACAACTTTCAATTTTTATATACTTTATATTTACATTTAACTAAACTAAACAAATTAATTCCTAAGATTGTTAAATTATCGAATTCATGTTATTAATTGTAGAGCAAAAGTATACCTAGATTCAACTGAATATATTAATACTTCAGCTATTGGAGATCCAGCAAAAAAATTCTTGTAGTGCAATGTAATGTAAACACATTGATGGAGCACACAAATTCAGTAAATCTAGATTGTAAAATTAAAATTATTCTGTAAGTTTTAACCATCTATAATTTCAATACTTCAATAGGATATGAATACAAACATCGTTGATTTGATACGTTTGACAATGGATAAGAAAAAAAGTATTCTATGTCAAGGCCATACAGAAAGAACCGCAGTCAACCGAGTATAAATATGAGGTGTTGTTTAGCCTCGATTCTCATGAAACGATAATTGGATGCAAAGACAACATCAAGGTCAAGGGAAAAGCTCTGGTACATAGAGATAAATGCTCGCATCTTTTTGATACTAACCTCCTGGTACCATCACCAGCAAAATGATCACTATTTGAGTCAGATGATGCACCTACTACAAATAAAAAGAAAATTGATAAAACTGAAAAATGAAGACATCAAGAAAAAAGAGTAGTCATGCAAACCCCCTTTCTGAAGCTCCACACAGTGGTCAAGATAGTAACTTTCTATGTTGTTTTGATAACCTCCAAATTCTATGTATCGTGGGCTTATTTTTCATAGTAACAATATTTGTTTTTTTTCGTAAGAATATGCCACTAAACCCTTTTTGAACATATAATAATTTGTGTGAATTTAAAGTATTTGGGTTATTGAAATAATAAATGATCAATGCCAGTATACATTTTTAAACCAAATATCATTGCTTTACTTTAATAGGATCTAAATGCAAAATATTAATTGAATGCTATATTACATATTGTATAGCATATGAATTTGCCATTGTTTCTACAAATTGTTTATCAAGTCCACCTCTGCCACCTTAAGAGAAGAACAAAATACTTGCACAACTCATAGAAATTGACACTATTTTTCTATCTCTAAGTTTACAATATTAGAAGTAAGTATATGCTTATATTTGAGATTATTTAAATTATTATAATTGCCATGAAACTTATATTTTGTGCAAGTGTCAAGAAAAATTTGTAGACGTATAGGTGAAGTACAAGAGCTTAGTGGAAGTATCTACTCAAAAGTTTAACTAAAAATCAATATTAGAAATATCATATATTGTTATAAAACAAAGAGATAATACAAAATAAATTGGAAGAATCAAATTCAAGTGTACTAGAGTAAGTAGGATCATCTCCAAATAGCCAGCCATAACTATTTATTATTTTACAACACTCTCCATTGAATGACTATTTACACAATAGCTGGCTCGTTAAAAACTTTGTTTGGCAAAAAATAAGTGGAAAAAATACCAAATGAAGGAAAAAGAGAGCAATTAATTATTGTAACCTCCAAGTAGTACCATCTTCATACAATATATTCATCTATCCATGGTTGATTTTAGTCATATGATAAAATTACATTAAAAACAGATCTTGTTGTTGCTCTCTTCAGAGCATATACAATTTGTAACATAGGAGAGTAAAACCACCTAGTTATGTTGAGGGTAAATGTCTTGTAGGTTATGAGTATCCATAACTATAATATTTATAACACTCTTTTATAGTGTCCATTACACAAAAAATATATCTAGTTAAAATCTTATTAAAAAACATTAGTGAAGGGAAAAAAAATACATATTTCTTTTGAATACGCTACGAAAGTTGCCTCATTAAGAACCCAACGAAGAAAACTCAATGAGACAAAACCTCGGTTAAGAAAAAAAGAGTTCAACACGTATTTACTCCCCATTATAATAATATAACTTGAGATTTGCATATCTTATTTATCAACTTATCAAGTGTTGTAGTAGATAATACTTTTTGAACATGTTTACCATATAAATCATCGTGATAGTTACTCTGCATCATTATAATACTTTTTGAACATGTTTACCTTATAAATCGTTGTGGTAGTTACTCTTCATCATTATAATACTTTTTGAACATGTTTACCTTATAAATCGTTGTGGTAGTTACTCTGCATCATTATAATACTTTTTGAACATGTTTACCGTATAAATCGTCGTGATAGATAATGCTTTTTGAACATGTTTACCATATAAATCGTCGTGAAGAGATAAATTGGTTAATGAGCTTTATGTAGATCAAATAATACTCTACATCATTATAATCAACTAGTATCGAATTATAAACTATTAGCAAGATACAATATATATATCTATTGTATTAAGATATGGCACTTCAGGATGAATAAGTTATTCATTATCATCTCAAGGAGGAAAATGATGTGTATATCTCGAGTGAACATAACTATCAGATATCAAATAGATGTGTCATTTTGCCATATGAAATCTTTGAGGACTTTTTCTATATAAATTGATTGATAAACAAGAATTCAATTGTCTAAATGCTCGATCTGTAGGCTGAGACAAAATTTTATTTTTTCAATATATTTCATCATGAATTCATTCTTTAAGCAATCAACTAGTATTGGAAGCTCTTCAGGAGTTCCAATAATGTTTGAGTCATCAAAAGATATAATGATAAATTTAGATATTAATTTATGTATAAAAACATATGGGCATATATCGTTATGCTTGTACCCTTTTTCAACAGATATTCATTGATACGATTATACTGCATATGCCCAGATTGCAATCTATATGAGTATCTATGTACTTTGATCGAATAAGTTTATCGAAAATTTGAACTATATGCTTCAAGCATATGAAATCCTTCAGAGATTTATATACAAAATATTATTAGTCAGATGAGTTGGTTAAAACCACATTCATTAGATGCATATCAAGTTTCATGCACTGTCAGGCTAATAAGATATCGACTTGTAATTGTAGAAGAATTTATATATTTTACATAAGTCTTTGCAGAAGTCATTATGTTAATAGTCGTGCATTATCTTACAAGAGAAATTTTAGACCATGTCTGCTTTTGCGCCATGACAATCTCACTCAAATTACGTAGACCTATACATATTAGTACAATATACCAGGGTACCATAAAGCTGTTAAGTTAAGATGCTGTCTCCTTTTTCCATCATCTTTTTCTCGTATTTCGACCGAAGAATCTAATAGAGACATTACTGTGGAGATTCTGACCAAATGGGAATCAAGGTGAGAGCCATGGTCGGGTACAAATGATGGGTCGTCGGGGTCCAGAAGTCTCATGTCCTGGGGGCACATAAGCGTGGTGGTCCGCGCGAGATTGTTGTTACCACGAATCGAATGCTGTTAAAGTGCTGTATTTCCGGTTGGTATCAAAAGACTCAAAAGTGCAGAAGTGTGGTGGTCGAGCCTGCATCAAACCTTGTGGGGATTTTACGCAGTTTCAGAGCAGTTCTTACTCTTTCAAGAAAAATTCTCCCGCCTGACCAAAACCACACGTGCAAGTTTCCATGTATGTGGCTCAAACTTCATTTTTCTCATTTTTTTCTAGTAAGTTCAATTTTACCTGGACTACGTCATTTTATTTTGGCCAATTATTTCTAAGACGACATTTTTCGACGAATTTTGATTCAACATCCTTGCGTCTGTTTATAATATTGCATGCTATATTGTATTAAATATGTTGTCGACAATTATTTATTTTTTATTCCATTTCTTTTTCCATGACGACATATTATTGAGATCTTTTCATGTTCAATATTTCAGGTACCTACACCTCTTCTGCAGTTTTACAATTTGTTATGTCTATATACTCTCCAAGAGTATACGTCTCGTCAATGAAACCATATTTACTATTTTCTTTATTTTCTTTTGGGAATTTTTTTCATGGAATCGAAATGTCGCCATGCTTCAGACATCCGTTCATTTATCAAAAATAATGTTAACGGATTTTCCTTCTAGGACGTCAAATCGATCTGGAACATTTACAACCGGTATATGATATTTGGTCAATCTCTTTGGCCAGTAAATGCATGTTACAATTGAGTTATCTTTCAAACTTCGAGTTCGTATTGTCACGTACGAGGATATAGATAACATAATATTGATGCATTTCATATATTATTTCCAATTGTTTAAATTTTCCTGTTATTGTAGGGAACACTGTCTTTTTCAAATGACCGTCGGTAAACTGCAACGTAAAATATCACCATTCAAGGGTTCAAGATAGTTTATAGTAAAAGGGAATTCAAACCCAATATATTCCCAGATTCATCAAATACCCATCTTTGTGCACTGTGGTAGAATAACTTGAACATATATTACACAACCAAAAATCATATGATGGAAAATATTAGACTCCTAATCATTTGCCAACTATAATGGGAGAACTTGACTTGTCATGATTAGTGATGGCATCGGGGCAGATTCAGATCGGATCGGCATGATCCGTATCCACACCCACAATAATTGTAGGAAATCCAAATATGCGAATTGATACGTCATTTCTCACGACGGATCGGGGCGAATCGGATCAGAGCAGTGATCCGCATTGTGATCCGTTCCATTTTTTTTTTGGAATAATTTTTTTTAGCTAAGTCTAGACACCTCTAAATTGTAATTTAAGCCTCAAATATTTCATCTATTTATTATTTAATCCTATTTATTTTTCAAATGGGACAGATCGGATCGGAGCACACATGATTCGATCCGTCCAACTGATCTACGGATTGAGAATTTTTCACTCCATTTGAATCGGATATCCATTGGATTCGGGGCGGATCAGATATTTTTGACATCTCTAGTCATGATGCATTTGATTGTTACTGTATGTAAAATAAAATTCCTTAAGCTAAAATGAAAAGCAATTTGTTCTCAATGTTAATTGTTTAGCAATTAGTAAGAGGCAGTTAATAAACATTCTGCTAAACCATGGGCAACAATATGTTCCGCCATTATCTCAACTAATAATCACCAAAAGTATTGAGATGTAAACTCACTAGAATTATCAAGATGAATGATCTTAATTGTGTAATCTAGAAATTATGTTCGAAATCGAATAATTGAGCAAATAATCTTGCGAACGTCAGGTTAGGGGTGAACAATAACCACATATGTGACCATATAGTGGATCTTGCAATAATATCATAAAATTTCTAGATGGTTTACATGGAAGGTGAGTGAGTCCACATATATCACCCAAAATACAATCCATAAATGTAAGGAATTCAGCCCTAACTTCAACTAGTGAAGATTTATTGGCCAATTTGCATTGACAACAAGCATCGTATGAGAATTTATTAGATTTAAAAAAAATATATGATTTTTCAATAGATGTCCATGCAAATTCTCAATTATTTTTTTAATATTTTATTATTGATCGAGGATATTCTAAGCGGTCATGCCAAATAATAAAATATTTTTGGGTTATTGATCTTTGATTCAAATAACAATATTTGCTTCAATTATACTTCTATTAGATTCCAACTTTCTTTTCTCCTTCACGGAGTCATAATAAGTTTAGCTAGATGTTGAGACGTACAACATGTATACGAATAATAAGTGAGCAACAAATATTTTATATTGTCACTGATTTATAATTAACAAAGAATTAAATAATTTTGTATCGACTAACATAAAAGAGTAATGAAGAATTTAACAACATATATATGGTACGCAAAATATTTTCTTGATCGAAAAATTACATGGAAAAGATGGCATTTGATGGATAACATATAATTAACATGCCTATAAATTTTCATCTAATATCATGCACAATCAATATGATTTATTATGTCGATTGCTCCACATACTTTGATAACACTAATGTATGTGTTTGGCGATTATGCTAATCCATATATAATAATATAAATACTTCTAAGAGTCTCTCACTTAAACAACATAATCAATACAATAATACTCATATATCACATATTCAAAGATAAGAATTAATGAAATGAAAAACATGACAAATATAGTTCAACTATATTAATCGAATTAAGCATGCCTTTGAAGTCATACAATAAGCTTTAAAAATGCAATTTGTACTCTAAATAGTTTAATAGTGCGCAAGTAATTATTTAACTTACAACTATGCATGTATAACTGGAAAACATTAATGTTGCATGTTTAGTATGTAGTCGTGTGAATTGATAAGTAAATATTATAATATCGTTTATGGCAGAAAATAGATCTCTCTAATTTAATTTCTTAAGTTCGGGACAAACATATTTATTTCATAAAATTAAGATTAATATCTCACGAAATTGAAGCTAGTGGCTCCGGCAAGAGTACTGCTGTAACAGCAGCGTCGCCACCGCTACCGCCACCGCATTTTTTTAATTTACTTTCTAAATGTATTGTTCAAAATTCTTTATTATCAGACTATTTCGTTCACAAATCCACATCAACTTGATAGTGTTTATCTGCTATTTAAAACAACGAAAACTTCAACAGTGATTAAAGAGTTGAAATGCGTATGCTCTTGATTATACACAACTTTTTCTTCTAAAAGTTCGTGCATCAATACTATAATGACTGGTTCGATCTTTGGAGTTGGTGAGAGTGCAATAGACGGCTATGCAGGACAGCGTGGTGGTGACGGTGGTCATGTTCTGTGATGTTGCAATTCTCGGACGTTGATGCTATCTCCGGCCACTCCCCGGATGGATTTCGCATTAGCTCTAGCAACGACTCTCTAACATAGTCAGCTTCAACAATTTCACTATCCCTTTTCTGTATCGACAATATAGAAGAAAATCAAATATTGATATCATTTAAGTAATTTGGAGCTTAATTATTCTAATCAATTATTGTATCGACCTATTCCTATGCTCTATAAAGAAACTGAGGGGGTCGTTATAAGCTTCCCCTTCTCGATCTTAGTGAAATTTTGTGCGACAATTGAGCTTAGATCTCAAAATGAGAGTGAACCTCTATAAATCTTCGTGTTTCTGTAAAGGTAGTTTTATTTTGATGTCATTCATTAGTGCTCGAAAAATAGAAATTAGGGTTTAATCCATAACATCTGTCTGTTTGTGTTCGTGGTGGGGGTGGAGGTGGGGGATTGCGATGCTAAGATGTTTTTTATATACATTCATATTGAGATTTTGTTGAAAAATGATGTGTAGTTACCTCTACTTTAAAGATATTTGAAACGAGACATGTATGTCGAGTTGCATTCACGTTGGTCATTTCGAATCCTAGAGAGTACAAAGCCTCCATCAGCCTGGCAAACCCGCCGTGCTTGTGCTCACAGAATACCTTGACGAAGAACTCATTTCCATCTAGTCGAAAGACTTCGACTTGAGGCTAAAATCATGATAAATCTGTTCTGTTAATACATGCACGCGCGCGCACACACAAAAAATAAAAATAAAAACTCGAGACGAACTTGCAATTTAGTATCCATACCTCCATTTGCTGCACTTTTCCTTTACTATTTTCAGACTCGTTATTTTGTTTTGAGACATCGATGCCAGTATAGCCAGTCGATCCCTTATGAAAACCATTCGAAAAATTTGTGTGTTCACGATTAGGACCACGTTTCATTCCACTTTGTTGTATATTACCTGGTTGGCCATTTTTCGTATGACTGTTTGTTCCTGATTTACTTGTATCCTCGTTGTCTGAATGTTGTTCAAGCTCGATTTGCAGATCTTTTACTTCATTCTGCAAGTCCTTTACATATTCAATTGCATCTCCAAGAATTGAAGCTCTATCCAACTACAAGACAATACAAACCATTTAAGAAAATAGCATCATGTAATTTACTACAATAAATTAATAACAAAATTTCATTTCATGTGAACTAATTAGCTGGTAATAAAATTTAGACAAGAATATATATACTTTCATGGCACTAGGACAACGAATAATCCCTCATACAATGATTTGTTCCTTGCGGATTAGGTTTACTCAATTATTGGACTGTGTGAAGTCTAATTATACTCATCACTTATCATTTGAAGGCCGAGTTTTATATATACACGTGTAAACTTCTTTTCGATTACAGTAGAAACGTGTAGATACCTACATGCTTATTATTGCTCTCGATACTAGGAATTAGGACTCAATCCATAAGATTTATCATTAATATCATTAGCATATTAACATTGATTAATCCTAGGAAACTTGTCCAATGACTGAAATCAGATGGGTTACCTTAGAAATCTTAGGCACCAATGCTCTGAGGGCATAAAGCCTATCATTAAGTTTTTTTCTCCTCCTCCTCTCAGCCTTGAGGTTCTTTGATTGAGGCCCCTTTCCTGTTCTTCTTCGATACTTGGCATCATCCTCATCATCATTCAGATCAGAATTCTCTGATCGGTTATTCTCCTGAGCCAAAAGGTCTTCATTTAGTTGATCTTCTATAGTTCCTGTGGGCTCGGTCTCGTGGATTAATTCATTCTCAACCGAAGTGACAAAAGCGTTCGACTCATATGTTCCTTCAAAGAAAATATTCTTGTCTATGGTTTCTGCTGTGTTACTAATATGTTGCCAAGAATTACTCATAACTTGTTGCTCCAAAAATGTACTGCATTGAGTTCTGATAAAATCTATGATTTGTTGATCTTCAGGTACCTGAAACTTAATAACTTTGTTAACAAATCTTCTTCTTTTTACTAAATTACAATCTTAAACTCATATTAGCATGCACAGATGATTCCCATCCTTGTACTGATGAACATGATAAAATCACTGTCCGGTCTGATTCAGTGCCGTGTACCAAACATGCACTAGATGATGGATACTATCGCAATGTGAAGTTAAACCTAATGAATGGAAGGATGGATGACAAAAGGGTAAAGTACTTGTTTAGCAACGAACAACTCGATTAAGCCAAGAGACAATGGAATCAAAACTCTAGTCCCAATAGTTTCCTGCAAAATTAATGGTGGAGTACTTTAGTTTAGTTAATATACGAGCGAGCTGATTTATACATCAATGTTATGTCCCGGAGAAATATAATGGACTAACGAGACTTGCTTCTGAAGCATCCGAATCCGAGTTATGCAAGAAGTTGAACCAACCAGCTTGATTTGACAATAATGTCTGTGCATAAATTCTGCAAATATAAAATCACTGTTAAATAAACTCTTGATCATATGGCCTATAACCTTAAGGTGTTAAAGATGAGATCTTTGTCTGCTCTGATATCGTGTTGAATCACCTGGTCTAAAAGCTTAAGCTTTTAACGAGTTGATTCAAAATGGTACCTGAGCAGGGTATGCAGATCATAGTCGAGATCTCACCCTGACTCTGACTCGAGTGTTATGGAAGAAGGAAGTTGTTCTAATAAATCACAAGATTGGATCCTTGGATGCTGAAAAGTGATATCTCTGCAGGGAAGATCACAAGAAGTAGAGAAAAAAAGTTCTCCACTATTTTGGAAATTTTGAGTTCCAGCACAACAGCAATCCATCCACTCAAGACACCTATAAAACAGACAAAGTATGAAATCAAATGTCTAAATCTTTTTATTTTTTCTGAGGACTTGATTGTTCCAATCTATTAACTTTTGTGAATTACCTATGATCATCACTTAATTTCCAGACAACAATGTGATCCCAGCTTTTAAGCCCCACCAGGGGTCTTAGCCTCTCTATAAAATTTTCCAACAGCATGTTTCCTGCAAAAGAAAGAGTTAATCAGGGAAATAAAACCCCCCTTTCTTCTTCTTGAGAAGAGAACCCTCGATCGGAACCACCAGTAAATGCCATGCAGGGCAGTCAAGAGAAAAATTCTACACAGCTTACTATTTGTTCCTATTAGAGTCGCGAGACTCGGAAACTTTCAAAAAACCTTTCGTCATGCAACTTGTTGCAAGTGTCATAAGTTACAAGTCTTTCGTCCCATTTAGCATCGAAACTAAAGAGTTAGTGAGATTTCCATGGTGTCATAAATAACTGGGCCTTATTCTAGTAAATTTGGGGTCGGCTATATATTTCCTTTTTCATCACTCTATTCGGTTTATTTCTAGATCTAGCAGAGAATCAAAAGATAAAATTAAAGCATAAATAAGGGGAAAACATGTCAAAAAAATCTTGCCTTTTCTTGTTTTGTTATGGCCCTGATGCTACCTTTCTTGACAAAAATGAAGGGAAAAAGTTGAGATTCATACAAACTTCAGTTGATAGTAATGTTTAACTGATACATAATCCCAGATACTCTCATCATTCTAGGAATCTATTATAAGCAAATTTTTGACTAAAATAATTTGTTACTTATTTTGGAGCTTTGGATTAAAGAAGAAATCAAGAAAGCAACAAGATTTGTCTCCTTTTATTTGGCACGGTTTTCCTTTTATATGTGGAAGCTGGCTAATATATTGGTAGGTGAACAACAGAGTATGCATGAAGAGAGAGAGAGAGAACGTAATTTAGACTAGACGTCATTTTAGGTTCTTTTTTTTTTGTTTAATACTCTCTCCAGAATTTCTTTAATCACGCATGCAAGAAATTAGCCAATGACATCGTGTTTAAAAATTAGCTTTATTTTTAAAACCATCCTAAAATTTAAACAGAAACAAGTATGTATATCATTTCAATTGTAACATCAATTTGTCTAATTAACCGATGACATATAACAATTTTCTCCGGTATTTAAGTAGGTACATTTTGCGTGAGCACGATGTTGTACAAATCTTAACTACCCTCCAAAGTCGATTATTCATTTTATTCTTATTTTTTCCAAATGTCGGTTAAGCTTAAAACGTTTTACAAGTAAATTTACTTATAAGTGAATAAGTAAGTTTAAAAATATTTTTTTATTGGTGAAGATTGGAAATAAGTAATACATATTTTTAGAGTACTTAAAAGGTACTTTAAAAAAAGCAACTTGTTTAAGATATAGTGATTTTTTTTTTTTTACAATTAATCTTCAACATGTTCACACGTGCAAGTCAATTTTTTTTTTTCCCGTAAAATTTCCACGTGTGAAATTTTATAAATGTATATTAAGGAAACTTGAACTTAAAATGTTTGTTCAAAAACAATATTTTAAAATGGAGCCCTCATGAACATGTTTGGTTGTGCTTAAAAGTGAGTCAAATATATTTTTAAGTTATTTATTTTTATATTTTTTTATTAATATAATATATTTTTCTAGAAAATAATCCTTTAACTTACTTTTTAGGAAAATAAATTTAAGCTCAGCCAATTTCTTCGATTTACAAGTATTTTTTATGTTTTACATTTTAATTGAATGGATTGTAATTTTCTGCCAATGTTTGATTTTTGCAACGTAGGGTTTTCATTATACATTGAAGACAAATTTGAAAGAAGTATAGTGTATATCTTGTCCTTTATACTAGAGTACAATGCTATTTATAATAAATACAAAACAGAGATAAATTAAGAAAATAGATCGAAAAATCAGAACTATGTTTACATACATACAAGAAATACAAGATATAAAAATGGAAGGTATTGGACTGCAAATAAATACAGTGAGGGCTGAATCAATCCATGTTACATAATTCAGTCTATAATTCTAGAGTAATGCTATTCGCCGCTCACTACCAATAGTCATCCTACGTGACATTACTCAATTGAATAAATTATTTATAATTAATGGCTATAAATACATTGCATAATTAAAGTAAATAATTTATCCAATTAAGTAATGCTACGTAGGATAACTATTGATAATGAGTGACTATGAATAACATTATTCATAATTCTGCCTTAGTCTTGTAATGGGTCTCAATTGCAGTCCATGATTATGCCTCAATCATCAGCCCATGATTCTACCTCAGTTACATTTAACAGAATGTACATGTTTTATTTGTATTCCACGAGTCAGATCTAATGCTATCAAAAGTCGTACTTGGATGAAGTAAGGTCTGCCAGAGCACCGAACTGTTGATCGGAGTTTCCGTTCACGTATGTTGCTTCCAATACTTGACACAAAAGCTCCAAGTTGTGACCTCCCTGCCTCTCCTATGCTTAAGTTAACAAATGCAGAAACAAAATATGACCATAAGCTTATTAATTGAAAGAGTACAAGATAATGTAACCTGAATTATGAGGTGAAGACACCTATTTATGATAGTTTATAAATTATAATATAGTCGTAGAGGGCTAGGACTATTGTGGGGGCGTAGTTAGAGGTGTCAATCCGGATCAGGCGGGTCGGGTTCGATGAAGCCCGGTGATGGCCCGCATTAAAAAAACCCGCGCCACGGCGGGTTGCGGGCCGGGTCAACCTAGCCTACAAAAATTGAATACGAGTCCGACCCACCTGTCGGCCCATCCGGGTCGTGCTCATGTGGGCCGCGGTTCAACCCGATTCGGTCCGTATGAATAAAAAATTAATTTTTTTTGAAATTACTAAAAAAATTTAGTTACTCATTATAATTAAAAAAAATATTCACATATATAGCAAAAAATGTGTTAAATTACTAAATAAAAAATAAATAACAATAATAAATTCACATTTGTTAATTTTTTAATTCAATTTCTATTTTTTTTTTTTATATATTTAAAGACTAAAACAGCACGCATTTGTCACATCTTTCACTTTAAACGACTCTATGCCATTTATTAAAAAAAAATCAAAATAAGCCAACGGTTAAAGGCCGAATCGCCCGGGCTGTGAACAGCCCCCCAGTTCACGGGTCGGCCCGCGGTTCGGCCTCTTCGGCCCGTGAACGGCACGCGGCTCGACCTCCTTGGCCCGTAAATGGCCCATCCAGTTCACGGGCCGGCCCGCGGTTCCGGATCAAGACGGGTGGATCGATGCGAGTTCGACTGGCCAGTCCGTCTTGACACCTCTAGGCGTAGTCCGGCCCATGGGCTTTGGAGCCCATATCTCGATAGTAGTCTATGTTCGAAGCAATATCATGATTGCAGGAAGATTAGGTTTCCTTAGTAGTTAAGGATTGGGATACTCAGAAGTGGAGTTTGACTAGAACTTGGTAACTCCCCAAGAGTCTGACTAGTTCTTGTATCACGTGACGTCTTTCTTTCTAGCGTAGAAAAGAACACCATGCAGCAGTAGTCTACTCTGCTAGACTACTTTCCGTCAATTCATTAATGAAAGATAATTTTAAAAAAAATTGTAACAGAAGATTTAAATGCATTGAAAATAGCTTGTTCATTGCTTGATGAAAGCAGAAAATTAAAATTTTTGGTGTAGGAGGTGAACACCAGTGAGGTTGACAATACTTCGAATACCAACTACCCCATATAATAGCTTAAGTAAGAAAAATCTAACTTAGAGGAATAGAAGTTTAGAAGTTGAGGAATCATAACAAGTATTTACAAATAGCAAGGTTCTTTCAAAACTGAAATAAACTATTACAAGTGAAAAGAATTAACAACTAATACTAATATTTACAAGGTACGGTCGAAGTTGGGCAAATTGCGGCTACGAGTGGTCAGGGGGCTAAGTATAGCTGTAGACCCTGACACATCGATTATCCATATGGTTGGGATGATGACTTGTGATGCCGAGAGTAGTTAGTACTTAGATTGGGTCAGGTCTCACTGTACCCGGAACGCAGACCCTCGAGTTCGTCTCCACGAGCATATGGGCATACCCAAGCTATGGATTTTGAAGTTAGAAATGCAGATTTCCATGGGAATGACCGTTTCCATGCCTATGGCCAGTATGAATGGAGTTTCATTTGTAGCGGTATTGAACGAGGTTCGGTATGTCTATAGAATGGCTGGAAACTCATTTCGTCAGGCGTTTCTAGCCTTACCTATTTTTATGCGTATGTCTTGAAGGATGATCCTATTCGTGACCTTGGTTAGGCCGTTACTTTGAGGATGGAAGACCAATTTCAAATGATGCTTGAGCCCGAACCTCTCGCAGAATTCCTTGAAGTTCTAGTTGATGAACATTTGGCCATTGTCAGTTGTCAGTGATCAAGACTGAGGTATACAAAACTGGAAAATGATTGACTTCCATTTGGTCAAATATTCTATCGCCAACACCATAAATTTGAGTTGTCCTCGGGATATAGGGAATGGGCTGAGATTGTCGATGCCAATTGTTCAAATGGGTACGAACATTTGATAGGGTTGAGGTCCTTAGCCGGTACATTTATCAGGTCGTGAAACTGTGGTACTCGTCACATTTCTTGACCTATTTATGTTGTGTGTTTTCTCATGGTCGGCCAGAAATAGCCATACTGTACTAACTTTGTTGCTAGGGTCCTCACCCATTGGTGGTCTTCGCACGTACCTTCGTGTACCTCGACCATGGAGACATTGGCTTCAGAGGGGTAGAGAATCTAAGGTAGGAGATTATGAAGGTTGGTAGGTGAAAACCCAAGAATAACTAACCAAGAGGGAGGTGAATTGGTTTTTACAAAAAAATTCAAAAAATAATATCAAATTAAGAAACTTAATAGATGTAGATTAATCAAGTAATAAATATAAGCACAATGTAAATAAATAAAAGGGTAGAGAGAGTGCAAACGATATTTTTATAAAAGTTCAATCCAAACCAAGGATCTACGTGCCCCGTTACCAAGCTCTCCGACACGAGAACGGCCTTTCCACTATATTGATTGACTTATGGTGCAATCCAAACCCTTACAACGCTTCCGGCGACTTATAACCAAAGAGCACCAATCCTTATATAATATTGAGCTTTACGAGACCTCAATATAGCCCAAAGATATGACGAAATTGATTTAAGATAATATTTCTCTCTTAATAAATGATAGATACAAGTTAAGTACCAAGAGAGACTAACACTTCAATAATTAGCAATAGATGAAAAGTTCAAGTGTTAGAAAGAAATTTTGATAAAGATGATGATTTAAAAGTTTGATTTAATTAATTAAAGTTTTTTAATGAATAATTTAGAAGATGTAAATGCAATGAAAGTTTGAATGATTTTTCTCAAGATGATTCTCTGTTTTTATGCTCTTATGAATGTGTAAAATGATAATGAATGAAGGGTAATTTATAGAGAGCAATTTTCAGAACTTTCTGTCAATTTAGATGATCAGTCGGTCGACCAGAAAAAGTTCGGATGACCAAAAATAACCGTTAGTATAGTAAGAATCAGAACAGTCATAGTTTTTGGAAATTGACATCTAATCGGTCGACCTATATATGAACCGGTCGACCAGTTTAGGGAATTCGGTCGACTGAATTGAATTTCGGTTGATCGGATTCTGTGCCTTAAAAGAAAATTTTCAAAATATTTTATGTAAGTGATATTAACATGGTTTTTAGTGCATAAAATTATTTTTGAGTTTTTATCATTTATTACTAAAGATCAAAGAATTATTACCTTTACATTTGGTTTAAAAATCTAATCTTCAATCTTTCTTGAAATTTGAATCTTGAACTCTTATCTTGGATGATTGATTTTGATCTTGACTTCTTTAAGAGTCTGATTTGTAATATTGTTTTTATCTTGATCTTTTAACGATGATTAATTTGAACGCCTTGAAGATTACTTTAAACCATTTTGTTAGTAAACAAGATTAATTTGTTTGTTATAAGCAAAATATTAAGGTTAAAGTTAACCATATGTCAACAGTAGGAACAACGTCCTTCGGATAGGGCTATACTTCGGGGTTCGAGCCCTAATGCTTCATCTTTAGTATCTAACTTTCCATCAGTTTGGTTAGCATATGCTACACAACTAAACATCCTAAGATGGGATAGATTTAGGGGTTTTTCACTCCATAACTCTTCTGTAGTTTTGAAATTAATAGTACTATAAGGGGATCTATTTACAAGATAATCAGCAGTATATGCTGCTTCACCCCTTAGCAAGCCCAGAACTAATTAGCATACACATTACTTTATCCATAATAGTCTTATTTAGCCTCTTAGCAACCCTAATTTTCTATGGGGTGTGCCTTAATGTTCTGTCTTTGAATCCCATTTTCTTTGCAAAAAGAATCAAATTCAAGATTGCAAAACTCAAGACCATTATCTATCCTTAAAGTTTTCACCTTCTTGTGTATTTAAAAGTTTCATCTTTTGTGTTTAAAAGAGAAATGCAAACTTTCCTACTATAAACATCTACCAAGAAAATGAAGTACTTACTTTCATCATGAGTTGAGTCTTTTTCAGGCCCCACAAATCAGCATGAATATAATCTAAGGGTTTTTTTAGAATTATGAGTTCTTTTACCGAAGTTAAGTCTACGGGACTTGCCTAGAACACAAGTCTCACAAATTGTCAAATGGATAGCCTGGTCTTTACCTTGTATTTTCCATTCACTAAGAAATTCTAGCCCCTCAATCACTACCATTGATCCCTTAATCACCTTTAAGGTACAATTTTCAGACTTAAACCAATACATCCAATCTTCCAAGAATCCTAAAGCTATTAGGTTTCTTTTAAGGTGCAGCCCGTATCTGACATTATACATAGGTTTGATCGTGCAATCATGCATTCTAATGGCAATGTCTCCAACTCCCACAACAACATAAGAGTTGTTGTCCTTCGTTTAAACTTTTCTAGGTTCAATATCCTTGTAGTTATTGAACTAGGCTTTAACAGGACTAGTATGAAAAGTTTAACATGAATCTAGAATCCATTCTTGATTGAGGCCACTCTCAAACTTAATCATTACATGTAAACTATCTATTTCAGCCTCTACAATAGCATTGTTTTGACTTTCTACAGCCTAATCATTTTGTTTTCTTTTTAGATCATAGCAATCTCTTTTTAAATGACCTAATTTACTAATATTGTAACATTTTTTGTTGCTTTCCCGTGGATTTGGAATCTACCTTTAGACTTTCCTCTACCCCTTCTTAATTTGATGATTATTTCTATCCATCTTTTTAGTTCTATCTCTTACAAACAAACTTTCCTCTTTAGCACCACTCCTATACTATTTTCTAACCTCTAGATCCCTAGACCTAAGAACATCAATAACAATAGACCGAGTTAAGGCGTTCCTTACATATTTAATAGCATGTCTTACATCTTGATATGAATCACTATGATTCTAAAGTCGCTTAGGTTTGATCCTAAGTCTTTACTTGTATCTGGTTTAAAACTGAAAATTTTTTCATTCATTGATTCATCTACTTGCCTAATAATGTTATCAGAGGGATGTAGAAATATAGAATTATATGCAATTTCATTCATATCAGAAATTTCAGTAGGTTTAGCTTTTAATTCATCAAAATAAGTATATGGGTCATTAAGAGCCTTAAAGACTCTTTGTTAAACCACTATTCATCTAATTTTCAGTTTCCAAATAGTGTAATCTCCATATCCATTGAAATGAGAAAATTCGACCCTCAAACCCATATTAGATTTTGTAAAAGGTAAGATTGCCTTGGTCGACATCAACTGATACATGATCAGCTCTGTTCAAACAAGAAATGTGTTTTCTACTAAACACAACACTATTCTAAGAAAATTTACACGCAGTAGCAAGCTTAAACACTTATGCTCAGAAAGCCACATATTGCCTACACAAGTATATTTGTAGAGATACACCAACCACTCCAGCAAGCAATACTTCAGCAGAATTTACACATTACAAAAACTAGCAAATCACTTATTTCATGTACAAGTATATTTAAAAAGATATATCAAATATCTCAACATACAGAGTTTCAACGAAGTGTACTTACAACATCCAGCTTATTTTCTAATGTTATTCACATTAGTCATATATAGAATTTGGTTCATATGTCAATACACAAGGCATTATTCTCAAGTTAATACACACATATCAATATTCATATACATGTACATAGAGAAGTTGAATTTGAGCCATACCAATATACTGTTGTCACAACGATAAAATACAATCTTCAGAACTTGTAAAAAATCACCAAGACAACCCAACATTAGTGCTTGCATAGAATAGGCAAAGCCTTTTTATCATGTACCTTACCAAATCAATGGTCATATTTCAAATTGGACTTTAAATCACCAATCTGGCACAGATATTTAGGATATGTTAATGATTACACATTTTACCCTCAATAACATCACAAACTATCTCAAGAGTGGCTTTGATACCACTTTGTTAGGGATTTCTCCTTTAGTCTAAAATTTTAGAAGTGGAACTCTGAAGAAGAAAAAAAGAATAGAAATACAAAGGTCATCAATGCATGTATACCTTATGATTCCAACGAGTCACAACTAAAGCAATTGGGCTCAGATCTTCAAGCCACTAGGAACACTATACAAGACATCTCAAAGAATATGCACTAGGTTTTACCTAGATACTAAGAATCAAACTCAAACCCAATTTACCAACCAGAGACTCCAATCTTAATTATATCAGAGTTACGTTTCATCCACAAATGATGAATCGCATGCCACACAACTGTAAGGAATTGACGAATACATGCACATCAAAAATTAAATCTACAATTTCTATAAGCTGGATCAACCTTGTACCTAGATAGAATTTGCGATAGAAGTTTACATTTGATAAATATCGTGAAATCTGATTATCTGATTAGCTGGAGGTACGATCTTCAATACCACAGCTGTCCAATTGTCCAGCTTCCAATGGTAATCTACACAGCAAGAACATATATGACTTCCACGATCAAGAACAGATGAAAGTAAAACTTTTGAGAGTAATTGTATTGGATTGTCTTTTGCTTATGCTAGCAAGTAATGAAAACCAACTTCTTAATTTAATCTGTTGTGGCATTTGTATTTATAGATGACGTTAACCCTAGCCCTAGTTCTAGTCCAACTAGAAGCGATCAACAAATGGGCCTGATTAAATAATCTAATTAATTAATTTGGTCCAATAAGTAATTAAGTCCGACCCAACTAATTGGACATTGGACATTAATTCTTACAATCTCTCACTTGGACTAGGTCCAAGTCCAGATACTCAATTCTCGCTTTTTGTGTGTGACCCATTAGGTTCCCATTCACGATGGCAATGCAGTGATATTCTCATCGATTCACCTAGATCGATCAATTCACGTCGTTGTCTAAGATTGACATCTAGCAATGTGTCAAGACAATCCATGTGAAGAGAAATGTCATTCATGTGGTATGACAGAACTAATATATGTGTAGTTATTATGGAAATATAATCCTTTCATCAATATAACCCAATTGGTTAAGAGATATGGATCGGTATCAATCTCATTTCAACCAATTATGTTATTCACCTTAACACTTCGTTGATCTAATCTAGTTATGATTAAAATATTTTCAACTCATAACTCCACCTTGGTCGAAAAAAATTATATCAACTTAAGTGGGCAAAAATTAGGTTATAATCTCATACTTTCCAAGAGTGAAGAATACATTCACAACCTTTATATGATTCTCACTATACCCGTACGACATCTTCCTGGTGACTCATAATCTAGGAGTCCCATCAGACGCTCGCCAAAGTATAGCAGTCCTCACATAAGATTCTTTGATGTCCTCAAATCAAAGAACCAAATCCACTACCTCGCATTAGAGATTTACCACTGACGCTTAGATAGTTATCTATGTAGAATCTCTAAGCGGATCATCTAATGTCATGTTCTCATAACAATACATTCATGTGTTCATTCAGATGTCCATCTACATCTTAGCTTGTGAGATCAGCTACTTTCTTCAAAAGAAATACAACACATGCTAGTCTATCCGTAATAATGATATCCGCATCTCATTATTACTATGACTAGAGATATTTCAAGAATAAGTTATTTATAACTTGTATCTCACAATCACAACACCTTGTGATTAACAAGTTGCTATGAACTTTTCTTCGGACTCTATTATTTTAAATAATAAAATTTAAAAAATAACAAATCTGTCATTAAAATATAGACAAGCATTTAGTTAATCAATTTGTTCATATACTTCAATATCTAACAAAGAGTATATCACAAAATGTCTCATATAAACTAGATCCAATCACTTAGGTATCTTAATACCATCAGATTTAACATGACCATCATGCTTGTGCTGGGACAACAACTTTGTCAAAAGATCTGCTACAATATCATATGTTAGGACCTGTTCTATCTTTATGTCATTTCTTAAGATTATCTCCCTAATGAGATGATATTGCCTCAATATATATCTAGATCATTGATGAAACATGTGTTCCTTCTCTTGTGCGATGACTCCATTGTTATCATAATACAAGTTATTGGATCAACAATGCTAGAAACTATTTCAAGTTCAGTAATGAACTTTTTTATCTAGACTAATTCCTTTTCTGCTTCTGAAGCAACTATATATTCGATTTCTGTAGTTGAATCATCGATCATTTTTTGTTTGGAACTTTTTCAACTGACCATACCACCATTTAGAGTAAATACATATCTGGATTGAGATTTTCGATCGTCTTTATCAGACTGAAAGCTGGCATCGGCATAACCTTGAAGTCTAAGTTCATTTTTTCTATACACCAAGAACATGTATTTAGTCATTCTTAAGTACTTAAGGATGTTGTTGACTGTGATCTAATATTTTTTGACAGGGTTCGCTTGGAACCTGCTTGTGACACTCAAAGCATATAAAACATCCGGTCGAGTATCCATGCGATTTCTTTCAATTTGCGTCTTGGGACACATCTCTTTTAAGAGATAAATCCCATGCCCGATGGAACGGAGTCTTCTCTTGGACTCTTCCATGTTAAATTTTCTCAAGATTTTATCTATGTACGTAGATTGAGATATGCCAAGTATTCTATTAGATCTATCTCTATAGATTTTTATACCGAGAATGTACGTTGCTACTCTCATATCCTTCATGGAGAAATTTTGGATAACCACAATTTAACTGATTTTAGCATCGAGAGATCATTTTTATAATAATAGTATGTCATCTACATACAAAATTAGAAACATGACTTTACTCTCACTAACCTTTTATACACACACGGTTCATCTTCATTATTGATAAAATCAAATATTTTGATTGTCTCGTCAAAACGAACGTTTCACCTCCGAAAGGCTTGCTTTAATCCATATATGGATTTTTGTAGTTTGCATACTTTGTTTGACTCTGTGGATTCAAAACCTTTAGGTTGTGTCATGTACACATCCTCTCTAAGATTCTTGTTAAGGAATGCGATCTTGACATCCATTTGCCAGATCTCATAGTTATGGTATGCTACTACCGCAAGTGGAATTTGAATTAACTTAGACATGGCTATTGGTGAGAATGTTTCGTTAAAGTCAATCCCTTGTCTTGTAACCATTCGCAACCAATCTTGCCTTGTAAGTATGAACATTACCATCCATGTCGACCTTTTTCTTGTAAACCAATTTACAGCCTATAGGTTTTACCCCTTCAGACGGGTGAACCAAGGTCCAAACCTTGTTTTCGTACATGGAGTTTATCTCAGATTCCATGGCTTCCTGCCATCTCTTTGAGTTAACACTTGACTTTGATTCTACGTAAGTAGTAGGTCCATCTATTTCGATTAGTAATACATTACTAGTAATCAGGAGATCAATCTCAGAGAAAAACGAATGACTATGCTCGATTTACGCAGAGCTCGTGTATCCTTGAGAACTGGTGGTTCCCACTTTCCCAATCTGTGCTTTATCAAATGCAAGCTCAGCCATTGGAACATCTAATTGATCAATTTTATTTATGGTTTCTTGAAATTCTTCAAGATCTACTTTGCTCCCATTGTTTTATCTAAGAATACAACAAGTCTCGATACGATGACCTTCATTTCGATGGGAGTGTAGAAATAGTATCCTGCAGTTTTCTCTAGATACTCCACAAATAAACATTTATCAGATTTAACTCCTAGCTTATCTGATTCAACGCATTTCACATAAGTGTCGTATCTCCAAACCTTCATGTATGAAAGATTGGGTCTTTTTCAATTTCCATAACTCGTATGGAGTTTTATTGACCGATTTAGATAGGGCACGACATGTAGTGTTAAGTGCATATCTTCAAAATGATTTTGGAAGAACTGCGCGACTCACCATTGATCGCATCATATCAAATAATGTGCGGTTTTTTCTTTTAGACACACTATTTTGTTGTGATGTATACAGTGGAATCCACTGCGAGAGAATCTCATTCTCTATTGGATAGTCTAAAAACTCACCCCTTAAATATTCGTCACCTTGATCAGATCTAAGTGTCAAAATATTTTTCTCAGTTTGCATTTCTACTTCTTGCTTGAATTCCTTGAACTTTTCAAGAGATTCACTCTTTAAATTCCATCAAGCAATATGAAACCATATCTTGAATGGTCATCTCTAAGTAAGAAAATCTACCTTTAGTATATGTAGACATTTGTCCATATACATCAATATGTACAAGACAAAAAATGTATGCAAACTTTGACCCCCTTTCCAATAAAGGGGCCTAAGCCTTTGGCCAACGAGCATGATCCACACTTATCAAATTATTCATAATCATTTGAATCTAAGTATCCATCTTTATGTAACTTGGTGATGCGTTTTCATTTATATGACCGAGTATACAATATCAAAGATATGAGTTTTTTTTTAATCTCTTTTATGCCTTGTACTTCCTCTTCTAATGCTATTTGTTTTCACATTGAAAACACAGATCATCATATTTGGATTTGTCTTTGTTTGCTTTGACTGTTTTCTAGTATATTTGGCCCTTCTAGGATCCTTTCTGAAAGGTCATTTTAGATTTCCTCTTAGTGTCCTTAAAAGTGTCAATGGCCAAAATTTGCTCATTCCCTTGGGCTTAACAGTTTTTCAGCATGTTTAGCAGCTCGAGTAGGGTATACTGAATCTTATTTATGTTGAAGTTCATAATGAACTGTGAAAAGTTATTAGGTGGGGACTGCATAACTAAGTCAACACTTAGCTCGTAGTCCACGGTAAAACTCAACTGGTTTAATTTTTCAATATAACCAATTATCTTCAGTGTATGAGCACTGACTAAAGATCCTTTTACCATCATACCTTTGTATAACCCTTTTGAATGTCTCATACATTTCAGTCTGTGACTGTTTATCATTCAACTACTTGAAATGATACTGTTTATCATCCATACCCTTGTGCAGCTTTTCTAACTCAGGTGACATACTGCGAGCATCACATGTTGTAGTGTTACTGTTATCACTATTTTTTTTTGTAAGCCTGCACGTTCTCTAGCGTGGCCTTCTCAGTAGGAGATTCCGGCATTGGCTGCTCAATGACATATCCAATTTTTCCTTTTTATGCTTGAGAACAATTCTCATATTGCAGTGCCAGTCCAAAAAATTTGGTCTGGTATGTTTGTTGGCATCCAATATGCCTCTCAAACTCATATGATAATTTATTATTCAACTATTAAATAACAAGATAGAACAATTAAATAATTTAATTTAACATGGACTTATATTAAATTAATTATACTCCCACTGTTTAAATTGAATTAATGACTCTCAAACATTAATCAATAGAACCGGTTAGATTCCAGTGAGCTATTATCCCTTTTGTTTTATTAAAATGTTGAGTGACTCAACAAATCCTAATAAAACATCTAGGTAAATACTTCTATCAATCGCATCTCTATGTGACTCCTAGATCATCAAGTAGACAACTTATTGTCGTACACATTTTATGTGTTTATTTGATTGTGCCCCTAAAATTTTATTTTCTTGAGTGACTCAAAAAAAAATTTAGTTAAATTTGATCTATTGTTCAAAAACATCAAATGTTTAATAGTGATAAACATATCCATGAGCGAGCAGACTTGAGTAACTCAACAAACTGACATCGATAATGGATTCTGATTTTTTACTATAACAATAGAAGACACGTTGTATTAACTATTTAATACGAATTTAATATTTTGATAAAGAGGAGTTTGTCTCGTCACATTATATATATTAACTAACATGTAACATACAATCAATCATATATAATAATAACTGTGGATGATTATGGATTTTATCTATCTATTCTTCTTGAGCCAAAATGAAGATTAGTCGGTTAATTCCTAAAGGACGTTGCATTCGTTCATCGAATGCCAAATGCAATCATCTACATCTCCTGCTGCAACCCGTATCGTATACTAGTTGCTTTCTTGTGGTCCAACTACAACAAGTATCCTATACTAATTGGCACGCAGGCCAAGATAAATAGACACACAGACCCATTTAATTATATAATAGGCTCGCAGGCCCAACCAACAATCAACGGAAATAATTAACCATACAACCAATCATATGAGTCGAGTCCATAATCATCCACTAAACATCCATTTTAATATCTAATATTAAAAATATATTAATTTCTAAATTTGCAGCTTTGACAGTATAAGTCTAAACTTTTTAGACATTTTAGAACGGACTAGACAGAATTAAATAATTAAATAATTAATTTCCAAAAATAAAATCAATCAATTAATTTTATTCATAAAAGGAATTTTAAAAATTTATTTATCTCCCAATTTGAAGTCATATTCTAATTGAAGAAAAAATTTGCATATGGTCCAAATTATAATTTTATAAAGTAAAGTCAAAATTTAATCCGGTCAAAAATTCAAAATGTGGTTTAAAAAGAATTTTAGTCAATACTGAATATTTGACCGGCAATAAAAATCAAATAATTACAATTTTTCTAAAAAAAATCAAAATTGTATTGAAGACCATATTTTTCTTTTAAAATTTGAGGACTTAATGTGCAGTTTTTGAAATTGCACACTTATTCCCTTAAAATTTTAAAACAGTGGGTCCTTCAATGCAATTTCTAAAATTACACAGAAGACCCTTCCTTTGATTTTAAAGCAGTGGCCTACTCATTCAATTTTGAAAATTGCATGAGAGGCTATCTTATTTCTTTTTGAAATTAGAAGGCTTTCCATGCAATTTCTAAAATTGCACAAGATCCCCCGTCTCCAAAAAGGAAAAACACAATGAAATCATTAGGGTTTCAGCGTTGCACGCTGAATTAAGATCGCTGGTGGTGGACGCATTGGTGTCTAACACCGGCTGCCACTGCCTTTCAACATTTCGACCTCATTTTTTTAATTCGCCGCAAGAACCAGTGGCATCGACCATTGTTTCTCATGGCAGTGTCCACTGCCTTTGGTTAGCGGGCCCCGCCACCACCGTCAGCCTCCATGCATCGGCGGTGGAGCTTTCCGGCACAATTGTCCAGTTCCAAAAAAAATTAAAATCTAAAATCCAATTTCAAATTTTTGTTTCAAAATTCACAATTTTTTTATATATTTATTTATTTTACTGTCAAACTAAATTAAACTAATATACCAATAACAATTATTGTTAGATTCATCAAAGTAGTCTAACAAATTCTAACAAGTAACAAGATAGGCTCTGATACCACTGTAAGAAATTGATGAATACATGTACAACGGAAATTAAATCTACAATTCTTATAAGTCGGATCAACCTTGTACTTAGATATAATTCGTGATAGAAGTTTACCTTTGATGAATACGTGAAATCCGATTATCTGATTAGCTAGAGGTGCGACCTTCAATTCCACAGTTGTCCAATTGTCCAGCCTCCAATGATAATCCACACAGCAAGAACAGATCTGGCTTCCACGATCAATAACTTATGAAAGGAGAACTTTTGGGAGTAATTGTATTGAGTTGTCTTTTGCTTGTGCTAGAAAGTAATGAAGACCAACTTCTTAATTCAATCTATTGTGGCCTCCGTATTTATAGGCGACGCTAACCCTAGTCCTAGTTCTAGTTCTAGTTCTAGTTCAACTAGAATCTATCAACAAACGGGCACGATTAAATAATCTAATTAATTAATTTGGTCCAATAATTAATTAAGTCCGACCTAACTAATTGGACCTTGGACATTAATTCTTACAACAACATCACAATAATCCACTCACCACCACAAGCACATGGCACTAAAGCAAAAAAATCAAACGAAACCCGAAAAGAGATTAATTCAAAGAGACATAATGAGGTTTCTTAGAGAAAGAAGGAGACATTTCGATCGGGGTTACTCGATTAGAGTTGCACTTAAGTCTCTGAGATTACGACTGTGATTAATCAAGAAGTAGCACAATCTCCATCACTTCAATTGCACTAGAAGACAAGGACATCTGGACCCCTTATTCACATAAAGGAAAAGGGTTTGTGAACCACGTTTCTCACAATTGGCTAGCTTTGGTTTATTTTCCTTTATGCTTAACATGTTTATTGTACTGAGCTGGTTTTATTTGTACAGGCAAGCTTTGTAGAATCGATGCCTACGCCAAGGAGAGGACGTGCCACTCCAAGCCACCTACTGCTAAGAAGAAGAGTTTCTAGTTGAAGAGGCATAAGAAGCTAAAGGCCGAAATACATAGCTTCACCGGGGAGGAGAATTCTCATCTTAAGTGCAAAGTTCTTCCTCCTCTTTACCTTTTTCATCGAAAGGCAGGATGAAGGCAATCAAGAAAGTCTGATCAAACTAATTTTAGCAACAGAGGAGGATGAGAAGGATTAGATGACTAGGGAAAAAAAGGACGATGCCGAGTCGAAATCAACTATAGAGTAGGACTTGTGTTAATTATTTTGCCTTTCTTTTGTACATTACATCTTTGCATTTTGTACACTTCTTTTCACACAAAAAACTTATTTGTTAGTCCTTTAATAAACCCTAACCAGCACCATATAAGATCAAGAAAGCAAAAATAACAAAGAATACAATAATTGTTTCGCCACAAAAGCTTGAATGTTCAATAAAAAATGACCTACATCACCCGTTGAGCATCCCCAAAGGGATAACGCTTTAATCAATAGGCAAAAACTTCAAGAACGGTGGCAAAGTACAAGTTACAAGACCATATATGTCTCCCTCATAAAAACAAACACAAAGTATACAAGATACACTCTAAATATAACCACCAAAAGTTACTATTCATCTATATGAACCCCAAACATTCCCTCATTAAAATCTATACACTCAGTATACGTGAAAACCAAAGGATTTCATATGAAACGAAAAGAAAAAGAAGAGGGAGGTGAAGTTTGAGAGAGATAGAAATATTCCAGAGAATGAAACTCCAAAGGATAATCTGCCAGAATGAGATCCAGCTCCCTTTTACATCGAAAGTCCTAAAAGCTCAAGATCCAACCGTCTACTCCTCCACGTGTCATAATATGAGAAAATGCAAAAGATGAATCAACTTCCCACTTAGATAAGTGACTTAGGCTGCAGACAATTGATCCAAAACGTAAGTGGTCTTCATCATATTTCAACCAAATTCTTTTGGTCTTTAATAAACTACAATTGGTCATCATGTTAACGTGCCAAAAATGGGCAGCACTATCCCAACATACTCCACATTGCTGTCCTTAGTGATAGAGGCTACCAACTTCTGGTTCATTTGCTCCTTACCTGCACTTAAAAGAAGAGAAATAGCCACAATCAATGTTTAACAATGCTAAGCAGTTCTTAAACTTGTTCAAAAGTAAAATTTCAATTTCCATATCAGCTGGATTAATCAAGGTTGATATCTTATTCAACTTTATAATCCATTTTTCTATCACATTTCTGATAAAATGAAATTTTACCTCTACGTGCTTTGTTCTATCATGGAAAATAGAAATTTTACTTAAACAAATCGCACTCTAGCTATCTGAATATAACACAACATGCTTATCGATGAATCCTAATTCACTAAGTAAACCTTTGAGCCAAATACTTTCTTTTATAGCATCAGTTGTTACAATGGACAGAGTCACCAACTTTTGAAGTTGGGATTTCTAGCTTATGCAACAACCATTTATGGTATAAACATAAGAGAAAGTAGCAAAATCAGAGTCTACAAAACCACTAAGGCATATTATCTCTTTACCATTTTTAAATTCTAATCCCAGACAAGAAGAAACCATTTAAGTATCTAAAAACAATTTCATTGCTTCGCAATGATACTCACTAGGGTTCTCCATAAATTTATTTAGCACACTTGTAGCATGGGCAAGATTAGGTTTGTTACAGACCATTAAGTACATAATTGATCCTACAATAGTATAAGTAATTCTTTCCATTCTTATTAATTATTCTTTAGTACTGGGAGACTATTGATAAGAGAGTTTAAAGTAATTTACTAAAGATAAGGTCAATGACTTGGCTTCAATAATTTTAAACTCTTCAAGAATTTTAGTGATATAAGTGTTGTTGATTCAAAAATAAGAAATCAGAAGCCCTATCCCTTTTAATTTCCTTGCAAGAATTTTTTTGGCAACACCTAAATTTTCATTTCAAACTTATTATCAAATTTATCTTTTTCAGATTGAATTTCTTTCATATCAGAGCTTGCTAGTAATATGTCATCCACATAAAGTAACAGATAAATAGAATTAGGACCACCATTATCTTTAAAATAGAAACAAGGATTAAAATTATTTTTATTGAAATCAATGCTTTGCGCATAAGAATCAAACTTCTTAAACCAATACATAGGGACTTGTTTTAAACCATAGATAGACTTTTTAAGGAGGCGCACCTTTTCAAAATTTTCAAACCCTTCATGTTGAGACATATATATTATCTCATATAAATCCCCATATAAGAAAGATGTCTTAACATCTAATTGGTCCAATTCTCAATTGAATTAAACCATTAAGACAAGCAAAATCATAATGGAAGTATATTTGACTACAAGAGAAAATATTTTATTGTAGTCAATACCTTCTTTGGGGTAAAATCATTTGCTACCAGTCTGGCTTTATATCGAAGACATTCACCCTCAATTTTCCCGTCTTTTATTTTGTTAATCTATTTAATTGACTACCTTTTGTAATTTGGGTCTACTGTCCAAAAACCAAGTGGAATTTTTTGTTAAAGAATTCATTTCTTCTTGCATTGTAGCAAGCCAGTGACTTGGCTCTTTAGAACTCATAACCTCTTTAGAAGAGGCAGGCTCATTCTCAATTAAGGGTTAAAGCAATGTCATCTTCAGCTAACCTAACAGAAGGCCTCACATTCATTCTTCTCTCCTTATTCTTATCAAGTTGATAATTGTCTAAGTTATGAGGAGTCATTTCTTCTTCTATATGTTGATTTTCTTCATAAATTTTTTTTTTTTTGCCAGTTTTGTGATCAGAAGTATTAGTCTGCTCATTTTTATTAGAAAACTCTACCTCAATTTGAGTAGGGGTTAAATGACTTGTTTGAAGAAGATTTTCAAATTGTTTTTCAACAAAATTTTCATTTTCAGAGAGACAGGATTTTTCAAACAAGGCATGTCTTCTTCATTGATGACAACATTTCTACTGATTATAACCTTAAACCTCTTATTTCTTTAACCTACAAACTGTTACCTTTTACACCCTACTTATAACAAAAAAAAAAAAAAAACACACATTTTAAAGCCTTGGGCTCAAGCTTTCCATCACCTTGATGTGCACAAGCAAAACAACCAAATATTTTAAGACTAAAGTAAATAGGATTGTAACCATCCCACATGGAATCAGGAGTTTTGTGATTTAAAGCACTTGAGAGACACCATTTATAAGGTGAGTTGCTGTTTTTACAACTTATCTCCAAAACTATTTTGGAAGATTAGAACTATGGAGCATGCATCTTACTTTTTTTACGATAGTTCTATTCATCCTCTCTACAACTTCATTTTGCTGTGGGGTATAAGTGGCAGTCCTATGCCTAAGAATGCCAAAAATTTTGCAGAAATTGTCAAGCTCAAAATTGCAGAACTCTAGCCCATTATATGTTCTCAAAATTTTTATTTTCTTATTTGTTTAGTTTTCAATTAGAATTTTCCATTCTCTGGAAAGTCCGAGACTTAAATTTCAGAAGGAAAGTCCATACTTTCCTTGATAAGTCATCAACAACCAACAAATAGAATCTGAAACCAGTGAAAGTATTTATAGGGACAGGACCCCATAGAGCATGTAAATATTCTAAGACAGATGGATTTATGAGTTCCAATTTTAAAAGTGTTAATATTCGACATGACCTGTCACAGCAGGCCAAATACTTTCGTTCCAGATGTGGAGGTCCTATCAAGTCGTTCAAACTTCGAAGGAGGTCCTACCGACTACTTCAGGTCCTACCTAAGATCTATGGAGATGGGGTTTCCTCGTCAGGGAGGTCCTACTCATTCAGGTCCTACCTATCTACTTTAGGTCGGAGATCCTCCCACAGTCGACTATAGCTAAATTCACGTCATCAATAGCACGTCTTTCTATGTGTCAAACATCAGATCAGCCGTCCGTCAGTCATAATGTAGAAAGACAGTCATCCGAGGACTTAAACTCTGCCACGACCTCTTTCTTCTCTATTGACCTCTCCAAGGTATTCCTGAGATTAGCATGGCTCTTCTCCAAAGAAGTCTCCAGCTCAGCCCTTCTCCTCTGCCATGGTCTGAAGCTTGGACTCTTTCGCCTTGAGCTCATCCTCCCTCCTCCTCAGCCCTTCTTCGACCTTGGCACATAGTCTTTTTTCCTCGGCCAGTTCAGCCATGACCTTTCGACCTTATTTCTTTATTGATTGGACCTCAGCTAAGGTCTTGCCCATTTTTTCTGAGGTTGAGGTGAGCTGAATGGCCGCCCTGGCAGAGTTAACTACTGCAATGGCAGATTCCACTGCCTCCATGCTCTCAAAATACTTTTGCTGGACTGGAGTCCAGCTCTTGGCCATGATCCTCATGGCCTTCTTGGCGGTGGATGGCAAATCGGTAACTTTGTCAGAGTTCGAGCGAAAAAAATCCCGGACTGGCTTGGGAAGAGATTCGTGGAGTTTCAGGTATTCTTCGTCCTTCTCCGGGGTTGACCCCAAGTACGGAGCTAGGATCTGGATCGATGACTGTGGAGCTCGGGAAGGATGAGCTGAAGATGGCCCCTCACAGGCTAGAAAAGACGTTACTTCCTCCACATTCCGAAAGCTTCATTGTAAACAATGGTAGCTATCCCTTCAATGCGATTTTTCTCTTTTAATTCAGCTGTCATCTTATAACAATCTTTTATAAAGTGTTCTATTTTTTTCACTAAAATAACATTTTTTTCCCTTTTGCCCTTGACTTATTTTTAGGTTTAGACATTTCTTTTTCACCCGAACCATTTTTTTATTATCATTATTAGAAGACTTTTTGTAATTGTGCTTAGTATGATTAAATCCCTTAACCATCAAACTTTCCCCATCCCCTTGATCTTTTTTACCACTTCTGAATTCTAGTTCTTTAGTCTTAAGACATTTGGAGATTATTTAAAAGTAGGATTTTCTTTACCATACTCTAGGGGATTTCTTACTTCTTTATATTTCTCACCTAAAGAATTTAAAAGAGCAACTTTTTGACCCTCAACAATTTTTCATCACAATCAAAGAAGTCTTTTATTATCTTGTTAAATATGTCTAAATTTCCTTCTAAGTTGATGCTGAGATCAAACTTAAAACCGAAATATTGTTTTAAAAGATAAAATTTGTTTGGGAGAGTTTTAGACACAAAAAAGATACTCCAATTTTTTCCAAAGAAGAGCAGCAGTTTTAGTGTCTCCAACTTGCTTGAGGACACTATCACATACGTGGAGAAAGATGGAACTCCAAGATATCTCATCCATACTATTTTTCTTACTTTCTTCAAGATTTGCAGGAAAAAATTCATCAATAGCATTAGCAAATCTTTGTTGAAGTAAGACACAGAGATGGCAATGGGACAGGTCGGCTTTGCCCTGTCCAGCCCAGCCCAGCCCCGCCCCGTGGCCTGCGAATTTACAGGGTGGGGCTTTGACCCGCCAAACGTCCTGAATAAATTTTTTTCCCTGTAAACTGAAAAAAATAATTAAAAATAAATAGAATTTTTTAAAATATTTGTAGCAAACAAAAAAAATACAAGATTTGGGTTGTGATATAGTGATTAAGATTTATAGTTTATAACTTCAACTTGAATTCGATTCTTCATTAGTCCATTTCTAGTGAAAATTATAATTTGTATTCTATTTTATGATTTTTTTCAAAAGAAAAAAATTTTGACAGGTGGACGGGGTGGCCCCAGACCCACCTCGAAACCTCCGCGAGGCAGAATATTCTGCATCGAACTGGCTCTATTACCCGAATAAGCTAGGCGGGACAGGTCTGGGATAGCAGGTTTTTTTGCCATCCTTAGTAAGACATTTTTCATCTTCTAGCGTCAAAGACTAAAGTCTTTAGTACCAGAACAAACTTCTAACTCAAACCTATTGGAAGACATTCTAACTCTTTTTACTACCCAAAAAAACCACAAGAAAAACCCAAAAAAAAAAAAAAAAAATAATGAAGATATTCTTTTAAACAATTTGGAGCAACTTGACATTATTTTTCACAAAAAGGAAAAACAACATGTAACTTTAAAACATAATTTTTAGCCACAGATTAAAAACAACAATTTAGAGTAAGCAGATTTTTTTCACAAGCAGAATAATAGAAAATATGCACCAAGTATTTCACAAGATTTGACAATATTAAGAAACCACTAAAATTTTCACATCTTCAAAGCAAGAAACACTATACCAGGCAAAAAGTTCCTTCAAATTCTAAGAACATCGCGGGAGATCTTAGACAAAGGGAATTTAAACGGTTACGGTGTTTAGCCTTTTGAAGATTTTGGTCGATCTAGTTGAAAAATACATGAGAAGAAATATATTGTCAGATTTTCTCAAAATAAATGAGATAAGTGCAAAAGATACTCAAGAAAAACCCTCGCTGGAAAGGAGTAGTGTTCTGAACGAGTTTTACCAAGAATTTTTTTAGATAGATCCAACCCAGTGTGAAATAGATCTCATTTTCACTGAGAAAATCAACGTTCCAAAGAATTTTCACCAAGAAAATACCAGATCCAAGTTAGATCTGAAAGCTTTCATTTTGAAAAAGAGGGGTTTCTAGCTATGATACCACTGTTGGTCCTTTAATAAGCCCCAACCAAAAGATCATGAAAGCAAAAATAACAAAGAACAAAAAAATTGTTTTGCCACAAGGCCCAGATGTTGAGTCAAGAATGGCCTACATCACCCATTCACATCTTTCACCCTCACAGAAACAAACACAACATATACAAGATACCATTAAAATATTACCACCAAAGGTTAATGTTCATCAATATGAACACAAACCTTCCCTCATTCCCTCATTCAAATCTATACACTAAGTATATATGAAAACCAAAAGTTTTCATATGAAATGAAAAGGAAAAAAAAAAGAAGGAGGTGAAGTTTCAGAGAGAGAGATATATTCCAGATAATGAAATGTTAAAGGATAATTTGTTGGAATGAGATCCAGTTTCCTTTTACATCAGAAAGCCCTAGAAGCTCAAGATCCAACCGTCCACACTTCTACGTGTCATAATATGAGGGAATGCAGAAGATGAATCAACTTTCCACTTAGATAAGTGACTTGGGTTGTAGATGATTGGTCCAAAACATAAGTGGGCTTCATAATGTGAAGATAATAAGATGGAGAATAATGACTTGTATTATTGATATATAGTGACCGAATATATATACACACTTGTAAAGATTTACTTTTGGTAAGAAATCGAAATCTTCTAAAACAAGGAAAAGTATAATACAAGAATATCATAATACAAGGAAAAATATAATATTTGATATACAAGAATATTATACTATAAATATAAATATACTAGACTTGAGGACCAAGCAACCGGTTGGAATGTTCTAGAGATGGTTCGACTTTGGCTCAATGCGTGTGATAGTGGGCGGACCATCATCATCATTAACATGCCCCCACAAGACAAAGCTCCCATCGAAGAGTCTGATCTTGGAACAAAGATGACAGAAGACAGCACTAGACAGTGGCTTAGTGAGAATGTCGATGAGCTGGTCTTTACTGGAGATACAAGAGATAGAAAAGGATCAATTGGAGACATAATTACGAACGAAGTGGTAATCTATGGCAATATGTTTTTTACGAGAGTGAAACACATGATTAACAGACAGATATGTGGCACTAAGATTGTCACAGAAAAATATTAGACAAAGAGGGTAAGGAGACACGAAGCTCATGAAGAAGATTGCGAAGCCATGGGACTTCAGAAGCACAAAAAGTAAGAGCACGACATTCAGCCTCAGTGGAAGATCGCGCAACATATTTTTGTTTCTTGGAGCACCAAGAGACAGCATTCCCACTAAGATAGATAATATAGGCAGAGGAGGAAGTGCAATCATAAACATTGCCGGCCCAATCGACATCAGTAAAGGCAGTAAGAGACAGAGTGGAAGACTGTTTCAAAAATAGACAATGATGAATGGTGGATTTAAGATAAGGAAGGAGACGTTTGACTACAATCGAATGAGTTTCAATAGGTTTGTGCATAAACTGGGATAGTTTGTGAACAGCATAAGAGATATCTGGACGAGTGAGAGAGAGATATTGTAAAGCGCCGACAGTTTGGCGATAAAGAGTAGGATCCGTAGCCGGTGATCCATCAAGAGGCTGAAGAGGTGGGGTGAAGGACATGGTAGTAAGACATTCTTTGGCATCGGTTATGTTGGTATGATCAAGTATATCACGAATATATTTGTGCTGAGTGAGAAGAGAACCAAATGGAGTAGGAAGTAGTTCGACTCCAAGAAAGTAATTCAAGTGGCCGAGATCCTTAATGGAGAAGGTGGTGGACAGCTTGGTAAGGAAAGAGTTGAGAGCAGATTGATTATTACCGGTGACGAGTATATTGTCAACATAGACAAGAAGGTAAAGAAAGATGGAGTTATTGCGAATTTTGGAAGCCATAAGAGATTAGAAAATTCTGAAGTGTATTATACCAGGTACGGGGCGCCTGCTTCAGACCATAAATGGCCCGTTGCAGACGGCAGACATGAGATGTATATGTAGGATCGACAAAGCTAGGGGGCTGAGACATAAACATCTCTTCAGTCAATGTGCCATAAAAAAAGGCGTTGTTGACATCAAGCTGTTTAATAGGCCAATTACGAGAGAGAGCTAAGGTGAGAATGACTTGAATTGTGGAAGGTTTGACAACGGGACTAAAAGTATTATGATAGTTGACACCGGGTCGTTGATGAAACCCCTTCGCCACTAGACGAGCTTTGTAGTGGAAGATGGACCTGTCGGGGTTTCGTTTGATGCGAAACACCCATTTGCAACCGACAACATTTTGACAAGAATGAGAGGGAACTAAAGACCAAGTATGATTGTGAATAAGAGCATTAATTTCTTCTGACATGGCTTGGCACCAAGAAGGAAGTTTGAGTGCTTGAGACGCGCATGTAGGTTTGACAGAATCAGGTAAGGGATGACGTGTGACGACAGTGAACAGACGTTTAGGTTTAACAATATTGTTCTTACCATGAGTTTGGATAGGATGGGAATTGACTAGAGGAGAACGAGGAGTAGGTACAACTGATATAGTATCAGCGTGCTGCTCATTACTGGAACTAGAATCAGAGGATGCTGCTGATGATCAGGCAGCGCTAGAGGAGGCTGTTGGTGAATTTGATGCGATAGCAAGTGTCGATTGTAGAGTAGCAGCGGATGGAGAGTCGTGGGTCTACGCGGGTGCAACACTGGTCGAGCCCAGAGTTACACGAGAGACATCCATGAATGGCCGAAGCTATGAGAATAATGAGATAAGTGAAGATGGCTGCTGGTTTGCAGCATCTAAAGGCTGGTCGTTGGCGCCTAGAGGCTGATTTAGAGAAAACCAGTGGAGAGACGGAGCTGGTGACTCGGCCATGGAAGGTGGTGCAAAGAGGAATGTAGACTCTACAAAAACGACGTGACGGGATGTGTAAATTCTAGATGTCATAGGGTCTAGACAGAGATAGGCGTGGCTTTGCTTTGCGTAGCCAAGAAAGACACACGGAGTTGATTTATCATCAAATTTTGTGTATGCATAAGGCTTGAGCCACGAAAAGTAAAGGCATCCTAATGTACGCATGTTCATATAGTTAGGGGGACTCCTAAGGAGAACCTCGAATGGAGACTTGAGTTGGAAGTCTATTAATAAGATAGACGGCTGTTTAAAAAAGCAAACGGCCAATAAGAATGGGGAACAGAGGAATGACGAAGCAAGGTTAGACTTGTCTCAACAATGTGGCGATGTCGCTGTTCAGCAACCCCATTATGTTGGGGTGTGTGCGGCGGTGTCTTAAGATGTTGAATGTCAAACGTCTCAAGAATAGACTTTAGAGCAGTGAATTCACCGCCACCATTAGTGTACAGGGTCTTAATTTTTGCTTGTAGAAGACTTTCGACATGAGTTTTAAAAATTAAAAAAGTACTATGAACATCAGATTTTAATTGTAAAGGATAAAACCAAATGAATTTGGAAAATAAATCAACAAATATTAAATAATAACGAAATCTTTCAAGAGAAGGTACAATACTGGGTCTCCAGACGTCAGAGTAGATGATATTAAGAGGACCACCACTCTGTAAACTGGAGTAACTAAACGGTAGTTTATGACTCTTGACACAGAGACAGGACTCACAACGAAAATTTGACGAAAAATTACTAGATGTTGAAAGTAAACCTAGACGACATAAATGTTGAGTAATTTTGTGAGCTGGGTGACCTAGGGGACTATGCCAGACAGTAGAGGACGAAGTGGTAGTGGAGCAAACTAGGCGAGAGTTGGAGGAAGTGGATGTTGGCCATTCATAGACATCATCGCGATGCCAGCCTCAAATGAGCGGTACCCCCGTTCGAAGATCCTTGAGAAGAAAATGAGGTAGAAAAAATTCAATAGATATTAAATTTGTATGACAGAATTTAGAGACAGACAGTATATTGTGCTTTATGGAATGAATAAAAAAACATTTAGAAGATGGAAATTTGGTGAGAGTGACGAGTTACCTTTGTGAGAAATAGAGTGGGCAGAGCCATCACCAAGAATAATGTCATCTGGGCCTTCATATTGTGTGGTGAACAAAAGATTGGACATGTCTGAAGTAAGGTGATGAGAGGCACCTGAATCTACAATCCAATTAGGCTGACTAGATGAAGCATATGTAGTATTAACTGAGCCACGACGCGGCTTAAGATGGGGAAAAAGATCCCAGCATTCTTTGGTCGTGTGGCCTCTTTGGGTACAGTATTGGCAGTACACGGGTTCGGCACGAGGAAAAGTGGCAGCGGCGTTTGGATAGGGACACATACCTGGTGCAGACGAGGCTGGCAGCTGCTGTGAGCGGCCACGGCTGTTTTTCTGATTGGACGAAGGCGGACGATAATTTGATGGTGCTCAGTTATTAGAGATGGACCGAACAGTAGTAGCATTAATTTCAGCAGTTGAATAGACGGAAACACTATCAAGGTCTCTGAAATAAGTCTCATGATCGATGAGCTTATCATAGAGTTCTTCAAACGGAACAGAATCATCATTAGAACGTAAGGCTGCTATTATTTCTTTGTAAGCGAGGCCTAAGCCACGCGTATAGTATATGAGAAGATCTTCGTCGGAAATAGAAGAAGCTCTAAGAGTACTGAGCTTGTCGGCTATGGTTTTGACTTTTAAGAGAAAATCTGTAACAGTTTTGTTCCCACGAGACATTTGGGAAAGCTAATCCTTCAAGTGGATGATGTGTGACTTGGATCTTCTCGCAAAGTATTGATGAAGCCGATTCCAGGCTATTGAATTGGTGGTAGAAGAAGAAACGAGAAGTATGATTGACTCAGACAAGGATGACATGATGGCATGTAGAATTAGTTGGTCTTGGCGTTTCCAAGACAAGGCGGATGGATTTGGGAGTTGTGATGGCTTCAGATGGACAATGGGACGTTCTATCGACATAGCTTAACAGATTGAGACCATAGAGAAGGGAGGTGAACTGAGCTTTCCATGAAAAATAGTTTGAAGACGTAAGTTTAAGAGAAATTTGTGTGGCCGAGATTAGTTGTACAAGCAGTTGGACGGCGGCTTGAGGAGCAAGATCGGCAGTTTTGGTAAGATCAATTTCTTCATTGGTTTTGGTTGTGTCTGTCATTGTTAAAGCAGCAGAGATGACGAATTGTTATTGAAGATAGAGGGGACATATTTTTTATTTTTTTTTTGGAGGAAGGGAAGAAAACGACTCGTTAGAGGAAGGGCTCTGATACCATGTGAAGATAATAAGATGAAGAATAATGACTTGTATTATTGATGTACAGTGACCGAATATATGTTGTAGAGATTCACATTTGGTAAGAAATCGAAATCGTCTAATACAAGAATTTCATAATATAATACAAGAAAAAATATAATATTTGATATACAAGAATATTATATTATAAATATAAATATACTAGATTTGAGGACCAAGCAACCAATTGGAATGTTCTAAAGATGGTTCGACTTGAGCTCCATGCGTGTGACTGGTGGGCGGACCATCATCATCCTTAACACATAATAGATCAACCAAATTCTTTTGGACTTTAATCAACTACAATTGGTCATCACGGTAACGAGTCAAAAATGGGCAGCACTAGCCCAACATTATGCAATCAATATATGTTTTTGTATTTAGTGTAATTTAGCTTTTGCACATTCATATGATTAGCTCGTTCATTTTGTATCAATGTTCTAAGTATGAAAGCCAAGGTCATGCTTAGAACTGTAGCTCGTCCTGCAATGAAAGCCAAGGTCATTTTTTATCAATGTTTTAAAGATGATAAAATTTGCATCTTGTGCTTCAATTCGATTCAACTTGATTCATACTTTTACTGGGTATTTCAAAGAAGATCAAAATTGCATGAGGTTTAACCTGAGCATAACCATGTCCTTATTGGAGGCCACTGCCTTGCAGCAATTGCCAATTAGTAAGTTCTCTAAGAAGACCGGGCTTGAGTAGTGGCAAACGGGTATACAGTGCTATTCCTGCTTGTCTCTTAATAGTATGAACAGAACGAGGAACAAGAAGTCAAGTTTAGTACACAATGTTAAACATTCCTAAATGTGAGTAAATACAAATCCAACTTTATTTTAAATAAGTTCGTAGGCATATTTTTGGGATGTTGCACCCCATGTGAGAACACAGCATGCCTAACCCCTCATCACATGAAAAATCCATTTCCAGTAAATAATATGATGTCAAAGATGAATTTAAAAATGAAGTTAGAGAGAGATGCTCTCATCCTAGTGTGAGAAACACCTGGGCCGCTTCATGCTTCAGCCTTTCTTTGATTTTAGTTCTTCAATTTTCTGCTTTACATTGTGGGACTTGGATTTATTTTCACGTCAGCTCCCTTTTTCGGATCCGATTTGAGGTTTTCAGTTCGGTGCGTTTGGGTGCGAACTTGAAGTTCGTGATCTTTGGTTTTTGAGTTTATCCCGTCAATCCTTCAGCTATGGGTAGGAAAAAATCAAGCTTGTTAAATGCTATTCCTTCAACTAGATTGCTCAGCAAAGTTCAAAATCTAGTGGAAAAGAACTCAAGTGCGATTCAAGGTAATGAAGGTAAAGAAGATAACCTTTCTTCCTCGGTTGTTGAATCCTCAAAGAAGATTGCGTTTGATGTTTGGGATGGGGTGGGTCAGTCTAAATCTCCCTCAATTTCTTGTACATTGGGTGAAAAGGATACTGACTCGGAGTACTCTTCAGATAAGCCGCAGCAACCTTCAGCTAATAGCAATGCGCAGCAGGTGTTTGATGAAATTCCCGTTCAAGATAAAAAACCTGCTTCTTGGGTCAATCTTTTTAAAGATAATAGGAGTACAGAAAAGGGATTTAAACCTAAACATTTTGTTAATCAACCTGATGAAATTGTGATCGAACAGGGGGATGTTGTGGATGTTGAAACAGCATGGGGTTGCTGCCTCGTTGGTTACATTGCTGGAAGGTTTCCAGGTAAGACTGCCCTTCTTAATTTATGCAACTCTTGGGGAGTTCAATACCAATACTTTGTTCACAGCAGTGGTTGGTTAGTGTTTAAATTCGAGGATGCTGGCCATAGACAGAAAGTACTAGAAGGGGGACCTTATTTTGTATTCGGTCGTCCGCTTATGCTTAAAATCCTTCCTCGCTGTTTTGAATTTGATGACAAAGAAATTAGTCTCCTCCCTGTTTGGATTACTCTCCCAGGTTTGCCACTTGATTGTTGGACTCCGGTTGCATTGGGTAAAATCACTTCCAAAGTTGGGAAGCCTATCACTACCGATAAGCTTACATACACGAAGGAGAGGTTATCATATGCTAGAGTGTTAGTGGAGATTGATGCTTCTAAAGACTTGGTTAGATCTGTCAAAATGAATTTACCGACAGGTTCTAAGAGAGAACAAAGCATCGTTTATGAACATGAGCCAAAATTTTGTTCAACTTGTAAAATTTTTGGTCATATGTCAAAAGATTGCAAAATTATCAACATTTTGGATAAAGTTGCGGCTAAGGTAGTTGATTTAGCAGCTGGTGCTCATGAAGATGGAAATATGGCCCCTACCATTGTTCAAAAGGATGCAGATGTTGCTATTCAGGCTAATGTGCCTTTTGTGGCCGAAGATTTGCCGGAAACTGCTGTTATCTCTGAATCGATTCCCACGCTTCCTCATGCTGGCCATAACGTGGTGGAACCAGCTCAATATCAGCAGATACAGCAAGGTGCAGAAATTGAGAGGGCTTTCCTTGAAGTTGCTAAAAAGAAAACAAAACAGAAATCTAAGACAGTTGGCCCCTTCGCCCCACAGTCGAAATCAGTGGACTTGGCTGCCTCGGGCCGTGATCAGCAGGGGGCCTCAACCTCAACGAAACAGCGTTCAATGCAGCTGGAACTCCCTCCTAAGTTAAGTAAATTGGATAAGAGAAGGGGTGAAGCCCCTCCTTTATCATCATGAAGTTGGCTTGTTGGAATATTAGGGGTTTTCACAAGCCCCTAAAACATAATGGGGTCCGGGATCTCATTAATAAGAATAATCTTGATCTGATGTGTATTTTGGAAACTAAGCTCACTTCTGAAAAATTATCTTGGATTTTGCGGAGTAAGTTTAAAGGGTTCTCCCAGGTTAATAATTTCCACACTCATGGAGCGGGGCGTATTGCCATCCTTTGGAACCCGGCTGCTCTTTCTTTGAATGTGTTGGATATCCTGCCACAAATCATTCACTGTAAGATCACCTGTAAGGTAACATCTATCTCCTTTTATATCAGCTTTGTCTATGCCTTTCATTCTATTGTCACCAGGAGACCTTTGTGGAATTACATCACTGATCTAGCTGGTATGATTTCTGAGCCTTGGGTATTGATGGGGGATTTTAATAGCATTCTTTCTTCTGATGAGAGAAGGAATGGTGCTGAGGTTTCATCGTATGAAATCAAAGACCTTATGAATTGCTGCTTACTTGCGGGTTTTGCTGATGTACGCTCATCGGGTTGTTTCTTCACTTGGAATAATCATTCGGTCTGGACTAAACTCGATAGGGTTATGATTAATGGTTGCTGGCAGAATGTGGGTTATTTTGCAGAAGCTCGGTTCCTTCCACCGGGGTGCTATTCTGATCACTCCCCTAGTATTGTAAATCTCTTACAGCAGCATGTTTCTCGGTCACGGCACTTCAAATTCTTCAACATGTGGGCTTCTCACCCTCAATTCAGAGATATTGTTCGGGACAATTGGACCGATCAGGTTTTCGGCAATAAGCAATTTATTTTATGCAGCAAGCTCAAAAGATTAAAGGGTCCTCTTAACCTTCTTAACAAGCTTCATTTTGGGCATATTTCCTCTAGGGCTGACCACGCTAGAGATGAACTCAAGCAAGCGCAGTTGCAGCTCCATGACCAGCCTCACAATCTGTCGCTTCAGTTGGAGATGCCACTTTTAAGGAAAAAAGCTATTTTTCTTTCTGAGGCTGAGAGATCATTTTATTTTCAGAAAGCTAAGACTAAGTATGTTATCGACGGGGATAGATGTACTAAATTCTTCCATGCTTTGGTCAAAAGGAATGCGAAAAGGAACATGATTACAGCTGTTGCTAAGGAAGATGGCACTATAACTAATTCCCTTCAGCAAGTGGCGGATGAATTCTTAAATTTTTATTCTGAATTATTGGGAACCAATTCCGATTGTGAACCTATTGATCCCCAAGTGCTTGAGGCAGGGCCCTTTATCTCTGCACTTCAAAGCAGCCAGCTTGTGCTTCCTGTCTCAGAACTGGAGATTAAATCTGCTCTTTTTGATATTGGTGACGATAAAGCACCAGGGCCTGATGGGTTTTCGTCCTGCTTCTTCAAAAAATCGTGGGATACAGTTGGGCCTGATCTCTGTGCGGCTGTCCTAGAATTTTTCCATTCTGCCAAGCTCTTGAAACAGCTTAACCATTCCGCTATTGCCCTGATTCCTAAGTCTAATCATGCGCAATTTGTGGGTGACTTCAGACCTATTTCTTGCTGTAAAGTGGTGTACAAAGTCATCTCTAAAATCCTCGCTGCTAGGCTAGCACCGTTGCTGGAAAGTATTACAGATCAGGCACAATCAGCGTTCATTCGGGGCAGACACATGACTGATAATATCCATTTGGCTCAGGAACTGTTGAGGCAGTACAATAGGAAGCGTGTATCCCCGAGATGCGTACTCAAAATTGATTTGAAGAAGGCTTATGACACGATCTCCTGGGATTTTCTTCGGGGCGTCATGCGAGGGTTGAAATTCCCTTCCGTCTTCATCGAATGGATTATGGAATGTGTCTCTACTACTTCCTTTTCTATTTCGATTAATGGTGGATTGTTTGGTTTCTTCAAAGGTAGGCGTGGGCTACGTCAAGGGGATCCTTTATCCCCTTTCCTTTTTGTCTTGTGTATGGAGTACTTGTCGAGAGATCTTAATATTAAAACTGCTACCAGTGATTTTAACTTCCATCCTAAGTGTGGTTTGCTTAAAATTTCGCATCTCGCTTTTGCCGATGACTTGATGCTTTTTTCTAGAGGAGATCCAATTTCGATACAAATTCTTATGGATTGCTTATCATCATTTGGATCAAAGTCAGGCCTGCACGCTAATGCTCTTAAATCTGCTCTCTTTACCGCGGGGGTCCACGGCCTGGACCTTGAACAGATTCAGTCTGCCACGAACTTTCCTATTGGCACTATGCCATTTCGCTACTTGGGTATTCCTCTCGCAGCGACCAGATTAAAGGTAATGCATTTTGCTCCCTTCATTGACAAAATCGCTGGATATATCAACATATGGACGAGTGCATCTCTTTCTTATGCGGGACGGGCTGAATTGATTAGAGCGGTTCTTCAAGGTGTTGAATGCTTTTGGCTTTCTATTTTCCCGATTCCGGCAACGGTCATTGATAGAATTCGCAGATTGTGCAGAAACTTCCTATGGGGAAACAAAAAACCGTTAATTTCATGGAAGGTGGTGTGCTTACCGAAAACTGAGGGTGGCCTGGGGTTCCGAGACATCAAGTGCTGGAATACGGCATTACTTGCTAAGTCATTGTGGAATTTCCATGATAAAAAGGATACTCTTTGGGTTCGTTGGGTCAATGATGTTTATTTGCGAGGAAAGACAATTTGGGACTGGGAGCCGTGTAAATCGGATTCACCTCTTCTCAAATCTCTTCACTCCATAAGAAATCAATTAATCTTATCGGAAGGGGACCATCAGGCTGCTGCCCGTAAGCTGTTTTCATTCAACACAGGGACTGATTCGTGCTTGTGGACTGCTTATGATCATTTTCGGTTGAAAGGAAATGTTATCTCTTGGGCAAAAGACGTTTGGAATTCCTTCATTTCTCCGAAGCACTCTTTCATCCTATGGTTGGCGGCCTCCTCAAAGCTTCTCACCAAGGATAAATTATCCTATTTAGATATTGACAAGGTTTGCAGCTTTTGTTCTAATCACCTTGAAACCGTGGGACATCTTTTTTTCCAATGCCAATTCACCCGTGTTGTTTGGAATCGGATCAAGTCTTGGTTGGGAGTTTCGAGATCAGCTTCAACTATTGCTAGCTCTCTCAAGTGGATTAAGAAAGAAGCGAGGGGTACCGGGTGCCATAGCAAAGGGAAGAAGATTGGGTTCGCTGCTACTGTCTATCATCTTTGGACGACAAGAAACAAATGGATTTTTGAAGGTATCACACCGAATCAAGATAGTATTGTCAAAAAAATCAAAACACATGTATACAAATTAATTTTTAGTTTGTATCCTAATGTTTTCATTTCTTTCGATTTTACTATATCTAGTGTTGCTTTGTTTATTTTGTGCCATTGTTTGGCCACTTGTAATTTTCTTCTTTGATTGATAGCCCGGGAATGTCCGGTTGTATTTGTACTTTTCTTTGATCTATATATATTTACATCTTCGATCAAAAAAAAAAAAAAAAAATCCATTTCCAGTCAATGAACAAAATTCCCATCCCTTATCCCAGCCTAGCCTAGAAGAGTATCTTTTGCTGATTTCCAGTAACACGTGGCTCCATCCCAATGGATTTTGGGATGTCCAAGAATTTATAGCTGAAACTTTTTACCACAGCACTGATAAACTGTGAACACTTTACATATACTAAAATTGCACATTTGGTCCCCCAATATATATTATCCTATTATTAATCCTCAACCTTCAAAACAGAGAGAATTGGTCCCAAAACCATTATTATTATTGCAAACGCAGCCTAAATGATTTGTGTTCATAGAAACACGACCCACTTAAAAATTTTAGACAGTAATTCTAATTGAGAAGTAAAATCAAACTTCATAGAATTGGACATGCTTTTTTTTTTTCATGATGAATTGATAGAGAAATAAATAGTTTCGTTATAGAATCGATTCTATAATTTTCATAGTATTAGTGATCAACTTGCTCGATATTATCTCGCTAATCGTGCAACTTGTCAGAGACCATAAAAAACCATTAGATTTTGATGTTACTACCATTTTAAATGTTTTAATTAAATGAACACATTGTTTTTCACAAATAATTTAGTTCTTATTTTCTAAAATTCATTTTTCTCCAAATTTTAATCATGATAAACTCACAATTTTTATTAACTTTTCAAATAAAAATTGCATCAACTTTTTTCAAAAAATTTTAAAATCTAATTTATATAAATACGAACTTTGATCTACTCTTTACCATGGAGAATTTTTATAACCCCTACTAGACAAGTATTCAGTAGAGATTGGACAAGTAATTAACTTTTAATCCTCACCACTTTTGCTTGTCCAATTTCCACTGGACACTTGTCCAATGGGGGTTATTAAAAACTCTCCACCATAAGAAGTAGATCAAAACCCTATACACCAAACAAGACACTTAGAACTTGTTTTATGAAACTTTTTTAACAAATTTTAATAAAAATTTAATAAAATGTGTACTTAACAAAAATTTATATAGTTAAAATTAATTATTAACTCTTTTAACCACAATTTTTTAAAAGCGTGATGAACAACAATAACTTTTTAAAATTGTCATTATTGTTTTATAGGGTCTTGATCTTATACCCACTCTTGTTGTCTATTTATAATATCCACGATGAGGTAGTATCACATGATTAGTAAAAATAATGAATGTAGAACTATGAATTACTAATCATATGATGTCACTTCAGTGTAAACATTATAAGTGAACAACATAAATGAGTAGGAGATCAAGAATCTTGTTTTATCGTGCTTTTAAAACTATAATTTGATGCCAAATAAGTGGTCATGATTACATCAACACAATATTCTCTATTCCTTCAACAACACAAAATCAAAAAGCTTCAGACAATGTTTGGTGGGAGCATGATCTTCAACCCATAGCATGATCTTCAACCCACTATGAGTAAAAGATATAATGCCCACCGATGAGATAGTTAAACATGATTAATAAAAATTACGAGTGTAGAATTATAAACTACTAATCATGTAATGTCACATTAGCGTTGGCAGTGGGTAGAATATCAAGACTCCAATTTTGAGAGGTTTAAAAGGTAATTAGGTAAAGGAAAAGACTAGAAAATGGGAGAGAGAAGAGAAGGAGAAAGATGGAGCCAAGATATTTAGAGAGAGAAAAAATTTTAAAAAATAAAAAATAAAAACAGCAGCAACTCTTGTCTCATCCCAAATAAAAATAAATACACAGCCAAAAGCTAAAAAAAGAAGGGTCTCTCATATAGACAGAATTCTGTTACACACGAATTAAAGCAAACAAATAGATTACATTAGCATTGGGAATAGGAATAGAGAAACAAAGAAATTAATTCAATTTTGTTTATTTAGTTTGTTGGGTTGCTGCGGAATGATCCCAATGCCTTAATAGCGGCAGCCCTCAAGATGTACTGATGATATGCTGCTGCTGCTAATGCTCCCACAAATGGTCCAACCCAGAAAATCCACTGCATGCATAAAAAACTTACTTATAAGTTGAACAAAAATAAATTAATTTATTCTGATACAAAAAAAAAAGAACTTACATGGTCATCCCAGACTTTGTCATTGTTGTAGATGACAGCAGCTCCAAAACTCCTAGCAGGGTTGATACCAGTACCAGTGATGGGGATGGTGGCCAAGTGCACCATGAAAACGGCAAACCCAATTGGAAGAGGAGCCAAAACCTAAAAAAAACCCAAAACAGCTTAACTTTAGAAAAGAAAAAGGAAAACCCTCAAAATAAGCTAGAAATTGCTTCTACTTACAGGGACGTGAGAGTCACGTGCACTTCTCTTGGGGTCAGTGGCGGAGAAGACTGTGTAAACAAGCACAAATGTACCAATAATTTCAGCACCCAAAGCTGTGCCAGTGTTGTACCCTGAAGCCACCGAGTTAGCGCCGCCGCCTAGACGGTTGTAGTAGCTCTTCATGAAGGCCTTCACCAGCCCAACTCCACAGATGGCACCCAAACTCTGTGCAACCATGTACATCACTGCACGAATCAAGGACACCTTCCTTGCCAAGAACAGCCCGAAAGTGACAGCCGGATTTATGTGACCACCTGCAGCACGAATAGAGAAAAACATTCAGGGAAATTTCAAGGAATAAATGGTGTTTTGGTAGAGGAATTTGAGGTAGTGATCCGAGTACCTGAGATGCCGGCGGTGCAGTAAACGAGGATGAAGATCATGCCACCAAAGGCCCAGGCGATACCGAGAGTGCCAACGCCGTCGCATTGGTCGGCAGCGTTGAGCTTCTTGTGGCCGATTACGGTGGCGACGGTGACGTAAAGGAAGAGCAAGGTGGCGATGAACTCGGCGATGAGGGCTCTGTAAAAGGACCAGAGCTTGAGCTCACCCAAGTCCAGCAATGGTGCTGGTGGTGGGTCCACGTAGTCTTTTCCATGGTGGTGTACCTGTCCTTCTTCACTCACTTCCTTCGTCATTTTCTCTCTCTGAAAAGGTTCTCTGCTGATGATTTTCTCTCTCTAAAACCAGCAGCTGTAGCTGAATGTTGCAGAGAAAGGAGGGGGGCAGTGTGTTTTTAAGGGTGACGAGAGGGGTGAGGCAGGGGAGGATTTATGGATAAGATAAGGGCTTTTTCGGAATTGAAATTATCAAGAAATACATTTTAAAGAAACTTTGGGAAGTTCAATATTGGTCCCTAATTTATTGCCAGACTAGAAAGTTAGTTTCATTCTTTAAAAAAGAAGCAAGTTAGTCTTAATTTTACATTATAGTTACACAATTAAGATTTGATAAATCTTTTAGTTGATTGAAAGACTTGATTATTGATATATCGATCAATTCATCACAAACTAAAATAGGAGTTAGTTGAGTAGGAAGATATCGAGTGACCATCACATGTTCAATATTGTGTAGCTTTATTTCTAGCTTCATTTGGTGCCAATGATTTATAGTGCAATGTGCTTTTGTAACTATATTAATGAAGGGTTAGTGGACATGTATGTTCTTTTTCAAAATATAGAAACTAATTTGATACTTGAATAATAAGTTAAGGACCAATGGTACAAATTTTTCGAAAGGTGCTGGATTTGGGATGAGAGAGAAAGGCAGGAGAAAAATGTAGAGAGAGAGAGAGAAAGTGGAAGGTGGGGCCCAGGTAGACAGCGAGACCATGTGAGGAGTAATCATCTGTGGTGTGGAGTTTGCTGTTGTGGGGCCTACTTTTTGTTAGCTTTACATACTCCCCAACGGTTATCAGTCTTTTTCCTTTCCTCTCCCATCTTTTCCTTTCATTTACCTCCCTGTTCAAAATATTTTCCGGGGGAATCTGATTTTACACAACTACCCCTGCTTTTACATGCTTATTTTGAGGGTCACGTGATTTGGGAGTTGGTGTATTTGGCATTGAAAACAGCAGGGAAGGAAAAGGAAACTTACCTACAACAAGGCTTCATCTTGTAATTTGCTTGCAACATAAAGAAAAATTATTTCTTTCTTTTTAATCAAAGTTAAGTAGAAAATTGTTCGTTCTTCAAAATTATTTCAAATCTATCTTACTAAATGAACATCTTTCGATTGTCTTCTGGTCGATGCTCGTCTCCTCATAGATGGAATGACTAAGGTGATTTGAGAATATTTTGAAATGTCGAAAAAATAATTATATTTACCGTAAATTATTCGATACAATGAAGTGGGAAATAGATAGTTAAAATAAATAAACATTATTTGATACGGTTACAAATTCCGTTAAATATATTGCTATATATGATACTCGATTTAATAAAATGACAAAATAAAAAATTTATTAATTTGTAGAAAATTTTCTAAAAAAGATAACATTTTCAAACCCTACTCAAAGTTGGTACTTCATTTTCAATTACATGTTTAGTAAGATAATTAAATAGTAACTAGATAATATTAACAATAAAAAATAAGTTAAGAAATTTATAATTTTTATGTCTCAAAAAGATAGGCTTATTTTTCTTTTTCATTCGTCTCAAATTATAGGCCATTTTTCTTATTTTTCAATGTTGGTTGATTTTCATTTTTTCACGATTCGACCTAATTCGACCCATGCCCCACCCCTAATTAAGAGTATAGTTAATTTCTTAGTTTCATAAAATATTTTCATTTAATGTATCTTGTTATCAACAAAGTATGGACTAGCATACTTCGGCACTTTCCCCTTACCACAAGTATGGACTAGCATCAATAAAATAATGATATTAAAATAGGGGTTTCTATGTTAGAAAAATGTTACTAAAATTTATTGTTACAATTATAATAAATACATTTTCTTAATTTGTGTGAAAATAGAAGTAAATCTATCTTTTTGAAACGAGAAGAATATATTTTTTCTTCAATAATATTATTTAATTTTAATATACTAAAATATACTAGCTAATGGCTATAGTGAATAACTAATATAGGACCAAAATTCTATATCTTTAATTATGTAATGTGGTAAGCTTATCTGTATATGATATTCTTTATTAGGTAGAATCATTGTCATAGACGCTGTCTTGGATCGATTTGGCATTTGTCCCTATCTATTTAAATGCTCATTATTTAAATGCCACATGAAATGATTAATTATGAATACACCACAAAAGCGTGACGCTTTTAATTATTTAATTTTAATCTTTTTATTTACATTATTAATTTATAATTTTGCCTACATCAAATCTTTTTTAACCTTTATTTGATAGTTTTGAAATTATTTTTTAACTATTTATATTATAAGTCTGTGAGTAAATGTGTAGATAAAAAATAGATTGTACGTTGTGGGTCCTATGAATTGTGTGAATAAAAACTATGTTTGACTAATTTGATCAACTGAAATTATAATTTAAACATTTTCAAACAAATAATCACCCAGACTTTCAATTTATATTATCCTGAATTTATAGTCCTTAAATGCTTTTTTCATTCAATAGCACATCATTTTTTTTCTTAACAAATGAAAATGTATCGTATTGTTAGCACTTGATTTGTTTAAGTGTTATATTAGTAAATTTATTTCGTATTAGAATTAATTAGTCTTAGAATTAGAACTCGCCAATTTATTTGATTCGTTTAAGTGTTATATTAGTAAAAGTTTTGTCGATTACAAAATACAATGTTTCAAACATTTCGTACACTTGTGTTCTAGGTACTTCAATTGAAAAGTGGAAACACACACGTTGTGTGGCTCGAAAGTGTTAATAATTTGATTGTTCCATAATTTGGACAGATTTAACATAGGGTTTTGTAATGTTAACTGCAGTCACGGATGAACATTCTCTGAAATTAACAGCTTTTAATGGGCCTGAAGAGGCCCATCATCATTTGGACTAACCAATAGAATCATGTAGTTTACAGCTGGCATTTATCGGGGCGGGAGATAAAAGTAAAACAAATTCCGATTGGCCGACCTTTTCTCCTTTTTCTTATCTGTCAAAATACACTTCCACCTCATCCTCAATTATTTGATGCTAGCCAACGCGCCGCAGCTTGAATGTATTTGGGCTAATTTTTTAAAACTATATTTTAAACATTACAATATATAAAATTTAAAATTTCCTGCTCGTCTAAGAACATCTCCAATATAACTATAGATTATTATTAAAAAAATTCTACTTAGTCAAAAACCCTATCAAGCTGATATGATAAAGAAAAATTATACCATATCTACAATTATGTCTAAATTCAGAAACTTCATTAAATATGTTGATTCAACAAAATTTAAATTTTCAATGTAGATTCAAATTTGCCATGCATATTTAAATGTAATTTTATTTTTATTTTAATAAAATAAAATGCACATATATAGCAATCAATAGAATACATTATATATCAAATTTGAAATTGAATGTCTATTCATTGGACATCAATACCACATATATTAAAAAAAATTCAATATTTGTATCACTAGATAACAATACATACAGTGTATTGGAGATGCTCTAACTAATGTATTGATGTAATTCTACAAATATAGGTGACTGTGAAAATCGCTAAAGCCCTAAGAGTTAGATGGGCAAGAGAGAAGTTGGTGAATTGATATTAATGTTCAAGTGATAAATTGTCTTTAACACAAGATGATGTGTAGTAGTCAATTTGTCTCCATGCAACTCGAATCTAACAATAAGGATGTGACTTAATGGGGGCACATAAAGATTTAATGAACTCCGAAATGAAGATAAATGTGTAGTAAAAGCATTCAACTCTCTGCCGATTCGAAACAATAGATAGAACGCCACTACTACTATTCACTCCAATTAAAATACCTTTTAGCTATCTCATTCAGTACAGTGTAGAATTCATTTATCAACGAAAGAATTTATTGAGTCGATCAACTCATATCTCATTAAATGTTGCAAACACTATCTTTTTTTACCGTGCTTGTAATTGAATTCTAATGCCAAGCTCGACCTATCCCATAGAAGGGCATCGAGTATTATTTGGAATAAGATTAAACAATTGGACCAGACATTCCCAACCACATTTGACTTGAAGGTAAGTAAATTATTTTTCTAAACAGTAAACACAAACAAATAAAACTTTAACTGGAAGCATCGAGTATCCGACAAAAAGAGCACTTTTGGTGACGTGCCAGGGTTGGCTTCAACGGCTAGAAATTTCCAGATTTTTCTTTCAAGTTTCAACCGTTTGGTGAATTAATACAAAGAGGGGGTGGGGTCTTGGTATGTTTGGATTTCACTATGTAACGGTCACATTTTCCGTTTGTGGCTGTGAGTGAAGCTAAACCTCGGTGCACATTAATTGCCTGACCGGCAGACCATACTTTTCCTGAAAAGTCAATTAATTAGCCCCTCACTGTTTTTGAATTGTTTTTTTTTTTTTTTTTTAGTTTCTTATTTTTTTTTTGTGTTATATTATAATATTGGAATATGAAAATATATGACGCATTGAGAAATGGTAAACATATTTATAAAATTTTGTTCAACAGTACTCAAAGAGGGTACATATGATGTAATCTTATTTTAATTATATGTTTGTCGTTAATATAAAAAGAATAAATAGTCTAAAAAAAATTGTTTTAGATATTTATTACGTCTAATCGCCCCACCTATGTATTGTTGATGTTCAAAAAACATAAAAATTTGATAAAGTGAGGGGATTGATTCCAACTTTAAGGTTAAATAATTTTACTATTTCAAGATAATGTCGTAGAATAAGAGTAACTAAAATTGTCTCACATTTCAAGTGAATGAAACGAAATCCTCAATTGACTAACTTCCTAGTTAAATTAGCACGAAGCTTGTCGATGGTGTCACGGTGACGTTGTGCGTCTGATACAATATTGTAACCTATATCGTTTTGCACATTATAGACTATATTGTATAATTTAATATATATACGTGATAATGGACACTCTTTGGGTTTAGCTGGTCTCTACCTTGACATGCCGACTTCTATTTGTTTATGGTTCAGTCAGATTAACGACTCAATCTTAAACGTTTAAGTTTAGTTGTAATCAATCTTCATCTTACTACACAACAACGTTCTATTATGGTTAGCATACTTCTTAACATGAGTCCTTTACGTCTATACAAATATATATCAACCACTTCAACTACTATCATATTTGCTTATTGATGTACATGTAATTGAATATAATTTTCTAAATAAATCCCAACGATCCATGTATATAATTTTCATTATGCTAAATGTACATGTTCAATAGCATGTGTGAAAGAGAAATTGATGAACAAAATGTACAACTGAAATTTCGTTTTCAAGATGTCTTATCCTTGGTTTGCACTGTTCTTGGATTCATCTGTTGACAAATTCTATCCACAGATAAGAAGCAAGAATTTGGAATATATCTTAATGAAAAGATTGAAATTGATATAGCTGCTTCAAGAATAAAGATAATAAATTTATTTTAAGATTCTGAATGTGTTCACAATCCATATCCTTACTCTTGTTGGGGAATATGATTGATTTGTATATATAAGGAAAAAGAGGTGTTGTTGGGAAATAGCATCAAATGGCCACTTTTTACAAATATTATGAAAAATGTCATTTTTAATAAAAAGTACCAAAAAACACCCTTATTTTCTCGAGTCTAGTTATTAAATACTCAACAATTTTCTATTTCTTTCCTTCTTTCTCTCTCTCTCTCTTCTAACATTAATCTCACAATTTTAACTAAATTTCCTCTCTTTCTCACAAATCAGCTAGACCCATCGTCGTCTAGTTGAAGTCGCCGATGATGATAGAGATCAGAGAATGTGATTCCTATAGTAATTCTACAGCTGACTGAGTTTAAAATATAAAGATAAAAGTGACATATACAACGTTGAAGACTAAGCTAGTAAAGAGAGAAATTAGTGACAACAAGAAAATGAAATTATTCTCTCTTTAACATTCTTAATTTTTTGGTGTTTATTTTGAAACCCATCAAAACCCTTACCGCCATATACATCTATAAGAATTGTCCCAAAGTTTAAGATTATAATTTCTTGGGTTCTTTAAGATTCATAGTTTTTATTTTTATTTTTGAGTATTAATTAGGGCACTTGGGTTCCTTTTTGTTTTTTTAAAATAATCTAATACTTCTAAAATTGGAATAATACCAAAATATTATCTATTTGTACTTGTCAAGAAACTCTTGTTTCTTTCGTATATATAGATCAAGAATATGAAATTTTAGACATTTCATATAGTCTAGACTCTAGGCACTATATATCATTCGATATTTACAATTGTTTAACTATTGCGATGATTTACATTGTGTTCATAGTTAGGTAGTTTGAACTGTCTTAAAAAAAATGATATATCCCAACTAAACACCATTGAAAGCAAAAGTTTTGACAAAATATCATGTCAATGAAAAAAAATCTGATCACTCAAATGCCAATGTTGAAAAACTAGGAATGATAATGAAATAAGAAAATTTGGAGTGTTAAAAGTTCAACAAGAATATAATTGAAGATAATTTTTTATTTTTAGTTTAGATATTATTTTGTAGTTAAAAAAATAATTTTTAGATAGCTTATATTGAAAACTAAAGTTAATGTGTGCATCTACCAATTATGATTTATATGACTTTTTTTTTTTTTTTTTGGTAAACTGGGTAAAATTGACAGTTTACATGTAAAAGTGATCATTTCTTTTTTAGGTAATTATATTGACGTTATAATTTTTATGTATTGTACTATATTTTAATTGTATTTAACATTTTTAATCTTTGTTCATTGTAGTACTCATGTTCCTAACATTTTTTAATCACATTTTTATCTTCAATTTTTCATTAATTATTGTGTCTGATAATCGTTTTTATCCAAAAAAATATGTTGAGAGGGCATAAAACGATTTATTTGTCCATCATATTTTAAAAAAAAACAATAAATACAAAAGTGCAACAATTTTATTTTATTTTTTTCATTTTAAAGCACGCAAATAGAATATTTTGGTAGAAACCATCATTAACGATTAGATGTACTAATTAATGGAAGCTAAAAATAGGAATTTGACGAAAAAAAAAGTTAAGAACATAAATACTACAACGAACAAAAGTTGAAGACCTTAAGCACAATTAAAATATAATGCACTTATAAGAAATTATAGTGTCAATATAACCACTTTTTTCATCGACTAATTTAAAAAAAAAAAAACCAATGTTATTTTAAAGTCGTAATGATTTTGCTTCTTGCTAGTATTAACAACTCGATATATGATTTTAAGATAAAATTTGGTAAGCATTAAAAAATGGACTAGACCCACCAATTAGCTATCCCATAATTTTCGTATATGCTTTTTATTTATGTTATATAGTTGTTAAAGAAGCACTATCATTTTCTAGAGAAAATGAGAATAATCCTACTGGATGTTCCTTTCCAAGCACGTCAAGTTATACATTAATTAAATATAATAATTAATTCTATATAATAGTTTAAGAGGCTGGTGGGTCCTTAATCATTAGTGATTAAAAGATTGGAGCATTTTTTAATTAATGGCTAATTGTCATGGTACAGCGAGGGATTTGTTTAACTTAAACATTAGATAAACTCTATTTATTTTAAATATGAATTGGAGTCATAATGTTACATTATAAAATAAGATTAAAAGAGAGTGACGTGTAAAATATTTGTATGTTATTATGTTATTTTTAAATTTTATTTTAATTTTATTTATCGAGCAAACAACTAGCATAGGAGACGAGATTGATAGCAATAGTCACTTTCTATCCATGATCGATTCGAATTTGAACATGGAAAATATGTTGGACACCTGCTCTTTGTTCGGTTTAGTTTAATAAATTGATAAAAAAAAAAATGTTGAGGTTAAAAATTAATAATTAATTTAAACTATTTATTTCATAAGATCTGTAATTTATTTCATTATTTTTTATTAAGATTTGTTATAACATTTATCAAAAATTATATCAAAGAGATCCCTAATAATAAACATGATTGAAGAATATAGAAAACAAAATATTAATTGAGCCCTTTTCTGAGCTAAATTTAAGGATTGAAAAATGTCTGGCATTGTCGTGTCCTATCTTGTCTCACCTTGTGCTGACTTTTATTATTTTATTTCATTTTATTTTTATGCTTTTGAATTTTAATTGTCTCTAAAAAATAAAAATAAATAAATAAAAAAGTAATCATTGTGAGAAATGAAGATATTTTAATCTTCGACCACTCTTTCGAAAATCTCCAATGGCGCGGGGGATAGGGAGGGGATGCACTCACTAGCTCCTTTGCCATCTCTAGCTAGATTCAATTCTCACCCAAAGAAATAAGACCGTAATTTGCTATATAATGCTCCAAAAGTCAATTTTGCTATATAGTGAAAACGAACATAATTAAAGAATAAAGACACGATACATTTATTTGTTATTTTGGATATCGAACCTAAAGAACATGCACATAGGTGTTCTCATAAATTAAAAAAAGTTGTGATTTTGTAAACATAATGTCATGCTTGTGCATGATCTTCAAATCGTATGGCACAGCTCTTCAATTGCCAAAAACATTAAACAAACGCTACTTGTGAGGCATAATATAGGTCTCTTCTATTTAATATTTACATCCAATTTTGTAATTCCAAAATTACATAGACAGTCCAGCGTTTAACTTATAAGTATTGCTGACAAAAGCATCAGAGAGCCTTTCTCGTCTTCAACACAAAACCCGATCAAGTCCTCCAGCGGATCAACCATATCTAATGCCCTACGAAATCCATGTCCTTCAAGAATTTTCTCCCACAACACAACCGGAACTGCATATCAAAGTCGCGCCCCCAACGGCCATGCATAAATCCTTGCGATTGACCGGCATCACTCGCAAGTGCAGAGCCAGAATTTTTTAAAGGAATGACTACTACTTAAAATAAAAATAAAAAAAAATAAAATTTGTACTTCAAGACCGAACTGCTATCGAAAAAAATCAAATTTTGACTTTTATTTGAGCCAGTCCAGTCCCGCCCCCTATCTCCGCCCTGGATCACTCGAATGCTTAGGCATTTTACTTAAGCGTATGTTTGGGAGAGCTTTTCAGTACTTATAAACTGGTCAAATATTATTTTTATTCACACATTTTGTAAAACATACAATTTTTATCTATTTTTTATCCACATATTTTATAGGTAACATTGCTTATAAGCACTTATAAGCAAAGCCAATAAAGCACTTAATATTGGAAGTCTTTCAGATTTTCTCTGGATTCTTTTCTTTGATCGAACAGACTGTTGTGTTAAGATAGTTTTCTGCCTGAAAACATAATGTCACTAGTAATCAAACGATATAAAGGAGAGGAATACATAAGAGCATTAAAAACAAAAGCATGCAACGGGATAAAATAAAAGATTATATGTATGCAAAAACAAACAAATGAAGTGTTGAGTTAAATAAAGCATCTGTTTAGAAGGACACGAGCAATGTGTTGGCTGTAAACCTTGTTCACACCGTCATATTACTCAAAAAGTGCATAATGTTATCTAGAGACGAAGCTAGAGGTAAATTTTAGGGTGCGCTAACCATTGATCGCACAATTTTAGTTTGAACAAGTGCCAATTCATGTTGAGAACTTCAACTATCTAACGAACAGACTGTTTAAACATAAACGCATATATCCACTAAGAGGTTAAACACACAATCTACTAATAAAGATAAATAATTTCTACTGATTCTTGTGTCCTAAAATTATGATGGAATATTTACATGTAGAGGGCAGGACAAGGCAATACTATAAAAGACACAAATTATAAGCTGTTCTGTACATATTATAATTTTTTTTTAAATGCAGTTAAAAAGTAATTTGACCATCCAATTCTGGGAGAGGCATCTGGATACATTTGAATTTAAGTTTTTTGTTGGATATATTAGTGCAAATTATATTCTGAAATTAACACACATAAAATAACTTACTTGAACAAAGTGCAGAAAATAAAAATGACAGAAATGTTGGATCGAGGTAAGAGGTAAACCCTCTGTCCTTAAGACGAAATTGCCCTGCACAGGTACTCACGGTTGGATGACAAACGTCTCCCAAGATACAACGATCCCTTCTCGTGGTAGTAGTACTTCAAATCTCGAGAAACAGCGAACCAGAAATTGTTTTATACTCTTTAAAATGCAAGGACGGATGAAGGTAGTATGCAGAAAAATGCAGGGTGCAGAAGGATATGTTTGGTAGTTCGAATTTTTTATGTGTCAATTCGAAACTGGGGGGGCTTAATTATAGATTGCCAAAAGACACAACCAATTCTGAAAAGTTATGTCTGAACTGATGTGTCTTTTCAGTGAACATAATCTGGAATCTTCTAGAAGACAGGACACACGTTGCAATCCAATAATGCCACGTGTCAACAATTGATTGGAGATATAATTGGAAGGATAATTAAATAATATAAATAATTATTTAATTTATTTGTCCAAAAAATTTATATTGGGCTAAGCCCAATCCCGATACCCACGAGCCTTGAGCTTCGACCCACGAGCACGAGCCCGGCCGACAGGCGACGGCGCGCGCATGTGGACTTCAGACCGAACCCAATATGGTCTAAGTCTCTCCCCTTACAAATACTTGTGGTACCTCTTGGGGCCCAAACCCAATTACAATCTTGAGTTTTATGAATATATAAAAATACTATTCATCTTTCGATGTGGGACAAGATTCTCACTTTTTCTCCAATTTATCTTTTATATTCCAAGTTTAATGTGTCCACTTTTGGTTATAATTTCTCATTCACCCGGAAATAGTTTTGCACAACCAAATATACAATGAACGTCTACTCACGGAGTAGATCGTGCTAAACCAATGTCCCACCTCAATTGGTTGAAGGAACCCAATCAATTATTTGGTCAAAGTTGGTCAAATCCAACTTAATTAAACACCATTTCCAACAATTCCTCACATGAATAGAAATTCTCATGAAGTATGCAAATGAAATGCAGGCACTAAAAGAGAGTTCATGCGGAAAGGTATTGCATCAGAAGAGGTAGCTTATGGCTTAGAACATTCCTTAGTGGAATACTATCAAATTCACTTGACTAATCAGTGAACGTGATGTCTTGAACTGTTCAGCCGTTGAGTGTAAACAAAGACAATAGTACCCAGACAATATCTTCCCTAATACTTTCGGTTCTTATGGTTGTATTCATTTTTGCCTTGAATAGCACTTGAGTTTCATAAGTGTTTTAGAGAATTCAAGCCTCAAAATTCTCATAGAAGCGGCCACACTTCTTACTTATATAGGTGATCTCCTATTAAGAGTACTCTGCTCTACCCTACTTGGTTTATCCAAGCTATATGAATCATTAAAAGAATAACTTAACCTATCACACTTTGCATAAATCACTTTTTGTATCAGGAGAATGGGTAGGAGATAACTGCTAAGTGTTCTTTTGAATCTTTATAATTTAGTTGTCCCATTGAACCAAGATCTTGGGATCTTCAGTCAACAAGATTGGGTTACCGTTACAAAGACCTTACGTAGTAGGCTTTAAACTCATTCCTTTTGATAAATAATGCATGTGATCTCTAGCTAAACCTTTTGTTAGCGGATCTGCGAGATTCTCTTTTGACTTTACATAGTCAATAGAGATTACACCATTAGAGATCAAATGTTTAATAGTATTGTGTCTTCGACGAATATGTCGAAACTTGCCATTATACATACTATTTTGTGCCCTTCCAACAGACGACTGACTATCGCAATGTATAATTATTGCAGGCACCGGCTTCGACTAACATGGAATATCCTCTAAAAAATTTCAAAGCCATTCTGCTTCTTCTCCAGCTTTATCTAAAGCTATAAATTCAGATTACATCGTGGATCGAGCTATACATGTTTGTTTTGAGGACTTCCAAGACACGGCTGCACCTCCAATGGTAAAAACATAACCACTAGTGGATTTAGAATTCTTCGTGTCTGATATCCAGTTAGCATCACTGTATCCTTCTAATACAGCTGGATATTTGGTATAGTGTAATCCATCCTTTAAGGTGTATCTTAGATATCTAAGAACCCTATTCAATGCATTCCAATGGTCATTACTTGGATTACTTGTAAATCTGCTCAACTTATCAACTGCATAAACAATATCAGGCCGTGTGCAGTTAGTAATGTACATTAAGCTGCCTATGATCTGAAAAAATTTCATTTGAGATACAGGATTTCCTGTATTCTTAGTCAAATGTGGATTAAGATCTACTGGTGTCTTAACTGGATTTTCATCATAGGCGTTAAACTTTCTAAGTACTGTCTCAACATAATGAGATTGTGATAACATAAGTCCATCTGATGTTTTAGAGATCTTCATCCCTAATATGACATCAGCTATACCCATATCTTTCATATCAAAATATTTTGTCAACATTTTCTTAGTAGCTATGATGACTTCATGATTGCTATCCATAATTAGCATGTTGTCAATATATAGACATACCATTACATATGAGTTTGGTGTGCTTTTGATATAAACACATTTATCATACTCGTTAATTTTATAACCATTTGACAACATTGTTTTGTCAAATTTCTCGTGTCATTGCTTAAGTGTCTGCTTTAGTTTATACAAGGACTTTACGAGTCTGCACACTTTTTTCTCTTGTTCTGGAACAGTAAACCCATCAGGTTGCTCCATGTATATTTCTTCTTCCAACTCACCATTCAGAAATACTGTTTTAACATCCATTTGATGGATCTCAAGATTATGCAATGCAGAGATTGCAATAAGAACTCTAATTGACGTAATCCTTGTCACTGGTGAGTATATATCAAAGAAGTCAAGGCCTTCCCTTTGTTTGAACCCTTTAGTTACTAATCTAGCCTTATACTTATCAATAGATCCATCATGTTTTATTTTTCTCTTAAAAATCCACTTGCAGCCTAAATGTTTATTTCCCGGTGGGAGATCAACTAATTCCCTAGTGTGATTTTGCATGATAGAGTCTATTTCACTATTTATAGCCTCTTTCCAAAATAGAGCTTCTGGAGTAGACATTGCTTCACTAAATATCCTATGCTCATTTTTAACAAATAAGTTAGAAAATAATGACCAAATGTTTTAGATGTTCTGGCCCTCTTGCTACGTCTAGATTCATCATCACTTTGATAACCATTATTTGCAGCATCATAAGTTTGTTTTTGCGAACTTAATTCTTTCTTGTCTTTACATGGAAAGACATCTTCAAAAAATGCAGTATTCCTTGATTCAATTATTGTACTTTCATGTATATCAGGAATGTCTGATTTATGTATCAAGAACCGATAGGCACTACTGTTACTAGGATATCCAATAAATATGCAATCAATTGTTTTAGGTCCAATTTTAACTTGTTTTGGCTTAGGTACTTCTACCTTAGCCAAGCACCCCCACACTTTTAAGTATTTATACGAAGGCTTGTGACCTTTCCATAACTCATAAAGAGTTTCGTTCTTACTTTTGTGTGTAATTTTATTAAGAATGTGGTTTGCTAAAAGAATAGCCTCCCCCACAAGTTTTGGGGTAATCCAGAGCTTATCAACATCGCATTCATCATTTCTTTAAGAGTTCGGTTCTTGCGTTCAGCGATGCCATTTGATTGAGGTGAATAGGGAGCCGTTGTTTGATGAATAATGCCAGATTCTGAACAAAATTCTTCAAATGGTGCTACATATTCTCCACCTCTATCACTACGAATAATTTTTATTCGTTTGCTAAGTTGATTTTTAACTTCATTCTTGTAGTGTTTAAACACTTCCAAGGCCTTGTATTTGCTTCTTAGCAAATATACATAACAATATCTTGTGCAATCGTCAATAAAAGTAATAAAATACTTTTTTCCACCTCGAGTTTGTACAAACTTTAAATCACAAATATCACTGTGAATTAACTTTAAAGGTATTGTATTTCTTTCAACCGAGTGAAACGGTATTTTGGTTAACTTAGCATCTACACAAGTTTCGCACTTGTGATTATGATCAAAATTTAAAGAAGGCAACATATTTAAATTTATTAACTTGCGTACAGATTTAAAATTTGCATGTCTTAATCTATAGTACCATAAATAAGATAACTCAATCATATAAGCAGAAGAATTCATATTCTTATTATTATTGCTTGATTTTGGTACAATATTAAGGACATTCATCTTGAATAGTCCATCACTCAAATATCTCTTTCCTACATACAAATCATTTTTAGTAAGTACAAACTTATCAGCCACAAATACAAGTTTAAACCCATGTTTGCTAAGTAAAAACCCAGAAACAAGATTCTTACGAATGTCGGGCACATGCAGTGCATTGTTGAGGACGAGTTCTTTGCCAGAAGTCATTTTCAGGACTACTTTTTCTTGTCCTTCAACCTTTGAATTTGGAGAATTTCCCATGAAGAGTTGTTCTCCATTATCAGTATTATAAGTGGAGAACATATTTTTGTCAGCACAAATGTGTCGAGTAGCTCCAGTATCTACCCACCATTTTCTTGGATTTTCAACATGGTTGCATTCAGTTACAACTATCGACAAGTTCAACTCTTGCACATCATTAGATAGTGCATCTACTTCAGTCACATTGACTTGGGCATTCTTCTTTTTAGGAATGTTGTTGCTACGACATTCACTTTTGCGATGTCCCGGTTTTCCACAATTGTAACAATTGCCCTTGAACCTTTTTGTGTTCTTGACATCCTTTTGGGAGCATCTCCAGAATGTTTCCTTTTCTTGTTGTTTCTTGAAGTTGATTCCATAATATTGGCATTTGCTTGCAATGAGTATCCACTAGATTTCTTGTCAGATCTTCTGTCATATTCTTCAATTCTTAGGCGGACAATCAATTCTTCCAAATTCATCTCCTTGCGTTTATGCTTGAGATAATTCTTGAATTCCTTCCATAAATGAGGCAATTTCTCGATGATTGTAGCCGCTTGAAATGTATCGCTTAGAGTCATGTTTTCAACATGTATGTCATGAAGAAGAACTTACAATTCTTGAACCTGACTGATGACTGTCTTGGAGTCTACCATTTTGTAGTCAAGGAATTTACCAACAATGAATTTCTTCGTGCCGGTATCCTCAGTTTTGTAGTTTTTCTCCAAAGACTCCCAAATTTCTTTTGCTGTTTTCATTGCACTATACACTCCATTTAGTGTATTGTCCAGCCTGTTCAAAATATAATTTTTACACAAAAAATCAGAATGCTTCCATGCATCTAAGACAATGATCGACTCCCGATTATTCTTTCCTTCTTGCACAGCCGGAGGGTTTTCTGTCAGAAATCTTGCCAAATTTAGTGTAGTGAGATAGAACAACATTTTCTGTTGCCATATCTTAAATCAATCCTACTAAATTTCTCCGGCTTCTCTCCATGAAGAACATGAGTCGATTGGATAGGAATAGCCACTGGTAGAACCACATTGGGTGTCACATTTGTAGGGGAAACAACTTTAGTCCCATTCAATTCCATTTCTGTTATGAAAACAGAAGTTCAACAATTAGATATATCAAGATTTGATTTGATCACTTAAATAAATTGATTATAACTTATATACCCACTGAAATATAAATAAACTAATATCAAGACAAATGAGAAGTATAAACAGATTATTTCAATTTACAGAAATAAGCCAATTTTAACATATCTTAATTAATTATGCAAACAGATTAAAGTGCAATTAAAACGTGAATTTCGTAAACAGTGAAATTGATTTAAAATGCACAGAATATTATTGATGATTTATACTTAATCAATTAACACTTAAGAATAATATGCAATGAGCAAAATACAAAATGACAAAGTTGGCAAATAAGATTTTAAAAACAGATTTCAAAAGACAAAATTAATGCGTACTGCATACTGATTCAAAATTAATTATGAACACTGATTCACGTTGATTCAAATTGGCATATGATTATATAATTTGAGTTTTTTTAGATATTAATGTATATATACACTAATGTACATAATAGAATTAAAAGTGAATGCAAAATTTATTTCCCAGTAAATTACAAAATCAATGACCAGAATAAAAAGTAGGTTTAATTGGTAAGCACACTGTTTCGTTTCAGAAAAGGCAAAAAGAAATGCACACTTGTATCAATTATAGATAGATTGCAAACAGTAAGAATTATCCAGAATATAAAATGCACGTAAATGATCTTTATTATTTTTCTGTAACGCACGCCGTTTATTAAAATACGAATTTCGTCTTAAGTTGTTGAATATATTAGTGCAAATTTTATTCTGAAATTAACGCACAGAAAATAACTTACTTGAACAAAGTGCAGAAATTAAAAATGACAGAAATGTTGGATCGTGGCAAGAGGTAAACTCCTTGTCCTTAAGACGAAATTCTCACGGTTGGATGGCAAACGTCTTCCAAGTTACAACGATCACTTCTCGCAGTAGTAGCACTTCAAACCTCAAGAAACAGTGAACCGGAAAGTGTTTTGTACTCTCTTTAAAATGCAAGGACGGATGAAGGTAGTATGCAGAAATGCAGGGTGCGGAAGGATATGTTTGATAGTTTGAATTTTTCATGTGCCAATTCGAAACTGGAGGGACTTAATTATAGATTGCTAAAAGACACAACCAATTCTGAAAAGTTATGTTTGAATTGATGTGTCTTTTCAGTGAACATAATCTGGAATCTTCTAGAAGACGGGACACACGTTGCAATCCGATGATACCACGTGTCAACAATTGATTGGAGATAATTAAATAATAAAAATAATTATTTAATTTATTTGTCCAAAAAGTTTATATTGGGCTAAGCCCAATCCCGATACCCACGAGCCACGGCCCACGGCGGCGGTGAGCGCGTGTAGGCTTTGGACCGAACCCAATAGGATCTAGGTCTCCCCCCTTCCAAATACTTGTGGTACCCCTTGGGGCCCAAACTCAATTCCAATCTTGGGTTATATGAATAGATAAAAATACTATTCATCTTCCGATGTGGGACAAGATTCCCACTTTTTCTCCAATTTACCTTTTATATTCCATGTTTAACATGTCCACTTTTGACTATAATTTCTCATTCACCCGGAAATAGTTTTGCACAACCAAATATACAATGAACATCTACTTGCGGAGTAGATCTTGCTAAACCAAGGTCCCACCTCAATTGGTTAAAGGAACCCAATCAATTATTTTGTCAAAGTTGGTCAAATCCAACTTAATTAAACACCATTTCCAATAGTTTTAACCAAACAATATGTGTTTTATGAGTTTCACTCTACATGTGAAACATTCTCCATAATATTACCCCCAAACAAATTATGAGGGCAAAATATAAAATATCCAGCCATACTCCTTGAACTAGTGATGGAGCAGCAGAACAAAGCATCATATGATGATAAAGAGCTAAAGTCTAAACTCTGAAGTCCAAATAACACCATAATTCAAGAGATATATAAAAAGATAATCGACCGTTTAAACCTAAAATAAATATCAGGCAAACCAGCAAGCAAATGGATACTTTGTAAATACAAACTCGTCTTGTAATTAAAGACCTTGTATAAAACGAGAACTTACAATAAAGACACAGAACATATGGAACTTCAAAATTATTATGGTGCAAATCCCAAAAGTTATATTAAATATACCATTATTAGTCGGCTGGGTAGAGAAGATGGTGTTTTTTTAATCTTTGTTTTTTTAAAAAAATTATTTTGAATCATATAATGTAATAAACTATTTTGTCCTTGTTAAATTTATCAAGTTTAGGTCACAGTATAATTTTTTTGTCAATTAATAGATCACTGCACGAAATCTGTATAGCTCCAAATGTCCTTTCGGTAAACATAATTAGAAGTTTTAGGACTTGATGACAAAATTTTTATTATTTTAAATGAAAATCTGCAAAAAAAAAAAAACAATTTTAGGATTTATTTGTACTTTTGAAAAGATTAAGGTCCCAATTGTAATTTTTTTATTTATTTTCTTTTTATGTTATTTTAATTTATTTAAGTCATGAGTAAAATTGTCCAAAAAATTACTTTGGGACCATCTGTACGAGTAAAATGAAAGGATTATGACAACATTTGCGAATAAAATTGAATATGGATGATATTGTTACAAAGCTAAAAGAGTAGAAATTCTGAATGTAATTTGTAAGGAATTATTGATCACACACAAGAGGAAATGCAGATCAATACACTAAACAATTTGGGAATAACTTATCTTATTCAAGAGCTGAACTCTGCTTAAATAGCCTTTACAAAGTATCCTAACAGAAAAGGAGAAATAGTAGCCCACTAATGACCACGTAACAAAGAAATTGTCAAACTAAGCAACTAAAATCCTTAAAACGTGCAATAACTTATCATTCTCTCCCTTAAACTAAGCACTTTCAAGTACTTAGTTTGTCAGACACTTCACATACTCCCAGCAACTCTCGCAATCTCAAAAAATATTCCAACTTTAGAGGCTTAGTCATCACATCAGCTAGTTGATCCTTCGTACATCAAAAGAGCAGCTCAATAACACCATCTTTAACCAAGTCTCGAAGAAAATGGAATCGCAAATCTATGTGCTTGCTTCTTCCATGCATAACTGGATTTTGGAGAGTTTAATAGCTGAGTTGCTGTCACACATTATTGTGGTGCTACCTTTCTGCAGATGCCCCAACTTCTCTAGTATTCTCCTCATCCAAACAGCCTGACAAACACAGGCTGCAGCTGCCACAAATTCAGCCTCAGTGGTTGATAATGTGATCAATGGTTGCTTCCTTGAAGACCAAGATACAGCTCCTAAATTCATCAAAAATACATATCCAGAGGTGTTTTTCCTGTCCTCAACATCTCCGGCGTAATTACTGTCAGTGAATGCAAAAAGCACTTCACCTCTACCCTTCTTGTAGAGTATCCCATAGTTGATTGTCCCTTTCAAGTACCTGAGAGCTCTTTTAGCAGCTTGCAAATGTAGCTCTATAGGCTTAGACATGTAATGACTAATTAAACTCATGGTGAACATCATATCAGGTCTAGTGGTGGTGAGGTACATGAGGCTCTCCATTATTTGCTTAAAATATGTCTCATCAACTTTGACTCCTCCTTCATCACTGTGTAGCTTAAAACCTGGTACAATGAGACTCCACACAGCATTGCTATCTTCCATACCAAATCGTTTCAAAACTTCCAATGCATACTTTTTTGATAGATATATATACCATCAGCATTTTGCAAAACTTTTATGCCTACAAAGAACCTCATACACCTCAAATCAGACATGTCAAATTTCCTCAACATAGACTCTTTAAATTCACCCATCATAACTTCATCATCACCAGTATACACTCACAATAAGGATCTTACCTCCACTGCTGGTTTTAATGAACAATGTTTGTTCACTATGACATCTCTGAAATCCTTCACTGAGAAAGTGTGCTTCAATCCTACTAAACCAAGATCAAGGAGCTTGTTTTAGTCCGTACAAGACCGTTTGCAGTTTATATACTTTGTGCTCATGCCCTTTCTGCACATACCCCATTGACTGCTCTACATAGACATCCTCACTTAATTCTCCATGAAGGAAGGTGGACTTCACATCAAGTTGAAAAATCTTCCATCCTCTTTGAGCTGCCAAAGCAATGATCATACGAACTGTATCCATCCTTGCCACTGGAGCATAGACTTCGGTGTAGTCCACTCCTTGCTGATGTGAATAACCCTTGGCCACCAACCTCGCTTTGTATTTGTCCACCTGTCCAAGTTCATTGAATTTTGTTTTATAAATCCACTTTACCCCGATTTTCTTGGCACATGTAGGGAACTCAGTTAGTTTCCATGTCTCATTCCTTTCAATTGCCTTCATCTTAGCATCCATTGCCAGCCTCCATTTAGAACTCTTCTCAGCCTCTTCAAAACTTGATGGATCCGCAGACATGATTTGAGCCATGTTAACCTCAATCTCCTCATCTGAAAGCCCCTCACCAGTGACATTCATTCAAATAAGCTGGAGCTCATCGGATTCTTCTTCCTTCTTCATTTAAATTACCTTATGTTGATGTGCTTGGAGAGACTAAATTTGATTATTCATTCATCATTCCCATATCTTCATTGCTGTCTCTTTCACTGTTATAAACACCATCTTCAACCAAATCAGCACAGCTCTTATCATCTCCCCATTCCAAGTCCACCAAGATTTGCTCTTCAAAACTCTTATCCCAGTCCCATTGCTTCTCCTCTTCAAAAATGACATCTTGACTTACTATAACCCTCTCTTTGATATAGGATCATATAGTCGATGCGCCTTTGATTCTTCACTGACACCTAAAAGAACACTTTAGTGTTTGGTTTTGTACACGTAGATCTAGTAGATAGTGTATAGAGGTCTGAGTGTAATTTTTGTGAAAATTAGTTGGGGTTGCTCATGTAAATGTTATAGTCTTACAGAAAGTATCTAGAACTGGGTTAATTTTGGGTTCGTGTAATACATACATATTGGTTAAAATTGAAATGTGGGAGCAATAATTATTGGAATCTAGAATTTGGATCATTTGAGCAGGTATTTGTAAACAGATTCATCTTTTTGGTGAGACTGGGGGCTGATTATTTGGGCACAAATAGGGCATTTATTTTTACAGCTAAGTTGAAGTGCATTTCACCTTTAGAAAAAGAAGTCCATTACTCTGTTTCTTCAAATAAGTTCATTGAAAAATTAGTTGTGATTTCTCTCCCTGATTACAGAAGTTTCTGTAATTCTACTAAGGCCCGCAATTATACCTCAACTGGTTGTGCCTTCTGAACTGCAATCTTGGATAGGCTGATATTGTGAGTAATGTTTCATTGGAGTTCATTTTTATATATATTACATGGTCATCAGTGTAGTTGTGGGAGCTTAATTGTAATGTGTGAATGACATATTTATATTGATTGTGCATAATAATAATGGGTGATAATAATATTTCAATGAATGTTACGAAATCAATTGAGATGTTGAAATCATATGTTGCAATCGGTGTTACAAAATATATAGTGATATGTTATATTCGGTGATAATATGTTGCAATGAATGTTACGAAATCAATTGAGATTTTGAAATCATATGTTGCAATTGGTGTTACAAAATATGTAGTGATATGTTATATTCGGTAATAATATGTTGCAATGAATGTTACGAAATCAATTGAGATGTTAAAAATCATATGTTTCAATCGATGTTACAAAATATGTAATGATATTATATTGGGTGCTAATATGTTGCAATATTGGGTGACAGTTCGTTGCAAAGAATGTTATGAAATCAATGGTGATGTTAAAAACATCAGTTGCAATGGATGTAACAAAATCTGTAGTTAGCTGTTAATCTTTTGCAATGGATGATACAAAAGCTATTGTGATGTTATCTTGTGTGTTAATCTGTTGCGATATTTTGGTGATAATCAGTTGCAAAGAATGTTACGAAATCAGTAGGGATGTTTAAAAACACATGTTGGAATGAATGTTACAAAAGCCCAAGTGATCTTATCTTAATCTATTGCAGTATGTTAAAAACATATGTTGCAATAGATATTTTAAATGTTGAATTTATTTTAAAATTTCATTTGGTTTTAATATTATATTCTTTTTATTATAATTTCAGGACTGGTATTATGTTATACACCCAAATGACAGGCTTGGTGCGTGGATAATGGTTTCCGTGCCACCAGATGTAATCTTGACTTTGAACAATAAGATGAATGAGGCACAAAAGACTTGTTTGGTATATAATGCTTTGGAAACTTCCTTGATCTTAATGAGTTACATCTTCAACATCAACTGATACACAAGATATTGTTGATGGAGGTGAAGCAACCAAAGAAAGATGAAATACAGTTCAAAATATCTGGGAAACTGTTGAGATTCTCATTAGATGAGTTTTGTGTTATTACTGGATTGAAGTGAATTGGTTGTGACGATTTATCGAAAATGAAATCAGGGCGTCCAGTCTTGAGACAAAGATATTTCAGTCATTTGAAATTTATATACAGAAAAGATGTCGATGATGTTTTTAAAAGTATTACCACGAATTCGGCTGATGAAGATGTAGTGTAAATTGGAATTCTTTACCTTATAACTTCGTTTCTCTTCACTACTCTATACAAGAAACAAGTAACGCATGCCACGTTTAACCTCGTTGAATCTGTGGATATTGAAACACATGCATGGGGAAAAGAGTTGTTCAAAAATACTTTTAGTTACCTAAAAATTGCAATGACGAAGCGTACATATGACGAGACCACGAAGAAGGATATATTCACATATAGGCTATACAAGTTTCCGCTAGCTTTCCAAATATGGATTTACGAGTCTGTGCCATTGATAGACAGAAAAATATGTAGAAGGTTACACTACACTTGGTCTCGTTTATTAAGCTGGACCAATTCTGCTACACGTGTCACTGCTGCTCAACTCGAAAATCTCAACTTTGATCTTGCAGATGTATGTTAAACATAATTTAAATTTTTTTCATACAATGTTGATTAACATATGTATTTGTTTATTAATTTTGTGATCTTGGGTTGATTGACACGTTTTTTAGTTACGCATTTTATAACATATTCTTTTTACTTGCAAATATACAGTTGGAGATTCAATGAATTGAATCCAACGAAGAGGAGAGAGGCGCCTCATACTTGTCTGGACTTTTTCAAATCAATAGGGCTGCGACAAACATTGACGATGTCGATGACGATGATTTTGTTGACCCTCCAGTTAGACTGCGAAAAAGTTTTAACCCCGATCCAATTCGAGATTGCAATGAATCAAAATCTGCAAAAATTTCCACATCTAAACTGAAAGAGGTTAGATATATATTAGTTTAGTTTCAAATATACTTTGATGTTGTCTAATTTAAAAAATTATTTTGTAAGTTTCATATTAATTATCATGATCTTGTCTCTAGGATGAACGCAACTGCTACAATGAAAAATTAAATAAGATAATGAGCGACATTGTTTGCGGCAAGATCAAATAATCTCTCAACAAATTGATTTGAAGTATGAAATCAGGGCAATACAACGATGTGTTGATGACAAAATTCATGAATTTCTTAGAGAGTTGAGGGTAAGACTTTATGGAAAGTGTTCTTCTAAAGTTTCTCCAGGTCAAATTGTTATCTACAAATCTTTCAATACTGACATCGGTTCTGGAGTTCATGACCATCAAAATAATTCTGATCTACTTGATGACAAGTTCTACACAGACAATGTTATAGAACAGGTAGAAGAGATTATTAAGAGTGCTGAAAGTCAAAACAATCAGATATTATTGAGGTATAATTTCAAATTATTATTTTCTATCTCTTTCCAATATGATATAAATCCAATTTGAAATTTTGATACTATTGTTTTTGTATCCTTTCCAACATTACAAAATAGGTTGAAAGTGAAAGTACAGATGTCCCTATAGATGAGGCCACAACAGAAATACCAGTGAAGAGGCAAAGAAGACCTGGCATTTTAACTAAATCACCTTACCTCGATAGAAGACAAAATATAAGAGAATCAACATCAAGTTTTCGTTTCGACGCATGTGCATTTAACACTAGTTCGGTTCAACCTTTCATTGAGGATGTTCGTTCATTTGATGACTTGTTTCATGATGGTTACATACCTGATCATGTGTAAGACAATATCCCTGCCTTATATGTAGTGTTTATTCCTACGCTTTATCTTATTTTTATTTCACTAATGTGTAGAAAGAAAACATTTTTGTTGAGAAAGATCAAAATCAATCTCCCATTTTTTTTTGCCCTTTTGAAGTCAGACATGGCGGTACAAGCTACACAATCCTGCCGAATCACTAAGAGACACAAGAAATTATTAACTTTGTTCTTTATGAAAACATTTATGTTATTATTAAACAAATTGACAGAGCCATTAATTCAATTTCTTAAGTAGAGTTCATTTTTTATTTTTACAGCACGTAGATATATGTTTTTACCATCTTAGAAAGATGACAACATTCAGCAAGGAAATTAGAATGAAAGTTACGACTACCGACTCATTTTTTGACAGCATGGTTAGGGGTATATATCCGGCTGTAGTGGAGGATACTAATGTGCTTGCTAGACAAGTATCTTTATTAGAATATCCATTGGAGGAATACATGCATTGTAACATACCTTGGGCAGAAATTAATCATGTTATGATGCTAATAAGGATGGGTATTCATGCCCATTGGATTCTTGGGCACTTGGATATTAAAAATAGGTATATCAATTTTTACAACTCTTGCTGAGATACGATAAAAGACAGAGAAGTCAGCGCAGATGTTCTACCTTTTGCTTTTGTTATCCCACACTTGATGGCCAATATTGATGCATGGTAACCTGTGATCGTTAATGATATCTAACGTATTGAACCACTAGTTGCTAACCTCGTTCATGACATCCCTCAACAAAGTAATGGGTGAGTTTGTACTAACATATATTATTGTTCTTTCAATATGTGATTCTTCAAATAGTTGACCATATTGTTGATTAAATTCAATTCATATTTCTTGAAGGACCGACTACAGTGTATTTGTGATAAAGTATGTGGAGTATTTCATAAATGACAATATACAAGGAATGTCCAATCCTTTTGATGCTACAATTGAGAGGACATAACTGGCGTCACAATTATATAAACACGATATGCACAAGATGACCGAAGGCTACGAATCTGATCCTGATTTTCTTTCGAGGATGGAAATGAAGGCAGCTAAAAAAAAGTAGCAAACTTGATTGTGACTTTTGCTAGAATAGAACTGAATATCACTAATTAGGATCTAATTTCAACTTTGTTTTTTTTTTCGCTTTGTTATTTTGTTAAAAAGCAGGCAGCTTATTTATGTCACCTTAGTTCAACTTAGCATTTTTTGGTCTAACAATCAGGAGCTATGTCGTTTTTGGATTTTTACATGGTGACAATGATGTAACAATTGTCTAACAGTACGAGATTATATTCTATAATTGCATATTTGCATTTAGCAGATTGTCTTGTTTTGTTATTAGTAATGTGGAGGAATATATCATTAAGTGGATATTATTGCAGTTTATATTGATATTTATTTACACATTTTAATTACATGATAGTTGTTTTTTTATCTGTTACAATGTTGCCTGGGCAGATTTGTTATGAAGATAATTAGAGGTGTTACATGCATTTGTTTAGCATTGATTATCACACAATTTGTCTTTAGCCCCCTCTTTGGATGGGAATGTGCTGAATATGGATACGTGATGCCCAAATGCCTAGGTCTCTCAATCCAACAATCCCTAATCTTTTACCATGTTTGTCCAATAAGTTGTTGTCTTTTACCTAGCTATTTGTTTTCGTACACTTGTACACATTCAAATCATTTGCATTAAATCCTTATTCCAGGGACAGGATCCTGTTTTCTGTCTTCACTTTGTCCTCGGTATAAGCTTAGACAATTCAAAAAACATAGATATTCCATATCCATTGTCAATATTATGTACTAACTTTTATATACGCACTTAAAAAGCATAACCAAATAATCATCAAGTCTCAAGTCCCTTTTCATAAGATTCCAAATGTGAAGAACAATGAAAACTCCATCGTACCATTCAAGTAGACAAAAACAAGAACCGTGTTCAAGTAAGATAAGGAGGGATTTGTGTTAAAAGAACAAATATAAACAGCACAAACTGCCCACTTTTTTGTTTTATGCCATCTTTTGTAGTCTTGTGATATTACCATGCAAATTAAATATGTTAAAAAGCCTCCAATTTTCAAATGCTGTAAACTATGATCACAATTTGAGAAATTGTAAGCTCAGTTTTTTATTCTCAGTGAGAAATTCCATCCAAGAATGCAACAACTGTTACATTAGTTCGGGAGAGATTTATTCTTAAGTTCTAAGTTATTCTCTACATCAACTTCATTAAATGTAATGAATCAAATTGGTCTTTTCTTCCTTGCTTTGTGTAATTAGTCCAGCTTCTCCTTGTTAAAAATTAAATAACAACACCATACCACTCTTGTAGTAAAACAACAAATCAATGACAGAAACCACTATACAACTTTGATGAAAATGAAATTCATTAATTGAATCAACAATATTCAACAATTTTTATTATATATGAAATCAACACTGCATTGAGTAACAATTCTTAGCATCAATCATAATTTAACTACTGGTACATTAATTCAAAAAAAATTCGTCTAAAAAACTGACTATGACCACAAGACATATTGTTCAATGTGGTCATAATCTCCAATAAGAGATGAATTATATTGTTTTACCCTCTTTTTGTTGAATGCTTAATCATCATCAATGGATACTTGCACCTCCTCTTACTGTATCCGTGTTGTCCACATCTCATATACCTTGTCACAATATTTCGTTCTTGTGCCGATCGGTACCTCTTTTCTTTAGGTCTTCCTAGTTTCTTAGAAGGATTAGGTGCTAAAATTACCACTTTTTCCATACTTTTTGGCACTATCCAATGGACCGGTCACTGAGTGGTACAATATTACCATCATATACTGCAATATAAACTTCTTTTGTGTGGTAGACAGAACAAAATTTATACGTTTCCATTCCGTGTTTACTAATTACAGACAAAGCATGTTTGCACGGTATCATGTCAAATTGAAACCTGTTACATGTGCAATCGTATTTTTTCATGTCGACTGAATATTGTGTATTCTCATCGCTAACTTGATATAGAACGTCGCTTGAACCCGATGCTTGTTTATTGAAACAAATTTGCAAATTTAACTACTAAATAAAATAAAATAAAATAAATTGTTTGCAATAACGAAAACACACCATTACCTTTAATTTCAGTGCATTATTTGAGTTTGCCCTCAACATATTCTCATTTTTGTTGCCAATTTTGTTAATGTGGAACGTGCATTATTACGATTTTTGTACAACCATTCTTGCAAGATGTTCCTCAAACACTCCAGCAGAGTCAAAATAGGATAATTTTTTACCGACTTTGTTACAGTGTTCACCAACTCAACAATATTAGAAGTCATCGTAGAATATTGGTTAATTGGCGTATGTGCTCTCGACCACCTATAATGTCCGACATTTTCTTCATATATAAGAAATTGACAAATCAGATTTAAAGTTATGTAAAATATATTTGCTTCTAATATTAAGATTGAATTTTACTTACCAGATATGGTCGAATCTTATTGTTTATCTTGTCTAATTGTTTCATTTGGTACTCAAATTAGAAAACTGTGTATGCTCTAGAAGTTGCATTAAATGGCTTTGTAATGTGTTTCGCTACCTTTCCAAATCGCCTCTTTAGGTTTTGCAACAAATGGTAAGAACAAAATCCATGCATTACGTCTAGGTATACCCGATCAATTGCATTCTCTATGCTTTTATGTCTATATGATATTATGCACATTTCATCTCATTCTCCATAAGCGTCCTTGAACTTCATTAGGAACCATTCTCATGCATTATCATTCTCGGCATCACCTATCCCAAATGCGAGCACAAATATATTGTAGTTAGCATCTTGAGTACAAGCGGTGAAAAGTGTACGACCGTAACGCCAAGTTAAAAATGTTACATCGATAACAACCACAAGTTTGTAGTGTTTCCAACCTTATATCGATGCTCCCAACACCATGAACATATATTCAAATTGATTATCTGCATTAGTCTTAGTTTGGGTTATGGTCCCTGGATTTTTCATTCTCAACATGTATAAAAAACTTGAGAGCTTGTTGTATGAGTCTTTTGGCTCTCCCACTATTTTCTCCAATGCTGATTCACGGGCCCTCCATGTCTTTCCATAACTCAAAGTCACACCGTATGTCTTTGGCACATCGTTTATAATGTCATGTGAAGTGTAGATAGTTTTAGCATCCATATATTTTTGTTTAATGGAATATGCCAATGGAGAACTTGTTGCCTATCTATGATCTCCCATAACGTAATCCATCGAGCAGTTATGTCTATTTTTTATATACCGTATCTTGAATAGATATGCGTCGCCCAGTCTGAAATCCCTAAATTGCCATATGCAATTATCATCAAGAAATTTTAGGACATATTTTTCTTTGTCAGACCTGTACACCTTATACTGAAAGTTGTTATGAATAACATATAAGGATATAGTCTGCTTTAACATATTTTTATCCCTAAAAATCCTCCACTGAAATACCATAGAAGTCTGGGTATCCAATAACACTGTTGTCATCCTGAATTTCAACTTCTGGCAACTCTGGGATTGTTTCACATACACTAGAAGCAAAGCTATGTAGATAACACAAGCTGTTAGCTGAATTCTTGAATAATAATTTAGAATTTTTGTGTTGCAGCTCTAGTCTTTCCATTTCATGATCACCCGAAATATCCAAAGTATACATTGACAAATATTTTCCAATGAATGTGTAATATCAATGTGAGGGTAACTCGTTAGATTCTGATCCTTTCCTTTAAGCTCCAAATAGAACATCAATGTGTTGTCATTCGTTATCTTCATTGGAGATAGGCACCCAACTACTTCATATTGTATATATATTGCACTATTACTTTTATCGAGCTTCAATACGGACATTATCAAATCAACGAGATCTACATAAGTACAAACTATAGAAACAATAATTCCAGTACTTTATCCATTGCAATTGATGAAAATATTTATGTTTTCCATAACTGCCAATATCACGACAATAAATCAATTAATAATGTATTAATTCAATAAATTTAACATCACAATTTTAATGTAATACAAATTATCATATATCAAAACAAATGAAATAATGCTGCATAAGTTGTATTTCCTTATCAGATGGTGTAACAAATTATTAAAAACCAATGAAATTTTGAAATAAATTCAACAGACTTAGATAACATGTCTACAGATTTTGTAACATCCATTGCAACATATGTTTTTAACATCCCTACAAATATCGTAACATATTTTTGAATTACTTGTAACGTGTTATCACTTAATATTGAAAAAGATTTTGTAACATTGTTTGCAACACTAATAAGAGAGCCAATGAAACAGATTTTGTAACATTGTGCGCAACACATTAATAATATAGCCATTGGAACTAATTTCGTAACATTGTTCGCAACAGCTTAATAACAGATTTTGTAACATTGTGCGCAACACATTAATAATATAGCCATTGGAACTGATTTCGTAACATTGTTCGCAACAGCTTAATAACAGATTTTGTTGGCAACAAAATTTGTAACATCAAAGTTGAATCGCAAATTTTAACATCAAGGTTCGTTTGCATCATGTTATTTCGAATGTCAAATTTTTTTTTTTTTTGCTGCAGAAGTTATAACAATGCAATTTAAACTTCAAGTGCACCAGAATGAAATGAATCTGAATGAAAATAACATCAATTGTGTTATAAATGAAATTGCGTCTTTGTAACATCAAAGAAATATTACATAATCCAATTTAGAGCAAACGGTTTTAAATCTTACCAGAATAATTACACCAAGTAGCCACTACTCGAACGAAGATCGGTTCTGGGTTTATTATGTTCGACCAGGATTTTGCAGTACGAAGAAGGTGGCCGAAATGAAATGCGTTTACTTTACAGGATGAAAGAGGTTGAAAAGATGAGAATAGATTATGATATTTAGTCAAATAAAGAATCATAATTAGTATGGTAAATGGAGATAATTATGGAATCTGTTACATATAATCAAATAGATTTGAAATAAAAAAGGGAAAAAAATGCAACCTCATCCAGTATTTATATAATATAATATATGAAACAGTTTTTATATAAATATTAACATAATATGGCTTATTGGTGAAAATTTCCCAAAAACTAATCCTATGAATTTCTTATGGCCTAATGGCATGTCTAACCCAAACCCAAAATAGCTTGAGTCCAATCCAAACTAAAATTGTTTTAAGGGGTTTTTTTTCAGAAATAACCACAATAAATAAAATATTTCTTAAAATACTGTCATATTTTTTTATTATAAAAATACTATTTTTTTATTTTTGTAACACTTTTACATTTGTTATTTTAGTTATAATAAATGTGTTACATTTGTTATTAACAAACATAACAAATGTAACAACAAGTGTTACAAAAAATAAAAAATAGCATTTTTAGAATAAAAAAAGTTAAATAGTATTTTTTAAATTATTTTATATTTTTTAGTATATGGTGAAATTATCACTTGTTTTAATTCAACCAGCCCAAAACCCGAAACCTAATTAATCTAAACACTAAGCAGTGAATCAAAAATTAGCCAAGCAATTCACATGTCAGACTTAAGTCGTTTTCTTGTTCCCGTTTGCAATAATTTAATATATTTTCACTCGATTTTCTCAAATTCAAGCTCCTATCAGCCGAAATCAACTCTAAATCCTTTAACCCTCGTCTATTTCCACTTCATTTCCTCATATTCAAGCTCTAAGAAGTTGATATTAGCCCTAAATCTGGGAACCCGAAGTCGAAGTCCGTTTATTTTCGTCTTAACAACTGCAAAGTTCTACTTGCAATTGGACGACTCGGGCTTCACTTTTCAGGTAAGCAATGGCTTATCCTTGCTTATTTTAGAATTGTTTTGGAATTGATTAGAAATTTAGAATTACTTATTTTGGCTTATTGGGATTCATTGTTTGGAACTACTTATTCTCTTTTTTTTTTGTCTATTAGAATTCCCATTAATTGTTGGATTATTGACTTGGTTATTTTTGAACTTGTGTATGTTCAATTCAATGTCAAAGAGCGATATTTCAAATTTCTATTGATGAGGAAAAAAGGGATGAAATGAATCTTCAATATAAAAAAGGGATGAAATGAATATTGGGATGTTGGGGGGTAAAAGGGATGTAATTGATGTTTAGGACGTTGGGGATGAAATGGATAGAATTTATGTTCGAGATGTTGTGGATGAATGGGGTGGAATTGACGATAGGGATGAAATGGATGGAATTGATGATGGGGATAAAAAGGATAAACTCGATGTTGAGGAGAAATGAGATGAACTTGATGACGTAGATGAAAGAGATATTGCGGATGAAGATGATGAATTTGATGCCGAGAATGAATTTGATATTGGAGATGAAATTAATATTGAGAGGGATATTCGGGCTGAAATTAATGTTTCACAACTTCGTTTAGATCCATAATTAAGAACTCCAATTATGAATTATGATGTTAATGTTCGAGATGTAATTCCAAGATCATATATTCAAAGAGGTCCTTGCCAGCCTCGCAATCATAATTTTTCGTGGACAAAAAGTGGAAGCAAAGATAGACAATCTTGTGCTAATTGTTTTAATGATTGTCCTGATTGGTTGGAATATAATATAACAAAAGATGTTGCATTTTAGTGCTATATTTTTTCTTTAATGGATAACTCATTCGTTGTTGGTAGGTATTCAAATTGGGGGGGGGGGGGGGGAGGGGGGGTGGACTTAAAAGACATATAGGAAATTCACGTAGTGCACACAACCAATTCCAGATTAGCCATGAATCATTCAAGAATCAAGAACGAAGTATCGAGTCTAGTTTCTTCAAGCAATCACAAAAAAACATGAAATGAGTATCGACTTCATTTGACCGTGTCAATCAATTGTGTTCAATATCTTCTATGACAAGAGCTTGCTTTTCGTGGACATGATAAATTTGAAGATTCAAACAATCATTGGAATTTTCTTGAACTATTGTATTGGTTATGTGATCATAATGTTGAGATTAAAGCCGTTGCTTTGAAAAATGCTCCTACAAATCTCAAATTAACTTAACTAGATATTCAAAAGGACGTTGTAAGTGTTATTTCTTTTAAAACAATGAGTGTTATTGTCAATGATATTGGTGTGGGTTATTTTCTATCTAGTTGATGAATCCTGTGATATTTTAGTAAGGGAACAAATGTCAGTTGTCTTACGATATATGAAGATGGGCATGTAATGGAATGTTTTATTGGTATCAAACATGTTTCGAATACTACATCTCTCTCACTTAAGATTGCTATTGAATAGTTATTCTCTAGATATAGCTTAAGTATATCTAATTTAAGTTGTCTAGGTCATGATAGAGTTAGTAATATGATATGTGAGTATATTGGTATCACAGCACTTATTTTGAAAGAGAATTGAGTGCTACAATATTCATTGATTTACTCATCAACTTCAGCTAGTTCTTGCAGTTGTGGCACATAAGCATGCAGAGATTGATACGTTCTTTCAATTGGTTGATAGTACAGTTAATGTTGTTGGAGGATTGGCTAAGCAGTGTGATCTTTTTCGAGAGAAACAAAGACAAAAAATTTTGAAGCACTCAATGCCGGTGAAATATCAAGTCGACAAGGCCTTAATCAAGAAATTGCTTTTAAATGTTGTGGTGATACACAATGGGGATCTCACTACGATTGTTTAGTTAACTTGATTTGCATGTTTTCAAGGATAATTGATGTTATCGAGATAATTCATACAGATAGTACAAATTGCAGGAAAAAGGTTAAGCATGTGTCTTGTTGGAGGCAATGATGAAATTTGAGTTTGCATTTAGTCCATAACTCATGAAAAATGTCTTAGAAAATTCAAATGGATTGTCGAAAGCATTACAAATGAAAGATTAAGATATTGTAAATGCCATGAGATTGGTAAAAAATGTAAACAACGGCTCCAATTGACGAAGGTAATGAATGGGATTCTTTTTTGGAATGATTTATTCTTTTCGTGGAGAGCACAACATTAATGTTCCCAATATGAACAATATGTTTACACCTCTAGATCTTTCACGGGGTAACATGGTGACACATTTGCATAACTTCTATTTGAATTTCTTTTATGCTATCATTAATATGCAACTTCAAGAGTTGAATGATCGTTTCTCCAAAATAAATAGTGACTTACTCCTTTGTATAGCATGTTTATGTTCGGATAATTCCTTTTCAGATTTTGACAAGAACAAACTACTTCAACTGTGTGAGTATTATCCAAAAGATTTTGAAGCAACACATATCTTGACACTTGATGATCAACTTGAGATTTGCATCATGATATGCACAGTTGCGAAGATTTGGAGGATTACGGGGCCTTAGCGAACTTGCACAAAAGTTGATTGTGACGAAACAACATAAAGTGTACACATTACTTTATAAGATTGTGATATTGGCATTAATTCTTCTATATTCTACTATTACAGTAGAGAGAGCATTTTTCTACAATGAAGTGTGTTAATAATCGAATGTGCAATCAAATTGGAGATCAATGGTTGAATGATAGTTTGATTGTGTATATTGAGAATGATATATTTGACAAGATTGACAATGATGTAATTATACAACGTTTTCAAAGTATGAGAATGGGTAGGGAACACCTCTGATAAGGTATCGTAATATTTTTATTACTTTTATGTTGTATTCGCATTTCTTTGCAATTTAACTTGCCCCTTGCCCCCTCCTCCAAATAAAAAAAAACTTCAAATGTCTGGTTCTGCCACTGTCCCCAATCATGCATAAACTTGTAGGAATCTCCATACCCACAATAACTAGTTTCTTTATAATCTTCACAATGTCCGGCTGGTAGTCAACTCTTGCAAAACCTCTAATGTGAGCAGAAGCCTTCAGAGGTCCATGTGCTCCTCCAGCTTTCTCACTAGCAAGTGTTTGCTCTCTCATTCTTTCCTTTCAGAACCTCCTCAGATTTGTTTATAACCCTCTTCCTAGTAGCCCGAGCATCTATAGAGAACTTCGTTTCAGTTTCCAGTGTGGTTGTTGCTAACCTAAATTTCCTTGGATGACTCGAATGCAAAAAATTGGGGCTTTTGTTTCTAAGTAAGACTCTTAACATCACATAATGCTTCGCAAGCCCAGTCGAGATGTGTAATTTATTGTCAACAACAGTTGGCTTCTTCTTATTATACTAGTTTTAGGGACGTGCGTTGCACGTGTAGCAATTATAATATTGTAGAATTTGGGACAAATAAATGAATATTAATTTTAGTAAAATTGTTTACTGCCATTTATTTAAAATATGTGGGTATTTTGTTCTTAAGGTACACTTGATATAAAATTTGTATAATAATGGCATATTTGTATTCCATATACAATATAAATTATAGAATTCAATTGACAATCTACATTTGGATCCTATTAACTTGAAGCAATGGTACTCGGTTCGAAGTGGGTGTAATAGTAAACATCCTTTATAATTTCACTAACGAGATTTATTTTGTGAAAAATGTAGGAAAAATTTATATGATTCAAATAAAATTCAAATAAGAAATGTAAAAAAGAAATTTTCAAATCAAAAATGTAAAAATGTTCCAAAATTTTCAGCAAGAAATGATTCAACTATCAAAAGTTGAGTATTCATGATGTCACAAGATCAAATTAAAAAAAATTAGTGAAAAATTTGAATGAAAGAATAATTTCGTAGAAAGAAAAAAAAAACCCTTGAAAAATGGCAAATGGGCCAAATGTCATGCCCATTTGCTGGGTCAATTGAGAACCAAATTGTCGAGAATCTTGACAATAAAAGAAGATAGGGAAAAAAATTGGTTCCCATGTCGAGATGCTCGACCAAAAAAATTTGTAATTAGTGTCGAGATTCTCAACACAATTGGAGAAAAAAAAAAGTGCACGAAACAAAACCTCGAGAATTAGAGCTCAGGCTCCAACTTTTCACCAAGACAAGAAATGACCCAAATATCTAAAGCCAAATTTTAACAGATTGTGTACAATTTGCTTATAAAATTAAATACAAAAAAATGGTGAAAAATTGAATGAAAATCTGTTTGAATTGGAGAAAGAAATAAAAAAAGAGGAGAAAAATAAGTGCAAAATGGGCCATTTGCTTGGGAACCAAAAATTGCTTCCAATTTGTGTCGACAAATTGGAATTACGTTTGTTTGTCCAGTAACTCGACAATGTGGGACCATCCTCAATTTTTTTCCCCTTGATTTTTTATTTTTTCAACGCTGAGACTAATTTGGAAACACACAAAACTTAAAAAGATTAACGATATTAAAGAGTGTTAATTTGTTGTTTGCATTTTTTCAAATTTGTTTCTCACTTTTAATTAATTATTTATTACTTATTATTTGAGATTAGACATTATTAAATACGCATTTCTTTCTTTCTTTGGAATTTTTTTTTTTCACAGGTCTGAGCCCATTTGTCGAGTTGCTCGACAAAATGGAGTTTGTATGCACCACATACATATAAATACATTTTTTTTGTTCCAACAAAACTACCATTGTTCAATTCTCAAACATATCTATTTAATAGCATTTATTTAAAATAATCTCAAATAGTAATAAATAATTCAATAAAAGTGAAAAATAAATTTAAAAAATGTAAAGAATTTATCTTCGAAGCGAATTGTGTACAATTTGCTTATAAGATCAAAAAAAAGATTGGTGAAAAATTGAATGAAAATCTGTTTGGTTGGTCGAATGTGTAAAACAACAAAATAAGGAAAAAATAAATAAAAATTTTCAAAATGGGTTGATTGGCAACTTTTTGCGTTCGTTGAGATTCTCGACAAACACAGAAAAAATGGAAAAAAAAATTGTCAAAATGGGCTAAAATGCCCATTTTTTATTTGGCATGCTTGTTTTTGTTTGTCGAGATTCTCGACAAACATAAACACAAAAAAAAAATGGTATTGGGGCAATGTCGAGCTGCTCGACAAAAAAAAAAAAAAATAGCCTTATTGTACTCCAATTTGTCGAGCATCTGGACAAATAGGAGTCCCATTTAACGATTTGTGTACAATTTGCTTATAAAATCAAATACGATAAAAAAAAATTGGGAAATTGGCGCAAATGGTCCCTAACGTTTGCCATTAGTGCGCAAATGGTCCCTAACGTTTCATTTTTGGCGGAATGGTCCCTAACCTATCCATTTAGGTGCGCAAATGGTCCTTATCACTGTTTTTTTTGTCTTTATTAGCATGGGTAAAATTGTCAAGTTACAGTTTTTTTCAACCTTTCAATTGGCGCAAATGGTCCCTAATCTTAAGAAATTTGCAATTGGATTCCTAACCTTTAAAAAAGAGAAAATGAGTCCGATACTTTAAATTTTTTTATAGAAAATTAAAAAAAAAACTAACAAATTGATAATATACTAAATTATTTTGAATATTTTATGAACTATTAAAAAATAACCAAAATTGAAATTCATAATTATTAACAAATGTGCTAATTAAAATTATTTTATTATTATTAAGTAATCATATTATTTAAAATTCAAACTTTAATTTTATCATTACAACAAAAGAAGAAAAATAAATTTGTCACAAATAAAAAATTTACTTATACTCAATCCAACTCGATTTTATACAGTCTCATATTTATTGGGCCAATCTAACCCGCTTTTGAGCCATAAGGTTACTAGACCAGTCCTATTTTAAATTTTAATTAATTTTTATATTAAAAAAAAAGGTTCCCACCCCACCCTACCCACCTCCAAAATACGAGCAGAAGGGCGACCGGGGAGGGGAGAAATCCCCTCCCTAATGCTCGCGAAACCAGGGGGAGAAATCCCCCCTGGTTTCGCCGTGAATAGGGGAGATCCCCCCCCCCCATGTTTCCGGCCGTCGCAGCGAAATAGGGGGGATTTCTCCCCCTGATTTCGCGAGTAGAAGGGAGGGGATTTCTCCCCCTCCTCGGTTGCTGGCGCCGTCGCCGGCGATCGGGGATGGGAGAAATCCCCTCCCTTCTGTTCGTATTTGGGGGCGGTGGGTGGGGTGGGGGAACCTTTTTTTTATTATAAAAATTAATTAAAATTTAAAATATGACTGGTCCAGTAACCTTGTTGCTCAAAAGCGGGTTGGATTGGCCCAGTAAATATGAGACTGTATAAAATCGAGTTGGATTGAGCATAAGTAAAAATTTTATTTATGACAAATTTATTTTTCTTCTTTTGTTGTAATGATAAAATTAAAGTTTGAATTTTAAATAATATAATTACTTAATAATAATAAAATAATTTTAATTAGCACATTTGTTAATAATTATGAATTTCAATTTTGGTTATTTTATAATAGTTCATAAAATATTCAAAATAATTTAGTATATTATCAATTTGTTAGTTTTTTTTTTAATTTTTTATAAAAAAAAATTAAAGTATCGGACTCATTTTCACTTTTTTAAAGGTTAGGAATCCAATTACAAATTTCTTAAGATTAGGGACCATTTGCGCCAATTAAAAGGTTGAAAAAAATATATAACTTGACAATTTTACCCCTGCTAATAAAGACAAAAAACAGTGATAAGGACCATTTGCGCACCTAAATGGATAGGTTAGGGACCATTTCGCCAAAAATGAAACGTTAGGGACCATTTGCGCACTAATGGCAAACGTTAGGGACCATTTGCGCCAATTTCCCAAAAAAATTTGGTGAAAAATTGAATGAAAATTTGTTTTGATTGGAGAAAAAAAGAAAAAAAGGAGAAAAAAAAGTACAAAATTGGCCAAAAGCCCATTTGCTTGGGAACCAAAAATTGCTTCCAGATTGTAGGGCTGGGCAAAAATCGATCCAAACCAATCAACCACCCCAACCCGATTCCCAGACCAATCATCTCGCCCAACCCAACCCAACCCAACCCAACCCAATCGAGTTGGGTTGGTATTTACCCTAAATTGGGTTGGGTTGAGTTTTGAAAATCTATTTTGGGTTGGGTTGGGTTGGGTTGGGTTGCGGGTTACCTCATAAAAACCGATTCAACTCAACCTAACTCAACTCGACCCAATTATTAAAAAATATTTTAAAAATTAAAAATTAATTAGACCGGGTCAAATTCTTTTAAATTTCTAATTTTAATGTAATTGACATTAGCCCACTTTGAATTGGGTTCAAATTTTAAAAAAATTCTCAATAAAATTAACAATAAAGATTTCAAAGTGTATTTGGGCCCCCAAAAAAAGAAAAAAAAATTTGCTCAATCGTGAATTTTAGCCCCCAGAAAAATTGAATTAGGCACAAGCCCAAACTGACCAACCCAACCCAAATCGACCCAAGCTTGGTCGGTTTGGGTTGGTTTGGGTTCCAACTCTTGGTCCGGTTGGTTTGGTTTGATTTTTTGTCAAACCGAATATGTTGGGTTGGGTTCGAGTTGAGCACAAAATCGATTCAACTCAAGCCAACCCAACCCAACCCACGCCCACTCCTAACAATTTGTGTCGAGAATCTCGACAAAACTTGAGAGAAAAAAAAATCTAAAACTGCGGCATGTTTAATAATTAAAAACAATGCCAAACTGTGAAAAAAGAAACGGAAAAAAATTGTTAAAATATGCTAATTTTGATTTGGCATGCTTGTTTGTGTTTGTCGAGAATCTCGACAAACACAAACAAACAAAAAATGTCAAAATAGACTAAAAATTTGTTGAGTATAGGAGTACCATTTAATACATGCTTAGAAGTGTTTGTCTAGATTCTCGATAAACACAAAAAAAAACGATTTTTGACTTTATTATACTCCAATTTGTCGAGCATCTGGACAAATAGAAGTCATATTTAACGAATTGCGTACAATTTGCTTATAAAATCAAATACAATAAAAAAAGTTTGGTGAAAAATTGAATGAAAATTTGTTTGGATTGGAGAAAAAAAGGAGGAGAAAAAAAAAAGTGCAAAATTGGCCAAAAGTCCATTTGCTTGGGAACCAAAAATTGCTTCCAAATTGTAGGGCTGGGCAAAAATCGATCCAAACCAATCAACCCAACCCAACCCAACCCAACCCAACCCAACCCGATTTCCAGACCAATCAACCCGCCCAACCCAACCCAACCGGGTTGGGTCGGTATTTACCCTAAATTGGGTTGGGTTGGGTTGGGATTTGAAAATCTATTTTTGGTTGAGTTGAGTTGAGTTGGGTTGGGTTGCGGGTTACCTCATAAAAACTGATCCAACCTAACCCAACTCGACCCAATTATTAAAAAATATTTTAAAAAATTAAAAATTAATTAGACCGGGTCAAATTCTTTTAAATTTCTAATTTTAATATAATTGACATTAGCCCATTTTGAATTAGGCACAAGCCCAAACTGACCAATCCAGTCCAAACTGACCAACCCAACCCAAACTGACCTAAGCTTGGTCGGTTTGGGTTGGTTCGGGTTCCAACTCTTGGTCGAGTTGGTTTGATTTGATTTTTTGTCAAATCGAATATGTTGGGTTGGGTTCGAGTTGAGCCCCAATCCGACCCAACCCACGCCCACCCCTACTACTTTGTGTCGAGAATCTCGACAAAACTTGAGAGAAAAAAAAATCTAAAATTGCGGCGTATTTAATAATTAAAAAACAATGCCAAACAATGACAAAAAAAAAACGGAAAAAAATTGTCAAAATATGCTAATTTTGATTTGGCATGCTTGTATGTGTTTGTCGAGAATCTCGGCAAACACAAACAAAACAACAAAAGTCAAAATAGACTAAAAATTTGTTGAGTATAGGAGTCCCATTTAATACATGCTTGGAAGTGTTTGTCTAGATTCTCGACAAATACCAAAAAAAAAAAAAAATGATTTTTGATTTTATTATACTCCAATTTGTCGGGCATCTGGACAAATAAAAGTCCCATTTAACGAATTGTGTACAATTTGCTTATAAAATTAAATACAAAAAAAAAAGATTGGTGAAAAATTGAATGAAAATTCGTTTGAATGGGAGAAAGAAAGAAAAAAAGGAGGAGAAAAAAATTGCAAAATAGGCCAAAAGGCCTGAACCAGAAATTGCTTCCAATTTGTGTCGAAAATCTCGACAAAATTGGAAGAAAAAAAAAGTTTAAAATTGCGGCGTGTTTAATAATTAAAAAACAACGGCGAAACGGTGCGTTTTGGATGAAAGTTGAACAGTGAAAAAAATAAGACTTTTATATTATTATAGGGATATCATTGCACTCTTTTTTATGATTTTTTTTAGGCCCTTGTGATGGCTTTTCTGAAGAAACTGCAAACTACAAAAGACGTTTTTTTCTTTAAGTAATTCCAAAAATAAATAAGTAAAGAAACTAAATCTATGAAATAAGAACTCATAGTTCAATGTACGAACCATAGAAACAAAAATTACATTAGGCCCTCAAGATTCACAAACCTATCTACGTGACATAAGTGGTAAGCACCACCCAGTTCATTGACATGTTATATAGAGAATCCTAAAAATTACCAAAATGTGTTGATCTAGTACTAATTATTTAATTGATGACCAAAAGAATCAAGCACAGTTCATAGAGCTTTTCATTATCGCGCCAAAAGAATAATAAGCTAAGCTAATGTTCTCGAATTTCTTGCATCTCTCGAAACATATTATTATTTCTTTAAATGAAAAAAAAAAAATGACTAGGGTGCAATAGAAAAATAGTTTTCTACTTGTTAAGAATGAAAATACCTAGTCGAAACCGCTTTAAAAATTTCCCGAAAGCTAGTGCAATATGGAAAACAGAATTATAAAGTTCCATAAAATTTAGTTTTTCTCTATCTGGGGTTTTTTAACGATCTTTTTTTTTTCTCTCTTCAATTTTGATATTTGATTTCCAGGATTCAAATATTAAAATGACATTTAATTGGCGAAATTTTGACATGGATAAAGATGAGAATTAGATCTTAACCTTGTTCAGATTGCTGAGATTGGGTTGAAGGTTCACTCGAATCTGCCATAGGAAAAGTTTAATTCTATTTGTCTCAAAGCTTATATGAGTGGTAAGGGGTAGAGCTAGGATTCCGGTCAATGAGGTCAAGATTTAACTGCGATTTTTTTTATTTTTTAAAACAAGACAATACACACCAAAAGTCAAAAGATTCAAACAAATTTACTTCAATACCACTGTCCAAATCAAATTACAAATTGCATGACTTGGCTAGAGAACTAACAAATTTTTTTGTCTCATGAAATAAACAAAATCTTTAGACTGATGTCATTAATTTGAACTCATTAATTGGACCTAGTCATGAGATAAAATTGCAGAGAGAAGTTGTAAATCAGATTTGGATGCAATTACGGTGGAGATGTTTTTCATTAATGGCTACAACTTTAATCAGTAAATTCACAAAACTTAACATGTTTAACGGCACTTTTAATCAGTACCATGCATGTTTTAAAAACTATCATTGGCATCGACCGAAAGAGTCAAGAGTCACAAGGTTGAATCGGTGATTAAAAAATAATAATAAATAATTATATATCAATAATGTTACGCCTCATTACCACGTGGACTGGTCAAAGTCGAACGTGCCTATTCGGAGTGGTGACATTACTATCGAGGCTGCTCCCTTTATTCCGATGAGGTTTGAGAAGGGGAGCTTAAGAAGATGATGCAATCAAGATCGAGGCCGATTGCGTGTTGAGTAAGCTTCCACTGACACTACGAATTAGAATTGAAAGAAACTAGTGTGATAGCATGCCAAGGCGGCCAGTCACATTTCTAGCGAGTGTGACAAGGGGCTCCATCGGATTGTGCCTTATCCAGAGCACCTGGCCAATTGGTATTAGCCTATAAACACTGTTATTTCTTTATAAATACGCTTACTTGAAATACGAACAATTATCAGAAACTGAAATATGCAGAATTGATTTTACTAGACTGAGGCTAGAGTTCGACTCTATGTCTTTAAGACGAATTTTCTCCGCCTAAGTGCTCATGGTAAATAGCAATCGTCTCCCAAGATACAACGGTCTTCTTCTTGCGGTAGAAGCACTTCAAACAGCAAGAACAACGAACTTGAATTTGTTATGTACTCTCTATGTAGAATATGGACAGATGCAGAATCTTTATAAAGAATGCAAGATAGAATCACAAAGGTTGAAAGATGAATTTTTATTGATTAAATTCGCAGAAGTATGGGGTCTATTTATAACATACCAAAAGTTGTGTCTGAAAAGACACAACACCTGAAAGGACTCAAATGAATAGACACATAAGCTGAAAGGACTCAATTGAACAATTATGTCTATATTTCTGTGTATGTGACATGTGTCAAATTTATTGGATAATGAAATTAAAATAAAATAAAATAAATAATTTATATTTATTTTGTCCAAAAAGAATATATTAAACCAACCCGGACCCGAGCCCGATCCCGAGCCCGGTCTGGCCTGCGGCGGCGGCGGCGGTGGCGGTGGCGGTGGCGGCGACGGCATCGTGCATGTGCGTTTTGAACCAAACTCAATAGTATCTAAGCCTCCTCTCCTCTAAAGACTTGCGGTGCTCCTTGGAGACCAAACCCAAATCCAAACTAGAAGTATATTAGTTGGTTCAAGATCATGTAATCTTCCGAAGTGGGATACACTTTCTCACTTACTACAATATCCAATTATCACTTCCAATGTGTCAACTTTTGATACCAATTTTTCATTCATTCGGAAATAGTTTTGCTAAACCAAATATACCAGCATCTACTAACGGAGTACAATACAATCGACTATAAATTTATAACAATTGGTTATCGGGACTCTTCTGAATATTTGGTCAAAAATTGATCAAACCAATTTATAAATAACTTATTTTCAACAACCAAAGCCATTTCCACGATTAGGGGATGAACCTTTGAATAGGAAAACGATACTAGAACACAAGTCCTCTATATTGATTAACTTAAGTGTTCTTTATATCACTTAGGGAATCTGTAGTTAAACGCCTTCAAGTCAGTTACTCGGCCACAACGTCTCTCCCACACTCAAATACTATTCCGTCTTGTACCCCTGTGTACCATAAGGATCTACATGCCCACGTGATCGTCTAAGTGTGTTAGTAAAACCAAGCAATATGATTTAAATCAGTAACATTCTTCCCATTTGTTTCTCTTTAATTAATTAATATTTTTTCCTTAAAATTTTCAGTTTGAGTCTTACCTGATTTTCTTCCCTTTTGTAATTTTTTCCACATTATACCAATATTCAGAAAATCGGACCGGCCATCGACCTGAAAAAGGCAACGGGTCAAGAGTCAAAAGGTCGAACCGGGTTGAACCAAGGTCGAACCGGTTTCAATTAAAATATTAAAAATTAATCTAAAAATCTCATAAAATTTCTAAAAATAAGTTATTTTTAAATAAATCAACATTTATGGATAAAATTACTCACAAAATTTGGCTTAAAATAGACTTTTCATAAGTTTCAATTAAAAAATTAAAAATTAATCCCAAAAAAAATCCGGTTTTCATTAAAACCGGACCGGTTCAACCGGTAAAAACTCCAGTTTTCAGTCCGGTTTTTTGAAGGGCGGTTAAATAGGTAAACCGGACCGGTTTTGTGGCCGGTTCTCGGTTTTCCCGGTTGAACCGGCCAGTCCGATGGTTTTCTAAACACTGCATTATACTCACTCGTACCAACATTAGATCAATTTGACAATTTCCACCAATTCTCACGGGAAACAAACTGTGTTTAGTGGAGCTTAAAAACAAATATTTATACGAAGAATTTCAAAAACAGTGATTTTATCGCAATATTAGGATTGCACTACTCAATTTCAAAATACAAGAACCGATATTTCTTAATTTTAAGGAAAAAATCAGAAAAAATAGAAAACATCATGTCAAAAAAACATAAATTAAATAAATTGCAATCTAACCTGTTTTGGAAGAATTTATGAACAGAAGTTGACGGTGAAGATCGAAGAGTAGAGGAAAAAATACAGAGAGAGACACAGGTGATATGACCCCCGGTATGGGTGGGAGGCCGGAGGAGGGTGGAGGCGGGGTCGGGGAGGCGGGGTCGGGGTATTTTAAGTTTCAACACAAAAGTTGGATTCCGAAACCTTGTGACGATGAAGTTCCAAACTTTTAATTTCTAGCATTCCAAGTCCTTAACTTTTAAAAAGCACGTAAGCATGGTCCTTTTGTTACGAAGACCGTCAGTTAACTATTAAATTGTCAAAAATTTCTTAAAATGACCAAGTTACCCTTTTCAAATTAAAACCAAAAAAAAAAAAAGGTAGAAAAGACAATTAAAACAAATTTGCAACATCTACTCCCTTTTCTCTCTTTTTCTCACTAACACACCGGACCGGAATTTCATCACGCCGTCCAATCCCCCACCCATGGCCAAAAAGAAAAAAAAAATTACCTTCTCCAACCTACCCCCACCCCAACCCAAAAGCACTACCAACCATCCACCACCGTCGCCACACCCTGTCCCTCCAAAATGTTATTTTCTGATTCATTCAATATAATTTTCAGTTTTTGTATTTCGCACTATAGTCTCTCTGTCTCTTGCTTCACACCATTTCAAATTTATTTTGAAATGGAGTAGGTTGGTGTCGACGGCAGTGGCCAGTGCTATGGAGGTGAAAATAAAATTCTTGGATTGATTAATGAGTCAAAGATTTCATTGGTGTTTTTTTTTTCTTTTTCTTTTGCCCTTTTTGAGCGGCATCAAAGGCAGTGGGTAAGGTTGGATAAAAACCAACCTAAACCGATCAACTCACCCCAACTCAACCCAACATGATCTGTTTGGGTCAGTTTTTATCCTAAATTGGGTTGGGTTGGATCGGGTTTTGAAAATCTATTTTGATATCGAGTTGGGTCAAGTTGTGGATTACCACATAAAAACCTATCCAATCCAATCCGACTGACCCACTTATTTAAAAATATTTTAAAAAATTCAAAATTAATTAATTCGGACAAAAATCTTTCAAATTGTAAATTTTAATGTAATTATATAGACTCAATTTGAATTGGGTTCAAACTTTTTAAAAATTCTCAACAAAATCAATAAAAATATCTCAAAGTGTATTTTGGCCCAAAAAATTTGTCCACACGTGAATTTGACCCCAAAAAAATTACCTCAACGTAAATTGGGCCCAAGCCCAAACTAACCAACTCAACCCTTAATTTTTTGTTAAATCAAATCTTTTGGATTGGATTAAGTTGGGTTGTGTTGGGTTCGAGTTGTGCCCAATCATATGCCCAACCCTAGTGGTGGGTGGTGTTGGTTGTAGGTACCAGTGGTTGAGGTTGGTAATTTTGGAAAAGAAGTTGTGGGATTGAAGGTTAGTTGTAATTTTTTATTTTTTATTTTTTTTGTTGGTTAGAGATGGATCGGAGAAGAAAAAGTGAAGGAAGGGGGTTGATTGCATTTTTTGTTTTATATTCTTTCTTTTTTTTTTGGTTTTAATTCGAAAAATAGTAGATGCGTGATTTTTAAAATTTTTGACCATTTAACAGTTAAACTAACGCTTTTCATAACAGAATGATCATGCTCACACGTTTTTTTATAGATTAAGGACTCAGGTGCTAAAAATTGAAGTTTCTGGACTCCATCGTCACAAAGTTTAAAAGTTTGAGACCCTTAGTGCTATTTAGCCCAAAAATAATTTTATTTTTGCAATTACACATACCATCTTGTTTTACAATTTCTTTTTGTATATTTATTTGCCTTTTTCCTAATTTTAACCAAGACAAATTAAATTGTTTTAGTTCAAATTAAGTTAATTTTTTCCCTTTTTGTAAAGAGTATTTTATAAACATATTTTGTAAAATTTGATTTCTTATTTTAAAAAAAAATTAGCAAATATGGTCTAAATATTTTCTACAGAAAAGGAAATGGGTTAATTTCAATAATGGTCACTCAAGTTTGTTAAAACTTTCAAAATAGTCATTAAGGTAATTTTCATACATTAGTAGTCGCTCAAGTTTCTAACAGTTATATTAACGGTCACTCGACTAAAATTTAACCCAAAACCCTATGTTTCACTTTTAAATTTTAATGTGAACACAAACGACGTTAATTGGTATGCCACATCAGATAAATTCATGTTAATTGCAGCTAAATGTGTAATCATCAAACACGTTTTTTCTATATGTGTTCGATTTTAATAAACTGACAGTTGGTGAAACTTCGTATTTGTTGGCCAATTTTTTAAGGTGAGATATTTTTGTCTCGTGTGGCGTACTAATTAAAGTGTTTGTATCTACGTCGTAATTTAACAGTGACACATAGGATTTAGATTAAAGTTTACAGCTGAGTGACTATTAGTGTAATCGTTAAAAACTTGAGTGACTACTACTGTAAGAAATTCTTCAATGACTACTTTAAATTTTTTAACAAACTTTAGTGACCATCTCGGAAATTAACCCAAAAGGAAATAGAAAGAAATTTTAAATGTCAACTTTATTATATCTTTTTTTTTTTTTTTTTTTTTTTTTTTTTTTTTTTTTAGTATCATGTTATATTGCTTTGGGTTTATATACAACTACATTAATCTTAATAAAAGATGCTTTAGATGCTTTAAATGCACGCGGTTTTAAATTAATGTCAAATAAAAATGATTTTGATAATAACATTTTGTTAATGACCCGAAGTGAGGAGTAAATATCACTAATAAGAGATGCTTTAGATGCACGTGGTTTTAAATTAATGTCAAAGTACTTGTGATATTTTGACATGGGACGTATTTTATTTGACAAGTTCTTGGATGTTAAATACAATAAATAATATTAATTAAATTTTATAAATCATAAATGTTTTTTTTTATTCGATGTGAATTGTAAACTATAAGAGTATAAACAAATCATTTCACAAGTATACAACGAATAAAAATTTAAGAAAATGGTACTAAATTCATCGAAATACTTGATAGATTTTTAATTAGCTTTATTAGATTATTCTAAAATATGTGTTTATGTTGATTTGTTAATTATTTGTCAATTCTACTTGCTAAACATGTAAGTTTTTTAAGAAATAAATTATATTTTATAATTTTTAAATATTATAACATAAAAAAGCATACCTTAACAAATTAGATGAAAGAAAGAAAATAGATTTTAAATATAAAGTAATAACACTTTTAAAATGATATATAAAGCTAAAGTAAAATGGAATTATATTGGCTTTGGTGATAAGAGAATCTGTTACCAAAATGAAACTTCCCTAGAAGTTCATGTAGTTTTTGAAAGGGGAGAGTATCTTTTTAATTTGTTCTTTTGTTTTTAAGATCGAACTTTAAAAATTGAGAAATTTGACGCAAATTCATCAGTTTTTTTTGGCTGTATTTTAATAATTAATTGAATTGGCTCTAATTGGTTTTGGTTATTGATTGGACTGGACCGATTCTAATAATATCGATGTATATATAATTTTGCGTGACAAACAATTTGATGAAAATTAAACAAGATTTCTTTTGCTTTGAAGCGTGGTCATATGAGGTGAAGACAGGATAGGACTTTACTGGACCACTGATCAGCCCTGTCATGGACCAGAAGTCGAAATTATATATATAAAAAAAATTATGCCATGGCTCAGTGATGCGAGCGAAAGACCGACTAACAAGGACTCTATATATATTCCAGTGAAACCGCTAACTAGATCAAGAGCCAAGAAGATCAAAGACGACATACAAGGTTTTGTTTAAGTTACGTAGGCCGAAACCGACATCCAAAGTGCGGCACCAACCTTCAAAAAGAGTATGACAAATGAAGTACCAACTTTGGTACATTTGATTCAAACTAAAGATCATATTAAAGGTATATCGGAGGCTAGTGGAAGATTGGATAACCAACATAAGTATAAAATAAAGCTTAGAGGTCAAAACACGGGAGGTTACAAAAATGGATCGTCCAGACAAAACCTTGAGCAATCGCCCAAGGCCTTTATCTAAAGGCATAATGCAAATTGCTAAGCCTGGGCGATCGCCTAGGCATATTCAGGAAAAAATTTGGATTTTTCGATTTTTTTTTTTTCGTTTAGAACATTATTTTGATAAGTTTTTAGTTATATTTTCGAATTAGTCTAGGTTTTCATTAATTTTTGCATACATAATCAACTCTCATTGTAGACAATTGATAACTTTGATTTATTGAGATATCCTGATTAAGTAAGATCCACTTATTTCTTCCGTGTTCTTAATTAAACTAACCAAAACTTTTCAAAGACTTCGCAAATCTTTGTGGAGTTCAAACTTGATTCTTTTATTCAAGTAATCATCGGGTCAAGTCTTGCAGCTTGGTTTTAGTTTTCTTGGGGTTTATATGAATCTTTCTTGTAGGTTCCAAAATTCAATCTTAGCGGGTTCGCATCACTCAATCTATTCTAAACCACGGCCCAGCCCTGTCTCTCTGTCTGATTGTATTACTAGCGGCACACAATCCAGAATCAATCTCCCTCCCGCAATCCATCACACCCCCCTCCCCGCCTCTATCCACCACCAGCTGCCACCTGCTATTTAGTCTCTACTCTTTATTACCGACGCTAAATGCACCAGGTCAGGCATATGAATTCAAGATTTTCATATTTTGGAATTTAGCTTTGATTTGATTTGATTTGATTTTAAATGATATTTTATTTTTGTACCAAGTTCATTGTTTGCCTTAATTTTGTTACCCTAATTTCATTGTTAGGACACATTTTACCCTAATATTTTGTCGATTTTCAGCTTTGAATATTTATGATTTTTTTGCCCTATTTTGTGATTTTTGTGCTGAATTATTGATGATTATGAAACTGGAAGTATGAACTTTTTACTTTGTTATTTTGTTTCGATTTTGGAATTAGTATTTGTTTGGATTTTGGATTTTTTAAAAAATAAATGGGTATAGAATTTGCATACGGGCTCAAATTTTCTATTATAATATGTTTTCGAAATCGTCTTGACAAATCGGTCAAGACTAGCCACTTTGCCACTACTGAAGATGAATTTTTGCTATTTGAAGTTGTCTCTTTAGTTTTTAATAATAATTTTTAGTTTGTTGTGTCTATTTTCATTTTTTTACATTTATTTCTTGTTTAAGATTTTATTTCAATTAAAATTTACTTGTATAATTAATTTTGTGGAATTTATTGATTTTTTAGAATATACAATGGCCGCACATCAACCTCCTACGAAGAAAGGAACAACGACCTTGCATTCTTTCTTCAAACCAAGAATAGATACATTGACTGAAGATTCAAATGAACATCAATATACTTCTCAAACTTAGAATCAACAATCTCTTCCAACTCCATCTTCCAAAATTGAGCAGGATACAGGAAAAAAGAATAACATAAATGACTATCTTTTTGATAAAAGGGCTGAGATTAGATGGACATATTTGATTGCTGGGCCTTATCAACCTTAACTCCGAGAGAATAAAGCAAGAAAGTATAAAGATAAAGCTCGTCATTTTCAATATAATTGGTTTAATCAATTTTCTTGGTTGGAGTATTCGCCTTTAACACCAAAATACTCTAGTGGAGATATCCAGAATGAGACTTTGGGAATTATGGCCAATAGAGTGCATCGTATGATTCGTAAGGAAATTAGATATGCTTGTTTTTCTTTTCTTGTTGATGAAGCACAAGATGAATCTCATTGAGAGAAAATGACCATTATATTGAGGTTTGTAAACACTGTAGGTATTCTAACAGAACGCTTCTTTGCTATCAGAGATATTAGTGAAAGTTCTTTAGAGACACTCAAAAAAGAGATATCTAATGTTCTTATTCAGTACAACATCTAGGTTCATAAATTAATAGGTCTAGGGTATGATGGTGTTAGCAATAAGCGTGGCCAATGGAATGTACTTCAGGCATTGTTTTTTAATGGTTGTCCATATGTTGTACAATGTCCATTGTTTTCCTCATCGATTGCAATTGACATTGGTTGCTGCAGCCAATCAATGTGATCCTATTTGCGACTTCTTTTCTTTATTAGACAATGTCATTTGTTGACGTTGGAAAATGATGTGACACTTCCCAAGCCAAGTTAATGTTAAGGATTGAGGTCAAACGTGGTCGAATTGAACTAGATACGGGAAATTGTAACAGAACATGTCTCCAAAGCTCTTTTCGAATGTGTTATTTATTACTAGCAGTTAATGTCCTCTTGTTGGGACATTGAAGTCTCCTATTTATAGGATATTTATGATTATCATCTGCATTTAATGCCATGCTAGGCATTAAATGCTTACAAAACATCCTCTTATTAGGGTATTAAATGTAAGGTGACATTTACATTAATCATGACTGACAGGCGGTCGGTCTGACACATGACATCTGACAAATGTGATCCTTTGGTGACTGTAGACGATTGCAGTATGACCTGAGGTGTATAGGTAGGACCTCTTGGACAAAGGTGTCCTACTTCGTGGAGATGACTTGAGATATCGAGGTAGGACCTGATATATTATAGGCAGGTCCTCATGGACAAAGGTGTCACCTCTTCGTGGAGGTTAAGTAGGACCTCCATCTTGGGGGTTGGGTAGGACCTCCCTCCTCTAGAGAATGGGGCCTTAGGTGATCATGACAGTTCTGGACGGATGTCAACAATTGCCCCCCAAGGTTTGTTCTTAACTTTAGTCAGGTGTGGCCTTCAGTTCGTACTATTTCTATGATACGTTATGGACCGTTCTAAAGATTTCCGTCCCGTACGTGGGTTTGACTCCAGAGAAAGACAATGAGTACCTAAAGCTTCGTGGAAATTTTCCTAAACCAGTTCGAGATTTCTTCTTATCGAACTCTCCCACCAGAGATGTCATCCTCGGACCTTTTTGGACTACCAAAAAATCCATGTGAATCATGGATAAGAGCTGGACCCCAACTCAACAGAAGTATATGGATAGCATAGAGGCAGTGGAGATAGCCATAGCTGCTTCGGTGAACTCTGCCAGGGCAGCAATTCAATTTACCTCTGTTGCAGAGAAGATAGGCAACACATTGGCAGACTTCTAGAAGATGAAGGAAGAAGGTCAGAAGGCTCTAGCTAACCTGGATTAGGAGATGAGGCTCCGTTCTGAGGTTGAGATGGAGCTAAAGAGAAAAGGAAATGAGCTCATGGCGAGGGAGACTGAGCTCCAGACAATGACACAACAGTTGAAAGAAAAGATTATGGGAAAAGCTGAGCTGCAGACTTCCTTGGAGATGAGTTGAGCTGGCCTCATAGCTGCTCTAGAGAGGTCGATGGACAATGAGAATTTGTGGCTGAGTTCAAGTCTTTGAATTCATACTTGGTTGATCAAGATATGGTCTACTTCATCACTATGGAAGAGCTGATTGACACAGTTGCAGAAAAGTGTCCGGACTGGATGTCCAATTTTTGAAGAACAAGCTGGACGAGCTTAAGAAAAACTCCAAGTTCAATCCTCATTCTTCTAGAGAAGAAGATCAGCCTAAACTTATGATGATCTTACTTTCTCAAAGTTTTTAGCTTGTTGAATAGCTGAATTGTTCCTTAAAGGTGTACACGTCAGAGTTGTTTCATAATTTTGGTTGGCTTCAAGGCTGAGCTCTTTACTTTAGGCAAAGGCCTTTTTTTAGTTTTTATCGTTAAGGCTGCCTTTTTAGACTTACGTTAGCACCGCAGCACTTACGTTATTCGGAGTGGGGTCTGAGCTGTATAGGACCTTTGTGTCCAGAGGTTTGTGACCTTGGCACATCCTCAGTTCGGACATAGGCTTTTTGAGCTGATGTTGGTAGCACAGTAATTATGCTATCCAGTGTGGGTTTGAGCTGTCTGGAACCTTTGTGTCCAAAGATTTGTGACCTTGGTCATATCCTGAGTTCAGACGTTGGCTTTTTGAGCTGATTTTGACAACGCGATACTTATGATGTTCGACGTAGATTGGAGTTGTGTAAGACCTTTGTGTCCAGAGGTTTGTGACCATGGTCACATCTTCAGTTCGGACGTTGGCTTTTTGAGCTGATGTCGGCGGTGCAGTACTTACGCTGATCGACGTAGGTTCGAGTTGTGTGGGACCTTTGTGTCCAGAAGTTTATGACCTTAGTCTCATCCTCAATTCGAATGTTGGCTTTTTGAACTTATGTCGGTAGTGTAATACTTATGCTGATCGATATAGGGTCGAGCTCTGTGGGACCTTTGTGTCCAGAGATTTGTGACCTTGGTCACATCCTCAGTTCAGACGTTGGATTTTTTTAGCTGATGTCGGCAACACAGCAATTACGCTGTCCGACGTGGGTCTGAGTTGTGTGTGACCTTTGTATCCAGAGGTTTGTGATCTTGGTCATATCCTCAGTTCGGACGTTGATTAGATTTATTGACTTTGTAGCTGTTCCAGGAGTGCGAAAGCGATAGCGGGAAACTCTCTATGTTATGGAGTTCGTAAGCCCCATTCTTCAAGACTGTGGTAATTTTTTAAAGACCTTCCCAATTCAGAGCAAGTGTCCCTGCCTTCTATTCTCTTGTGGTAATTTTTGTAAGGACTTTCTCAATTTTTGGCTATACTTCGAAGGATAGTGAAAAAGGTGTCTCTCCCGTGCTAGAACGACAAGTTGTGCCATAAGACCAAAGTATATTCGGAAGTTCTTATGTCCAGACACCCTTGAGTTCATCCAATCGCATCTTCAGGGTGTGTTTGAAGATTTTCAGTTTTTCACAGAAAGACCTTACCCTGGTATTTTCAAATTACTTGCTATTAACTGTAATGATTGAGTAAGGGATTCCGAATTTGCGTATAATCGATTTCCAAATGAAGTCGATGGTCTTCTTTTCTATTATCTTGGCCAATGATTCTGCTTCCATTCATTTGGTGAAGTAGTCAACATTGACTATGACGAATTTGGTCCCGTCTTTTCCCGTGGGCATTGGACCGTTTAGATCAATCATCTATTTTGAAAAAGGCTATGGGCTAATGACTGAGGTCAGCTCTTTTGGGAAAGATCTGGTGATGGGGGCAAACCTCTGGCACTTGTTGCATTTTCAGACAAACTCGATGGAGTCCATTTTAGTGATGACCAGAAGTATCTTTACCTCAAGGTTTTGTGTTCTAGTAATTGCCACACGCTCCTTCATGAACTTTGCTGAGGGCATATTTGTACTTCGTCTCCTCTTAAACACTTGAGTAGTAGAAGTGAAAAGCTTCTTTTGAATAGGATGTTGTCAATGATTTCCTGGCCTTTTTTACTGTCTGGGGCAACCTACCATCCTTATAAAATTGGACGATTTTCCTGGCCTTTCGTCCATCCAATTGGGGTTGAATTCTGTGGTGGCGAGCATGGGCTCAAGTTGGATGATTGTTGGATTGCGGAATCTTCTGATCGGGATGCTCTCTAGTTCTTCTATTCCTTCACTGGTAGCGAATCAAGCCACGGCGTCAATGAGGCTATTTTGTGTCCTCGAGATTTTCTTTTGCTTAGCCTCCAGCTCGACAATGTGTTTTTTTGCCCGGTGATCTTCAGGTCAGATCCGGGTTGGCGACTACTTCTGAGTCTAAGATGCATCTAGAGGTGTCTTGATTCTTTTCAAGTTTTTCAATAACGTGAGTTAGGTACTACAACCTTTGTAGGACCGCTTCCCTTTCGGAGGCATGGGCTGGAGGTGAGGCTTCTCTAGGATGTCTTCGGCGGAAGCCTGGTATAGAGGTGTAAAGACGAGCGAGCTGGCCGAACCCACATCGTCCAACCCTTCTCGACACGGAACCGTGGGCCGGCTCGTGAACCGGGCAAGCTATTCATAGCCCACACGGTTCAGCCTTTAACCACTGGCTTATTTCTATTTTTTATTTTATAAATGGTAGAGAGCCGTTTAAAGTGAAAGATGTGACAGACACGTGTTGTTTTAGTCTTTATATATATAAAAAAAATAGAAATTGAATTAAAAAATTAAAAAATTTAAAAATGTGAATTTATCATTGTTATTTGTTTTTTATTTAGTAATTTAACACATTTTTTGCTATATATGTAAACATTTTTTTAATTAAAATAGGTAACTAAATTTTTTTAGTAATTTAAAAAATTAATTTTTTTATTCATACGGGCCGAATCGGGTTGAACCGTGGCCCGCATGAGCTCGACCTGGATGGATTGACGGGTAGGTCGGACTTATATTAAATTTTTGTGGGCTGGGTTTACCTGGCCCGCAACCCGCCGTAGTGCGGACTTTTTCTAATGCGAGCCTTCACCGACTTCATCAAAGGCGGGCCGACCCGGCCTGCCTGATCCGGATTAACACCTCTAGCTTAGTAAGAGATCAATATGTTGACTCACTGTTCTTCTGTGACTGAGTTTTTTGTTCATGGCTACGACTATGTTGAAGGTGTTTTAGAGAGGAAATGTTTAGGTGTGGGTGAGATTCACTTTGTGGAGATCAAATGTTTATCTTTTAGTGAGTTTATATGGAAAGCCTTTTTAGGGGGAGCCCTCATTCTAGCGCCAAACTGTTGACGTTGGAAAATGGCGTGGCACTTCTCAAGCCAACTTAATGTTATGGATTGAAGTCGGAAGTGGTCAAACTAAACTAGATACGAAAAATTATAAAAGAAGATGTCTCCAAAGCTCTTTTCGAATGTGCTATTTATTACTAGCAGTTAATGTCCTCTTGTTGGGACATTTAAGTCTCCTATTTATAGGAGATTTATGATAATCAACTGCATTTAATGCCATGCTAGGCATTAAATGTTTACTAGACATCCCTTTTTAGGGTATTAAATGTGAAGTGACATTTATATTAATCATGACTGATGCCATAGATATATGACATGAGTCGTAGACAACAATATACCCAACCTAGACAACAATATTGGTCGTGGAACATCATTATCACTTTGACATTTTCAATTAAGCCATAGATTTTCAGTTGACAGAGTTGGATACAAGATTTAATGAGATATCAGTTCGACTCCTTAAACTTAGTGTGGATTTGGTTCCTATAAATTCATTTCAATCATTTAATACAATTGATATTTATGAGCTTGCAGTAGAGTTTTATCCTGAGAATTTTGAACGCTAAGAGAGTAATGTCTTGTTAACTAAATTGAAATATTATCGTGAAGATATGGTTCATGATCCTCAACTTGAAGTGCCTACACTTTCAAAATTATGCGAAAAGTTGGTTAAAACCGGAAGGTTAAAACCGGAAGGTCAGAGGATTACAAGATGATAACTAGATTGATTCATTTTGTGTTGACATTACCTGTTTCTATTGCGACTACTGAAAAAAAAAATTCAACAATGAAACATGTGAAGACAGCAATTCACACCAAAATGGGTGACGAGTTTCTTGTTGATCGTATAACAATTTTTGTTGATAAAGACCTTGTTAATAAAATAGATATAAATTCTATTATAGAATAATTCGCAGCTGTAAAAGATCCGTCGGACACAACTTTCTTTAGCTAGTTTTAGATCTTGAATATTTTTATGCAATGACTTCTTGTAAGCTTTTTAGAAATTATGACTTATTTAAAAATATTATATTCTCATAAAAATGGGCTCAGTAATTATTGTTTGAGAAATAAAATTTCGGGGATAGCCCCCGTAAGGGTGGTTTTCCCCATTCCCATGCCACCCCTTTGCCATATCATGGCTCCGTCCCTAGTGGCCATATAGTACTGAAATTATTTTTTAAGTACTGCAATTATAAGTTGTTGGTGAATGTATGGATAAAAAATGAGTTGTAAGATGTGAGTTCTATGAAATGTGTGGATAAAAAATATGTTTGACCAATTTGACCAGCTAAAATTATAATTTAAGCAACTCTAAACATGTGCATAGTTAATTGGTATTAGGGGATTGTAAGTTTAGGACTTTTTACTGGCTTAAAATTCGATCGATGGTTGTTTGAGAATGTGATTTTTTTAAGTATGAGTGACATAGCTTGTAAATCTATTAGGAGAGGGATTATGTGTTGTCCAAATTCGGGTAACACACGAATTGCCCGACTGCCACGTGGCAGCCGGCAATTCAAATTAATGTCAGGCCCAAACCCCACCTCCTTCCGTTTAAACGCCCCCCCTCCTCCCTCCCACCTCCCAACTTTTTCAACAATTGCGTCTATTTTCTGCACTCCCACACTTTTAATTCTCTTTTTAATTTAATATCCCATTTTTATGAATTACAGTTACTTCTATCCACTTCTTTTTAAATCTCTCACTTTTTTATTGCAGATTACCCCGCCCCCTTCCCACTTCCCAATTGTTGTTAGAAAGTAATAATAATGTATATTAATTTATTACTCAGTATTTATTCAACCATAAAATATACATGAACTAAATTCAAGCATATTATTATGCGATATTCCAAACATATGATTAGGTTTGCTTTGTAATATCGTAGAATACTATGCTTAAATTTAGTTCGTGTATATTTATGATTGAATAAATAATGAGGAATAAATTAATATACATTATTATTACTTTTAGACAACAGTTGGGGGGCCATCTACAATAAAAAAAAATGAAGAATTTAAAAAGATGTAGTTGAAAATAGCAGCAATTCATAAAATAGGGGTATTGAATAAAAAAAATGAATTAAGGGGAGTAGGGGTGGAGAATCAGCCACAATTCTTCTGATAAGGGGAAAGTCCCGAAGGCGAAGCCTCCCACCTGTGTCAGAGGTCCATTGACCAGACGGGTTGTAAATCGAGAGTGTACACAAGTGGCAGGACCTGAGGGAGAGAGCCAACAGGTCAACCCCCAGGACAGACCCCCACAATATTTCAGTGAAAATCTGCCCCACACGAGAATCAAACCTGCGTTGCCGGATGATTTCTCCCCATATCATCTCAGACCTTACCAACTCGTCTATGCCCCTAGAGGCGAATCAGCCGCAATTCTTGAATTTGGAGATGGAGATGGAGATGGAGAGGTTGGATGCAGTCGGGAATTCATGTGCAACACATAATCCCTCAGTACTAGAATGAACACGTATGCAATTATCTGGTTTCATTACGTCTAATCATGAAGCCAAACAAAGTGATTTGATTAATTTGATTAACCATTTCGATAGGTGATATGATTATTATACCAAATTGAAGTATTAATGTCAATTATAGTGAAAGTTGGACGACCGACAATATAAATTAACAAGGGATGGCAAAAAAATCCGTCCCCCGACCCGTCCCGCCCCGCCCCGCCATGCCCCGCCCCTAATGGGACGGGGAATCCCCGCCCCGATTACTAAACGGGGCGGGGCCGGGGATCATGGTCCCCGCCCCACATTCCCCGAACCCGCCCCGAATAGTTTTATTTTATTTTATTTTTATGTTTTAAAATTTAAATTGTATACAAAAAAATAAAAAATAATATAATTAATTAATTAATTAATTAAACGGGGCGATAAACGGGAATTTTTCTATACCCGCCCCGAACCCGCCCCGTTGCCATCCCTAAAATTAACTATTTCATTTTTATTGTGTCGCATTTTAACTTTGTAATTACTCCCTCCATCCCACAAAGATAGACCCATTTTTTTTCCACCAGATTAAAAAAACTCATTTAATGTAATTGAAATTATAAAAATTTCACACAATTTTTCTATTATACCCCTATTTAAGTTAAATAGAAATAAAAAAGATATATATATATATATATATATATATAGAGAGAGAGAGAGAGAGAGAGAGAGAGAGAGAGAGTTATATAGATAGAGAGAGAATTACATTGGGAAAAAGAAAAAAATAAATGAAAGTTTAGAGAGAGAGATATTTGGTTGATAACAATGTAAATTAAATAAGGGTATATTAGGAAAAATAAAAATTTAATATATTCTGTATAAAGTAAGTAGCCTATAATTTGGAACAGATAAATAAGGAAAACGAATCTATCTTTGTGGGACGGAGGGAGTACAAAATACAACTATGACAATGCAAACATGTTTCCATAATGCCACCTCAGTATAATATAAAGTTAGCTTTCAAAATGATAGCAATGACCACTCTTGGTTAAAATATCAACTTCAATTTCTCATCCTTGAAGTTGAAGGCAAGTTTGGCTTGGGATAAGGAATATCATTGAATAATATAGTGGGTAAGACTTTATTTTATTTTATTTTATTACAAAAATATTGTCTAACAATAACGTATCGATAATCAATTCTAATTTCTCAACATTCAGATAAATTTAATATTTAGTAATGAACATGACTATAAAATATACTATACGCAATCTAAATTTCTACTGTCCTTTTTGTTGTCTCCTTCAAGTATTCAAATTTTGACACTTCAAAATCAAGATTTTATTTAAGAAACATCTAAAGAGACAACATATCCAGACCCATATACTCAAATGACAATTTTGAGTCTCAAACATATTAATAAGTGCGTACATGTGCAACAAGAAAAATACATGTATGAGTCGGGTTAGGGTCTCCAATTCTCCCAACCCCGAATCTCCCACCTCCGCCTCGGGTATAATAAAAACGTATAACAAAGTTTTCAGCGCTATTATCAAATCCAGCCCAAGCATTAAACATTAAAGTGAACTGGGATCGAACTAGAGGTCAAAAAGTTCAACCAAAGTCTAAGGGCTTGTTCGGTAGAATTTTTTTGGGGAGGGGGGGGAAATGGGTTTTTTTTGTTACTTTTTGACTTTTCAACTTTTTTTGTAGTGTAAAAAGAGTTGAAAAGTCAAAAATTGTTGGCAAAAAAATAGATTTTTGGGGGGGGGGGGGGGAAAAACTCTACCGAACATGCTCTAAATGAGATGTTTAACAATGAAAACAAGCCAAACTGTTGCGATTTCAGAATCAAGACATCGTGCTTGTGGATGAAATTCAAATCATATGCACAGCAATTCACATTACCAAATACATAAACACACACTACATACAAGTCATCGCCTATTCTAGGCCAATGCTTTTACATCAATTTTTCAAATTCCTCGGATTTCTAACAGCCTTGCATTTGGACTTGCAAGTATGGCTATCCAATGCACCTTGCTGGTCTGTATAAAACCTGACCAAGTTCTCCAACCCGTCAAACATATCTAATGCCTACGAATCTAAGGCCCTCAAGAATTCTCCCACAACACCACTTGAACTGCATCAAATTCCTGCTCCAAACGGCCATACACAAATAAAACCCAAGCTTTTCAACCAAACAATGTACAACCCCAACAGCCACATTCACACAGTATGCAGTCACATTCTCGACAATCGAACTCCAAAACTTGGTTAAACGATAATCAAGGGAAACAGAAAATAGACGTTAAAGATATACCATTAAAATAGAACACCAAGTACCACTTCCAGAGAAGTAAAAAAGAAGGTTTGCATTGTCAAACAAATTTCACAAAAGAGTTGGATGTCTTTAACAAGATACCAAGAATTTACTGGATGACTCTATATTATAACAAAGCAAACTACTAGGTACAGAAACTTAATTGACAGACATCACTCAAATGCCCAAGCATTTTCCCTGCGAACTTCCTCTTCCTCCTCCGGGGTGAAGTCATTCTTAATATTGAAAGTCTTGCGGATTTCCTCTGGAGTCTTTCCTTTAATCATGTCTGCCACAGTCTGACATGTGAGATCGAGCAGACTCTTTATGTCTAGATAGTTTGCTGCCTGAAATCATGATGTCACTAGTTAGTAAGGGAACTGTGAACTATACAGAAGAACATCAAAAACACAAGAATACCAACAGAGAAATATGTATAGATTAACTTGTATATAAAAACAAATAGATGAAGTGTGAGCAAAATGAAATCTCTGATTACAAGAACACGAGGGCAATGGGTTTTTCAACCCTCTCCCCCAATAATCACTTGATGCATCCAAAAAAGTGCAGAATGTTAAGTTACTTCATGTCTTTACAGCTTTGGTGCAAGAAGATAGCTGCTATCACTAAACCACCCAATCCACAGTGAGATAAATTTTGTAACAGAACTGAAATAGTTCAGTTCCAGTAATTCTACCCAACGCTGCTTTGTTTCAAGCAGAAATAAGAATATATAATAATAAAATAAAGCCCCAAATTTTTATCAAGCTCTAGACCCAAATTTCATCAATACCCAACGGACACATCATGTAGGCAAACAAGTTAAAAGTGTTGTTAACCCCAAAAAGAAGCATATACAACCCTCGAAAGTAACCCTGAAATGAGAAAAGAAAAGAAAATATAACCACTCGGGAATACAAAAATCCACACATAACACCCTAAACTACTGCCTGATCGTGAAAAACTGAACAGCAGAACATAGCTTCATATCATATGATAAAAAGCTCAAGTCTAAACTCTCTGGAATTCATACAGAATACCATGACGGAAGAAAAATGTAAAAATTAATCGACCACGCAAACCAGCGCGCAAATAGAGCTGCAATTACGTGAAATTAGATGTCAAATTTATAAAAGAAATAGACCAAGTATAAACCAATAATCGAAAGAATAATCAAAATAGAACACACAACACAGACGATAAACATAAAGCTATAATCACGTGAACCTTTAAAACAGGTATGCAACAAGTTACCGAATAAATAAAACAAAACAAAACAGTCCCAAGAACTATTAAAGTAGAGAACAGCAACGAGGTAAAAACAATAAACTTATTAAAGAAAAACAAGAAAAGGGGAAAATCGCAAAAAAAGCCAAATAGGGGGCCAAAATAGTCAAACAATCTAGAGAGACGAGAATAGAGTAGAGTTGCTACCAAGATAAGATCGAAGAGAGTGCCCTGATCAACTTTCACGAAATCAGCATCAAATGTCTTCAGGTCCTCGTCGGTCGCCTTGTCAGCGGTAACCACCACTCCATCGGCGGACTTCGCCGCCGCCGCTTCAACATGCCGCTTGCAATACTCAATCACCTTCGCCAGGATCTTCGATGTAACGTTGGGAAGAGGAATACTAGTATCAGCGCATTTTTCTTCAATCATATGCTTTAACGTCTGTGACTCCAGCGCCACCGTCTCCTCGATCTCGAAAGTCTCGCCGTCGGAACTCTTCAGCACAATCATATTGATTTCGTAAACCCTAAGCGAGAGAAGAAAAATCCGTATAGAGAGAGAAACTGCAGACTAATGGATAAGATGAATAAAAAATACTGTGACGTCTGAATTTATATGTAGTTGGCGGAGCGGAGCGGGGTGGGGTGGGGTGGGGGTAGTAGTAGGGTGGTGTTGGGGTTGGGGTTGGGGTGGGGAGAGGTATTAATTCCGAGTTTACTTTCTAATTGGCTACTAAACTTTAATTACACACGCGAATTTCAATTTAATTGCAAATTTCAATCATTTCGTTCTATTCCCTGTTGATCTCAAACTCACGTAAGCTTGTTTGGTACAACTTAAAATTATAAATTCAATTAGTCAAATTTATTAAATATATTTTTTATCCACAAATTTTTTAAGACCTACAAATTACTACTCGCTTATTATTTATACATTCTATAGACTTATAATTTATAAACACTTAAAAATTAATTTCAACACTATCAAACATACATTTAGTTGACAATCATGCTAGATCTTCCACGTAATCGCTACATTACCCTAACATTTATATAATATAAAGTAGTGGTAAATTGATATATAATGCAACGAGTACATACAAAATTCACTGTAGTATGATTGTTAATTAAGTGTATATTTGGTAAAAAAAAATGTTTGTAGATTATAAATAGTTGGTCATACAGAATAAGTGGATAAAAATTATAGATCCTTCAAAATGTACGAATAAAAATGATGTTTGACTAGCTTATAAATATTTATAAATACTAACAAACATACTCTAAGGACTTGTTTGGAAGTATTTTTTCACTGATTTTGACCAGTTTTGAATGGTACCATTTATGAAATGTTGAGAAAATCGATGCTTGTTAGTTTTTTGAGCACCGGTTTTGGACGATTTTTAAACCACTTAAAATCGGTGTAATGTAATTTGAAGTATATCTCACAACTCCTCAAATCGGTGATTTTTTGCCGTTCTTCAAAATTTCTTCCAACTTTACCCTCTTTCAAACAATTATTTTCAAAACTACCCTAAACTTAATATTTATAAAAATAAAGGAACATATACAAAAGAAAAAAACACATGCAAGAACATAAATTTAATTTTATATTTTCAATTATAGGTATCCATATAAAATTTTTAAAATTTAATTTTTTTTTTTTTCATATATGGACATATATGTAATTTGATTCTCTTAAAAAAAATTACAAACGCTAAATAATAAACTCTCGAACATGGGATGAATCGTTTAAAAACCGCTACTAAAAACCACCTAAACCCGCCCCACTCATAAACGTCCAAAACCGATACTTTGAAAAACTCTCATAATGGATACTCCACAACTCTCAAGTAGACCCAAGTAATTTTCATCAATTTGGAGATGCCATGGACAAGGTGGCAGTGATCTAATTTAAAATTATATTGAACCAACAAATTAAAATTTATTGAAAACAAATAAAATTTATTTAATTTTTTTTTTAAAACATGTTTGAGCTATTTAATTTTTTTTTTTTTTAATTTAGTCAAAGATGTAATGTATTTTAAAGTAGATTAAAAGTTTTTTTGTCACAGAAGTTACGTACCAATTTTATTTTTTATTTTATTTTAATCTGGTCACTTTGTCCGAATTATAAGCTAGGTAAATGAGATTATTTATAAAATGGTTGAAGACTTGCAAGTAGAGAATTGCTTAAAACAAAAGTTTGAAAAAGATTAAAGACAATTTTGTGTCCTTTCCAAATGTAACTAAAAACATCTTTTTAGAAACAATTAATTGACAATTATATCTCTGACATTCTACACTGTTATTATTAAAGTATTATTCTATATTCATAAATAGAGAGGAACGATTTACTTTCAGACCGTAAATATCAATGTAGACCATCTTAAAGATAAAGAATCAAACTCCTGCCTCGATTAAAATTATTGTAGTTCGTATCATATTTATTTAATTTTATTGAAGTTATTTTTCGATAGAAATCATCTATTTTGTGTTTTGAACGTTATTAAAATAAGCACAATTGTTTTAAATGAAACATATAATATTATATATATTATTATTTTATCCAATGATAATTTTGTCTTTGTTGTTTTGTGGCTTCAAGCTTGTTTTATAGATTTTTTTGGCTGATTTTGATTAAAAAAAATTATGAAATATGTAGTTGAAATTAATAAAAGTTGTGGACCCTAAAAACGTGTAGTTAAAATTAATTAATAACTTTGATTATAACTTTTTAGCAACTTTTCAATCTGCACCAATCATATGCTTTATTTCCTTGTTATCTTCACCCGTGGATGTAGATCACATTGAGTTTCCTCTTCGTTCTCTCAATTATATATTACGGCCTAAACCAAATATCGGCTTGGGCACAACAATCTTCACAAATCATTCATTGTGAAAATGTTCATATAAATCAAGATTGAATAGAGGCGGAGATAGGGAGAGAGGACCGGATTGTAGTCTAGTCCTGCTCCCACTTCCAAAAAAAATCAATTTTTGTAATATAAATTTTTTTTCTCTAATAACAGCTCGACTTTAAAGTGTAGTCCATGGGGTTGAAGCAAGGTATCTTCAAACCAATATAAAAACTTATCTTCAAACCAATATAAAAACTTGTAAGAACATCAATTCCAATGCTAAAGAGAGCACAAGTAGGAAGTTATTTTATATAACATGATACAGAAAATTTACAATGTCAACAACAATTTTGTAGAAGATATACACTATTGTCATTCTCCTTAACAGTCTTGAACCTCATATGTTCACGAAAATTTTTGTGCTGCCTCAACAGGCTGATACGTAGCAGTGTTCCTATTTAGAGCTTTGAAACAGGTAAGCCTACACAAAGCGAACGTGTTGCATTTAGGACACCTCTAAAGAGATGGATAGAACGGTGAAAAATCACACAGGCACGCTCAAAACTATATTTTGTTACCTAAAGCTTTTGAATTCACGATGCTTGGGCACGCAGCAGGGGGTCGAGAGTTCTCGTCCAGGAATGGTTCCACACGGTTTGGATCAGACCAAATGGGATACCCTTTAATTTTTCCCTGTAAATTGAACAGATAAAAGATTTCGAATGGGATCATAAGAACTTTAAGTCTCTTGAAGCACTCATCTGCCTCGAAAAGGAAATGAAAAATAGAATAGTGTATCAAATTTTCTTCAATAATGCCTACCAGGACATTCAAAGCAGCCAGTGTTGCCATTCCTTCACGAGTCCACTGCATGTACCGTGTCAGAGGTAAGTACTCGCAAATTAGTACTGAGCAGCATAACAGGATTCATGTAGCCGTCCCAAATTTGTTGAATAAAACTTAGTTATGTATGGTCTAATAGGGAAGAAAAGGCAATAGTACCTTGGAAGCCGAAGCTATATGAGGTACCACAATAGCGTTCTTCATGTCCGCAAGGCCAGGTTTCATGTACGGCTCATCCTAAGACAACAATTGACAGACAAATTACAGAGAATCTTGAATGAGATTCGTGGAAATATATCTCAAAAGTAAGAAAAAAAATTTGTTACCTCAAAGACATCAAGACCAACTCGAAACATAGGATTTGCTTTCAGATGCTCTACGAGTGCTACTTCATCAACAACAGGGCCCCTACTGCAGTTCACAAGTATTGCCTCCTACATATTTGATATGCATTAACATCAAGTGATAGCAGTCAAAAACATCTAAATTGATGAAATTAAAAAGGGAAATAATTTTCTTGACAGAACAGTACCTTCTTCATCATTGCAAGCCTTTCTTTGTTGACAAGATGATAAGTTGTTTTATCCAATATTGGATGAAGACTTATCTGCGAAGGTATGGTTAAAAGCACGGTTTATTACCCCAGTTATACCTTTGTTTCAATTTGGCAAGTGAACGTTTTTTTGGTTCCAAATTAGTCACTTTGTCTACCTCTGTTTGCTATACCTAACGGAAAAATATGACGTGGTATAGAAAACTTATTAATGCATTGTTTTCATCATTCAGCTAGGCAAAAACACTATTTGCCTTACCACATCAGCCTCTCGAAGCACTTCCTCCATTGACGATGCCCTCTTCCACGTCACGGGCTGTTCACCATTGGCTTTAAGGAACTGGCCATAAGCTGCAATAGGAAAATAACTAAGTACCTGGGTACGAGCCACAAAAGTTAGTGAACTAGTAGATTCATTAAAACATGCCTGTCACGAATTTTTCGAGACGGGTGGCTTGGTACAGATCGTAGTAAATTAAGTTCATTTTGAACCCTTCAACCTGTTTCATTAAAACACGAGTTATTTCGTGTCAGCAGTATTGTTATTCCAGTAAACTAAGCAAATTGATTGAATCATGAAAGTGCAGAATAGCATTGAAAAGGGAGGTTGAAAATAAAAAAACTAACAAAAAGACTGTTTGGCATTCTCACATTAACTACATAAAACATGATAGCCATGGAAAACGCTCCCCTCAAATTCCTTTATAGAACGTAAGAAACTAGGACGACCTAATACAAAGAAACAAATGCCCAATATACCCCTATTATAAAAAAAATATTGCTAATATATCCCATATAATACGTATGAAATTAGGTTGATTTGCGGTCGAGGGTATAATTGTATAACTAGGCTCCTCACAGTTCAAAATTTACTCTACAAGAAGAGGAAAAACTGGAAAAATACCATCATTCTAGCATAAGCAGATCCAATACGACCAGCTCCAATGACACCAACCGTTTGTCCTTTAAGCAAGTTTCCCACGAACCTAGACAAGAAATCAACTGAATCATTCTGTTGAACTGAGCAAGAAACCCACTGTACTCATAGACATGAACATATAATAAACAGAATTTAAAGAATGTAAACAATAAACATACAGATGGGGAAGCCATCCATCATATAAGCCAGTTCTCATGAACTCGTCTGCTTCAACAATCCTTCTAGCTGCTGATAAAGAAAGTGAAGCTGCTAATTCTGCCGTAGTCTCTGTGAGTACCCCCTATCGATAAGATCATTGCACTAACTTAAGAAAATTCTAATTACTAGTACTAGATCAAAATATTATACGGATCATATAAAATGAGATGCAAATGTTTTCCACTGAAACATTCGTTTAACAAAATTTAGTCTGTTCTATAAAATATGCATCTTTGATCATTTGCACTGAATTACACATCACAGATCTAGGCATGTTCATCATGATTGTGCCAGTGGATATACAGAGAGGACTAATTACAAATATAAATAGAGCATGTATTAAGGGTTTAGAATTGGATAGAAAATAAAAATAAAAAAAAACAAGAAATGAACATATGGATAAATTCTTTCTATCTGATTTCAATGCTTCAGATCTGTCGTTTAACACAGCATAGAAAAATTATGCTTATTAAAGAGAAGTAAAATTTACTTATAAGTAACTCTTACCTTAATGCCAATATAAGTAACTCGTTTTCAATTTTGATCAATTTTAAAATTATTTACTTACAAGTGAACTTTTGCCAAACATGCTCTAAGCCTTAATCCTGATAAATTTGGCGTCGACTCCATGAATATTTTTTCCCCACTTAGTTCAATTCAAGCATACACATACACATACAGATGTAAAGGAAAATATAAGCATGGTTAAGTGAACTCACAGGAGTGTTTCCAACAGCAACACCATACTTATTAGCAGCATTAACATCAACATTGTTGTACCCCACAGCCATGTTACTGAATGCTTTCCCTCCTGCCCTGCTCAATGCAGAGAACAGTGTCTCCCCCCATTCTTCAGTCAACTAAAACACACCAAATTCAGATAAACAAAACACTCAAAACATATAATCCAAAAACCCAAGTCACAAAACAGAAAACTCTATGAAGTAAAAGACAAAAATATAGTTTCTCTTCTCCCGTAGAAGTTCGCAGTTTTGGACGGACTAACGGCATATTGTTCAGTACTATTCAATCCTAGTAACAAACATATTACAAATAAGTTTGATATTGTACCTGTCCAATGACTCCATCACATTTGTCACCAATCAGAGAAATGATATCTTCTACAGACAATATGGTTTTCTTCTGTGTGCATATCTGTAACATGAAAATGAACAAAAATTAATAAAAGTTGAAATGATGAATGAAAATAATTGATCAAGAAAATAATTACTTCGAGACGGCAATCTTGCTCAATCAAGAGATTAATCCATCGAGTTCCGGGCATGGGTTTTGTGCTGATAACACGGTATTTTCCATTCGGATTGTACACCTCAATCTGCAATGGTTTTGCCATTGAACAGAGCCCAATGCTTCAAACAAGAGTGTGCGCTTAAAGTCTCTTGTTTTCCGGTCTTTTTTCCTACTTCGGAATATGAAGCCTTATAAAAATTTCTGGGAGAAAATTTCACTTGTGGCCACTCAACTTTAATTTATTGTAATTTGATCACTTAACTTACTTTTTATTACATTTTGACCCTTTCATCTATTATCCCCGTCTTATTTTGGTTTGACAGCATACGTGACTTGACACTTGTTTAGCATTAAATAGTAGTTACCTTGCCACTTGAAAAACTGAGGTGTTCCTCAACCACATGCAATAATATATATTTTTTCACAAGAATATCAATTAAATATCGAAATTGTAATCAATATATAAGAACTTTAATACTATTCTTGACATTTTAATATAGAATCTCAAGTTTTAATATGTGAGAGTCTAACAAACTTAAACGAACATTTAAATTTCAAGATTGTTGTCCTCAAATCATTAAAGAGTCACCATCTTACGGAAACGTGTTAAAGATATCATTAATCTATTAAATATCGAAACTATGACTTATAAAGGTTTGAATTATTTATCTTACTAATGTTGATATTTTAAGATAAAATATCAAATCTTAATAGAATAGTGAACTTCAGAATGCTAATTTAACGTCAAATATACACAGCTCATGCATTTTGTCATCCACATGAAACAGACTGTAGTTTTTAGTTTCAATGATAGACAAAATTCTCAAATGAAATTGAAATTTGAGTGATTAAATTAAAACAAATTGAAGTTGGGTGACCAATATGAAATAAATTTCTAAAATTAGGTGACTTCTACTGAATTTGTCCCAAGTGCAATAATTCTTGATCTGCTGTGACATGACCATCATAGGAGCATTGCAGTGCAGAGTGTGATTCAATTTGATCAAATTGATTGGGAGCAAGTGAAAGGACAGAGACCATCGATTCTTGAACGGTGCAGATTATTATGATAAGCTGAAGTACTGGATTGCAGTTGATTTGGGATGTATGGACCTCACGTTTTGTATAAGATAATGAAATTATGGTTTAGTGACACGTAAGAGAGGCGCTATCCCTTTTCACAAAATGACAATTTACAAGTTTGGTCTGAGAATTGTGAGCCACTCCTTGTGGGGGAGCTATTAGCCATAGCAAGACTTACTACATAATTATTCCTGAACTCCGTGCATAATAGAAAGCACGTGTTGTAGGAGTGGCAAAATGGGTTGGGTGAACCGACCGATTAAAACACCAAATCGCAATTAACTCGGGTCGATTTGATTCGGTAAGTGAGCTGTTCTCCTCCACTTAGTGGGGATAATTCTCCTCTACCTAGTGGAGAAAATAATTCTCCCTACTAGGTGGAGGAGATCAAATTCGATATAGTTTATGTAATTCTTAACTTTTGTCTTCAGTGTAGAAATGGTCCCTAATTTTTATTGTTTCGCACGAATGTTCTTAACATATGTGTTTTGGTGCGCAATTGATCTTTATTTGATGAAAAATACCAATATGACCTTAGTTTTAATAAAGAAAATTCCAATTTAATTCATAATGAGTCAAATGTCATTACTTTTATAAAAAATTAAAGGAAACCAATTAGTTCTTTTTTTTAAAATTTGAATCAAGATTTTATTGATCAAATTAATAATATACGTAAATTAATTTGAATATTTTACAAACTTATAAAATAACTAAAATTTAAGTTCATAATCATTAACAAACGTGTCAAATAAAATTATTAATTTTATTATTAAGTAATTATATTATTTTAAATTTTAAATTTTATTTTATGGTTATAACAAACAAAAAACAGAACAATAACTTCAAATACTTTTATTTCAGAGAAATTTATAAATGTAGTCAAATGCAAAGGGTAATTTTGGAAATAAACAACTTTTAATAACATTTGCAAAAATAGCAACTTTTAGATCCAAAAAATCATATATATTTTATTTTGAAAAATTGACAAGTTTTTCTTTCTGCCTTCCAAGAAAAGTTATCTACTAACATTTTTTTAGACAAAACAACATTTGATTTTTCTTTAGTTTTTTTTCTTTTTTTCTTTTTTCATTTCGACAATTAAATTGTATGTAATAAAAATAAAAAATCGATAGTTGAAGTGTAGAAATTCTATAGAAAAATGATAGTTGAATCTGTAAAAAAAAAATCGACAATCAAACTCTTTGATCGGTACTATCGGTCAACGATAATATTTTTTTTCTTTCTTTTTTCTTTTTACAAATTCAACTGTCTTTTTTTTCCCATAATTTCGACAGCCAAAGCATCGAACAGCAGCTTCACAGCAGTTTAATCCATCATTTTCGTTTGCTTTTTCCCTTTCCACATTTTTCTTATTCATACAGACATTAATCAATTAATCCAATTTCTTCTAATAATTTTTGAGCAATTATATTCAACATATTTTCACAAAACTACCTAAACTAATCTAGAACAACACTTATTGAATTTTTGTTGTTTTATAACTCAAATTAATCTAGTATTTTTATGTTAAATAAAAACATAATAAGATTGGTTGAATGTCAAAAATTATTTACGTCATTTTTTTTATGTATATTAATTTTTATTCAAGTTTTTTTACATCACATAACAATTACATATACTTAAAGAACAATAAATTTACATTTGTTTTCTTATGGAAAATTTAAATTGACTCGACTATAATGATATTTTTAGTACGCTAATTAAATATTTTTAAATAAAGATATCAAATTCATTTGTACTTTTTTATAAAAGTTATGAACTCAACTGCAATTTGTTCTTATTAAAATTAAGGACATATTAGTCTTTTTTATAAAATAAAGACTAATTAAGCACTAAAATATATAGGTCGAGAATGTTCGTGTCAAAAAAATAAAAGTTATGGATTATTATCGTACCAAGGACAAAGATTAAGGACCATATGCGCCATATTCCAAAAAAATATATTAGAAGGTAAAATATTAAAGTAGTCATTGGGCCTCTTTCCAAAAGGAAAAACAAAAAAATTGGGAAATTTCTACAAATAAGTCATCTTATGTTATTGTTTATAAAAAAAAACTGTAACATGTTTTTTATTCCAAAAATATTGAGTTTCATCTAATTTTTAATTAATTATTTAATTGATTAAATATTGTAACGCAATCCTTAATTATCTCATTTACTATTTTGATTAAGATTTTATATATAACTAATTAAGATATTCTCTCTCATCAATCTAATCTATCTTCTGTTTCTCTCTCTTTCATCATTTACAAACCTAATTATTTCAACATCTCTCCAACATTACAATAAACTGCAACTTGTCTCGGCCAACTGCAAAGCGTCTTCTTCATGCAAATTGTGTCCGATGATAACATCCCCATATTTTATAACCAAAACAGATTTTTGTAACATCATTCGCAACAGATTAATAACAGAGATAACGAAACAGATTTTTGTAACATCGCATACAACAGATTAGTAACAGAGACAATGCAAATTGATTTTGTAACAACGTTTGCAACACATTAATAACAGAGACAACAAAACAGATTTTTGTAAACATCGTCTGCAACAGATTAGTAACAGAGACAATGCAAACTGATTTTGTAACAATGTTTGCAATATATTATGGACATTGACAATGCAAATTGATTTTGTAACAATGTTTGCAACAGATTAAGAACAGGGACAATGTAAATTGATTTTGTAACAACTTTTGCCATAGATTAGTAAACACATATTCGTCGGCGACTTCCTTCAATATGTGCATCCATGTGTGTTTCCTTTGTTCGGCGACTGAAATTTCTGCAAATCGAGGGTTGACGGTTACATCTAGCCTAGTGATTGAGGGGATTAAGTGATATGAGTGGCGGAGAATCCTAGAGATTTAGGGGATTGACTGATTTTGGGATTGTGCATTCACGGAGAATAGATTGGATGAAGTGGATTTAGGATGAATATCTGTTCGTTGTTTTTCCTACATTTTCGATAAAAATCACAACTTAGGGTTTCATGGATGTTGAAGATTATGAAAAATTATTGACGAAAATGTAGGAGATCTTCTTTAGTTGGTAGGTTTTCACAAGAACAATATACTATTAGAATTTTTGAATATATATTCTGCCATTTTTGAGATTTTGATTGTGGTTGCGAGGATAATGGGTTGCTGTGCGCAAAATGGGAAAAATGATTAATGGTAAAAGCCGCTTTTCATTTCTTTTATTTATATTAATATTATATTAAAATATAAATATATCATACACAGTATTTTTGGAATAAATGTACAACAAATGTAAAATTGATAATATTTATGCAATGAACCGTATGAGGCGCAATTTCCTCAAAAAAAATTTAACAATGATGGGCTGAACCAACTTGGCCTGGATTGGCCCGCAATATTGGTGTGTTGAAAGGTCAATCCAATCACAGCTCGAAAGATGATGCAGGCATGGCCAATACCGTATTTATAACGCTCTAAAAATTCATAGCATTTTATATTTAACTAGTTAGTCACGTTTATGTTGCACGTGCTTTTAAAATAATATAATCAATTTTAAATTTTTTAATTTTTTAATTGTTAATAATTAAAATATTAAATTAGCAATTGTAATAAAGATAAACAACACAGTTCTTGATTACATGATGTATTGTATTATTTGATGTTATAATAAAGAATGTTGATATATTATTTATATTCAAGTACAGTTGTAATCAGATATGAGTTTTATATGGTGATAATACCAACAATAATTTGAACCAGTAAAGACCTTTTGGTGATTTGATCTTCGATTGGATAACCCTTAATATCAAATCTTATGAAATTGATGATATATTAATAAAGATCTCTAAAGCTACATTTTATTAATAATTACTAATTTATTTATATATATAAATGAAACGTTAGTTTTGAACTATAGTAACTGTAATCTAATGTATTAAAAATAATTTTTTTCATCTCTATTTAAGTTTTGAGATGCATAATTTGAATTTTAATGCGGTGATAAACGAGGTTACAACTTTTCCATTTATTTTTTTAAATTCATTTCTCATTCCTATCTTCTATGTAATGCAAAAAATTTATAAATATATATATAATTTATTAATTAAATTAAATTAAATTAAAAATTAAAAAAGTTTAATGTTAGTTCTGAATTATAGTAATTGTAATCTTTTAAAAATAATATTTTCATTTCTATTTTAGTTTTGACAACCGTGATTTGAATTTTAATGAGGTAATAAACAAGGTTACAATTTTTTCTATATATTTTTTTTTAAAACTCACTTCTCATTCCTTTCATCTACGTAATGAAAAAAAAAATTCACTTTCATATTTAATTTAATAGATTAAATGTTTAAAAAAGTTAATTGTACATTTAATAAATTATTAAAAATTTAATGTGCAATATTAACAATAAAATAGTAATAGATAAAATATTAAAAGATATTTGTATATTAATGAACACTAATGGTGATTATGAAATTTTAAAATTTTTGTAAAGATATAATTGTCCAAAAATATTTCTCTTTTTAAGCTCCTTTTAATTATAGTATAGATATAGATAAATTATTAAAAATAACCTCAAATAGAATTTAATTAGAGATGAAAAAAGAAAATAAAATAGAATTATTAAATTCATTTTAAAGAACTGTCTTTGACTAACTATCTTAACGGTAGCCATGCATCACATTCGCGAGATGAGTATCTTTAATATTTTTGAAAGTTTATGAAACTAATGTCAACACTCAACACTTAACACTGGTGGGCTAAAATAACTCTATGCACCTATAGTGTCGACACCTTTATTTGCAAGTGTCAATAATTTTTCTTCACTACATCAGAAGTGTCTACGCTTGCTTTATGGGTAATGATACCCTCTGGCCAATTTTCTTTCAGAAATATAATTATACATGCAATTATTTACAATTATAAGTAGCAAGGATCGATTATCGTAAGTGTGTACAATGTGGTTAATTATTTGATTTATATGTTTATGTGTTTAATAATTATATGAAACGTGAGTTCACGATATGAAAATGTCAAGTATACTTATATGATTGTGCATTTATGCTATGTGACTCCATCGTTAGAATTAAGATATTGTACAATGAACATATTATTTTATGATTACAATTGTGAGTCCCGTTCTCCTGCCCCGGGGGCAGGAGAAAAACAACCTACTGCTTACATGGAAGCTCCATGTCAGCAGTGAGGTTAAAAAAAAGAAAAATGTACAATCTTTTGTCCGGCCCATTTAATTTGAAATTCGTCCCGTATCCATTTCCACCCCCAAAATCATTTCTGCCCTAAATCGCCGCCGCCACTACCTTTGTCAAACTTCAGCCACTGCCCTTCTCACACCCCGCTCACTGCCATTTTTTTAAGTCCCGCTCGCTACCATCGTTTTGAGTTTCCATTATACCGTTACTCTGCTTCCCTGTCCCCCCCGCCCCGGTTTTCCACTGTGTTTCTTCTCCAGATTTCTCCTTTTCTTGTGGGTGATATTCTTTCTGGGGTCTGATTTCTGGGTTTGGATTTTAGAGCACAAATTAACCCGTTTGATATAGTATCGTCTTGATGCTGCATACTTGGTTCTTGATGTTTGAAATTCATGTCTCCTGTACTCAGTGAAATCCTCCGTTCTGGGTTCATGATCAATTCCTCCCAAAGACGTAGAACCCATTTTGTTCAATCTTTCTCCGTTGTATTCCTCTACTGGTTTTACGTTTTTTCATAATTAAGCTCTCGGTCAAGACTTGAATCTTTATATATATAAAGGGTCCTCCATGTTTCCGTTTTCAATATTTCTTTAATTTCAAGAATTATATCATTAATCCACTTTTGGTGTGAATATAATAAGAAAAATGGCTTCTTCAAGTGGAAATTCATCAGGGTCTCCACAGATTCAAAACTCTGGTTCTGAAGAAGATTTGCAGCAGTTGATGGATCAAAGGAAGAGGAAGAGAATGCTATCGAATCGAGATTCAGCTAGGCGATCCCGATTCAGAAAGCAGAAGCATTTGGATGATATGATGGCTAAAGTGACTGAGTTGAAGAATGAAAACAGCCAGATAAGAAACAAGGATGAATGTCACCACACAGCACTACATGAATTTGGAGGCTGAAAATTCAGTCTTGAGGGCTCAGATGATGAAACTCAGCCAAAGACTGCAATCCCTCAATGAAATCCTCAATTACATCAACTCCAACACCGCCACCGTCACCGTCGCTGCCTCTACCACCACCAACTGCATGTTCCAGGCTGAGGAGATTCAAGGGTTATCTGATGGTTTCTTGAACAATCCATGGAATTTAATGTACTCTAAATAGGCGGCCGGAGTTTGACAAGGGCAGCGGCGGCGACGACCCGACTGTGAGGTGAAAGTTGCATAAAATAGGCGCGGTAGATTTGGTGGAGATTTAGGGCAGAAATGGTTTTTGGGGGAGGAAATGGATACGGGGCGAATTTCAAATTAAATGGACCGGACAAAAGATTGTACAATTTTTTTTTTTTTAACCTCACTGCTGACATGGAGCTTCCATGTCAGCAGTGGGTTTTTTTTCTCGTGCCCCCAGGAGGCAGGAGAACAGGACTCTTACAATTGTACACTCACTTGCAAATGGCTTATGTTGGATATTTTTATATCGTAATCCACTTCATGTATCAAGTCTCATATATAAGTGCATGATTTATATATACAACAGTCGATTGTCGTTATATTTATAATCATCGATCTATGCTAAAGATAAGACGGCCTGCAAATCTATGTCCATGTCATTCATACATTTGTGTATACGAACCACTCGTTGTGCGCTCTTAATAGGATGGAACACTATTGAGCATGCTCATTTATTGTTATGATGAGCATGACATGGTCAGATGGAACACCAATAGACGTGCTCATTTATAGTTGATAGGCACAGTATGAGCGGAAACACCACTAGGCGTGCCAATTATTATAATATTATGAGCTCAGGTGTACACAGTGAAGTTCTGTAAGGCCCAAAAGAAGTTAAGTCATGCATTCACAACATGTTATGCATCACAGTACACAACTATCGATATTGGCTAGTTACCTTTGTTGCATGGGGAATAGGGGATACGGTACCTAAGACATTGGGGATGATCTAATGCCCATGGTGGGCCAAATAAGAATTGCCCACTGGACAAGTGTCCAGTGGGCATTGGAGGAGTGTTTGACAATTGTCAAACACTCCTCCAATGCCCACTGGACACTTGTCCAGTGGGCAATTCTTATTTGGCCCACCATGGGCATTAGATCATCCCCCCTAAGACATACCATGATTGTAATTGGTTAAATATCCTTGTTGTACCGGGCAGTGGTGATATTGGTACCTATTGCACACCACAATTATAATTGGCCAATTACCTTTGATCTATCAGACACGGGCAATATCATGAGTTGTATTGTTTCACTCAGTCTACACGACATATATAAAAGGTTAAATGTTATGTGTACACGTACACTATATAGTCTGCTCACTGGACACACGGTTTCTTCATTCCACGAATTACAATAATTCAAGTAGCAATTATTAGCATTATCAAAGGTTGGCGTGAACTCTCAAATAATGGGACAGATGATGATACGATAAGTGACGATAGTTAGTAATGGAATTCATCAATAAGTAAAAAGATAATATTTTTTCTAATAATAAGTACTTTTATAAGATTTACTTATTTATACGAGTATATTACTGTTTACTCAAAGTACTTCAACAAGAGGTTATCTTCAATCGGTAACTGCTTTCAAAATATTTTGCTCCAGTGAATATTTTGGAAGTCCATAAAGTGTTAAATATTATTTATGTCCCTATAAATGAATTTAGTCACGAAAGTCATGTCGTAACAATATTTTCAGTAACATCAATTTAAGCTTGTAATGGGTTTAAATTGAACTTGGGTTCGACCAGCCTATTTTTACACTTCTAAAATGTTGTAAAGGAGTTGGGGTAGCCAAAAAAGAAAAAAAAAATCGTGAGCAAACGGGTGATTCGTTTCTTGTTAACACAAAGCGAGTTGGATTTTTAGATAGAAATATTAATTGTACAAATTACTTGTTTTTCTCCCCTTTGTTCTCCCAATTTTGAGTGTAGAACCTGTTCATAAAATATTTCTTTACCATCAACTCACATCGTCTTTGGACTTTCTTGCCATAACGTTTGATTGTGTTGTTTGAGATGCTGATCGTGAAAGACATACTTTGAAAGCACTAAATGTCAGTCCTAAGAAAATAAACGAGTATATCATAATGGATTGGTGATATAGTACCCACAGTGGGCATTAATTATGGCGCCCACTATCCACATAGCATCGCCACATTGATTAATTTTTAAAAAGTTCTAAAAATTATCAACAATTTTTTAAAAAGTAACAAATGTGACAATGCCACGTGGAAAGTGGGCACCATAATTAGTGTCCACTGTGGCTGCTATATCACTACTCTATCATAATGAGCCTGTGTTTCTTGAAGATCCAAACTCATCTTTTATTGTGAGATCGTTGTCTCAGTATTCATAAACATGGCAATGCCACATCATCAAATCTAAAGCTCTCATTAGATAACCAGATTATCCGAGCATAAATTTTAAATTGAGAAGAACGGTGTATAAGCGTCTTAAGGGTGACTATACTGATACTATAATTTTTTATAAGTGCTTAACTTTTTTTGGTTGAATTCTTATTTTCAACTTCTATTAATTAGCATATCTCATCCTTAATATTGATAATTTTTCTATTTGTGTGCTTTAAAATGAGAAAAAAAAAAACTTATCGCACTTTTATATTTATTGTTTCTTTTTAAAAGATAATGGACAAGTAAGTCGTTTTACGCCTTCCTAATGGATTTTTTTGGATGAAAATCGTTATCAGATACAAGATGTGCTAATAATAAAAAGTTGAATATAAGAATGTGATAACAAAAAATTGAGAACATAAGTACTACAATGAGTAAAGATTAAGAACTCTAAGTACAATTAAAATGTAGCGTAACAAAAAAAAAAGTGTAGTTTGAATATAATTACCCAAGTCTTAAAGCCACATAAATTGTATTTTGCTTGCAACAAGACGATATTATCCATCATAAAAAAAAGTTTTTTAGTTCTTAATTAATTGTTTCCGATTCACTGGATCTTACCTCTTTTAAAATTTGAAAGAAGTCAATAAAAAAACCAAGATATGCATTAATTTAAATAGAATTTTCTAATTTATTTACTTTTCCAAAAATATGTCCATAATAAGTGTTCAATTCTAAAGCGCCACCACCTATTTAATATTTGATCATCAAACCTTGTGGGAATTTCACGCAGTTTCAGAGCAGTTTTTACGCTTCCAAGATTTTCATTTGGAAGAAGGAGCGCCTAGCATCTCTAGCGTCAAAGGGATTCGAACCACTATGAAACAAAAAACTACTGTGAAACCAGTCAAATCACGAGGAAGCGAACTTTCTATCAAACAAAAAACAGCTTTCTCTCCGAAGAATAGCTAATAGCTAATAGCTATACGAATACGTAAAGTTTAAAAGTTTGATTACAAATTTCATATCAATTTCTTGCAAAATCTAAGGCAGCATAACCTTTATAAATTAAGAACTTCTATTATATAATAAATTTTTTGGTCTCGACTTGAATTAATATGATAAAATTCCGATAAATTGGTAAGATAATACTTTTTTTGAAAACGATCATAAATTAATAATATATTCTAAATATAAATATAATTAAATATAGTATTTTCTTGAAATATGACTATGTTGTTGCTTGCTTTTCCTTGAAATTTAAATCTAGTTGGATCTCATCTCTATTTTTCGTAATGCATATAGAAGTTGTGGGGTTGAATTTTCAAATGGTAACTAATTTAAGTGTCATTGAGGCTTCAGGAGCTTCTTTGCACGTAATAAGCTTCAAAGTTATTATATAATCCTCAACTTCATCATTAAATAATTTTAATATATTTTTAGTTGATTAACACTTATTTAATTAATTAAATTAGTAGAATACATTTGATCACTGTTCTAAAAAGCCCACCTAACCCTCGCCTAGGCTTCGCCTATGCTCAAAACTCGGCCTCCACGCCTAGCCACGCATCACGCATCGTCCTCACCTTGTCCTTATCTCGCTCTCGCTTAGGACTCGCCTAAGCTTGAAAAACTTGAAGCTCGACCTCCACGCCTAGCCACGCTTTACGCTTTTTAGAACATTGCATTTGATATATAGTTGTTTAAATATATGTGTATTGAATTATAAATGTGCTCTAAAAATTAACAATTCTATAATTAATAAATTTTATTGTAAAATTATGGAATAATTATTGATGACTATTTAGATTTATCAGGATATTTAGTCTTATCAGTATATTTAGATAAGCCTTGTTTGATTGTATCCAAATCTCTTTGTAACCTACTTTAGAATCCTATAAATATAGGTCCATTGTTATAATAAAATATACAATTCAACTTCGCATTTTTTATATTTTTTCTCTCTTCTTTCTCTAGTTTCATAACACGTTATCAGCACGAACGCTTTAATCCAATTATTGAGTGATCGTAATCATTGAACCCAATTTCAAAGTTCCATCCGAGCAACCGATTTCATAGTACCCAATTTCAGATTCTGTTGTTGGTAAGCAATTCTATGTCCCATTATAATTAAAAGGTTGGTATTTGTTAGTTATTTATTAATTGCATTAAAAGTCAGCATTAGATAATATTTTATAGTTTCTTTAAAATTATGATTTGTATAATTTACAAAAACTTGATTTGTATCTTTCCGGTAACAATAAAATGAACATAAGAACATCTATCTTGTTTACCTTTGGTAAATCTTTTACAATCAAATCAAAGAATTAATTGGGAAATACCTTGTTAGCCTATATTCATCATATATCAGCATTACCAAAGTACTTGGACTTCGTATGGGGGATACTTGTCATTTGTTTGAACACCCATCCAATAGTTTATATTTAGTTTTGACAATTTCTATCGTGTTATTTTTTTTATTTCTTCTTTGTTACGTAATTATGAATATATGTTAACATAAAATTATTGTGGAAAACTATCTATTTTTGAACAAGATTTGTTTGTTTATTTTTTATTGATTGTGATTTTCTGAAGAAACACAATTTTACAAGTCTATCAATATTCCAGAAGGATATTGTTTTGTATGTTACAACCCAACATATAAATATTCTACAAGAATTTTTTATTGTTGTTTCGAAATAAGCAAAAATTTATATTATATTAATATTCCAGTAGAATATTAATTGCTCCCAAAGAGCTTAATTTTATAAGATATAATACTCTTAAATTAGGTATTATATTCTATAAGAATATTATAATATTGCTCCTAGAGAACAAATCTTTACTTCAGAATAATAATTTGTTGTTGCCCCTGAAGAAGCACAACGTTATAATATTGTGACAAAATATTAGCTGCTTCTAAAGAGCATAACATTACAATTTAAATATTCCAGAAGAATATTAATTACTCCTCAAAAGTATGACGTTATAATTTTTATATTCCAGAAGAACATTGAGCAGTAGTCGAAATCATATTTTATTGTGTTCTAGAAGAAGCACATACCTCGAAGAATATCATATCACACAATTAAATTTTAATATAAATGAGTAATTAATCAACTAATGCTTATTCCTGAAGGAAAACATATAAATCATGTTATGTTGTCATTGATTAATGTGAATTATATAATAATTGATCGATTTTTTAGTGAAATTTTTTACTTAATTGATAAATTATTTTGTATTGTGTCGTTGCTCTTAAAGAACAACGACATTATATTCAATCAATATTCTAGGAGAATATTGTATTGTAACTCCTAAAGAAACAGAATATTACATATATTAATATTTTGATATTGTTCTTGAAGAAGCACAAATTTATATTATATTAATATTTTTTCTGAAGAACGTAATTTTATTATTAAAATAATTTGTTGTCGATCCCGAAGAAGCACAACGTTATAATATTCTGATAGAATATTACTTGCACAATATTCTAGAAGAATATTGAGCTATTGATCTTGAAGAGTAATAGTCTAAATAGTAATTTATTGTGTTCTTGAAGAAGCACATGTCTTGAAGAAGAATATTGAGTTATTGCTTCTTGAAAAAATATAATTTCTACATAATAATATTCTAAAAAATTATTGGTTTCATTGTTTTTTTTAATAATCACAACTTTATGAATATCAATATTTCAAAAGAATATTGTGTTGATGTTTTTGAAAAATTACCACTTAAGTTTATGTATATTTTAAACGAACTTTGAAACTTGTATCGTATGTATCAATCTTATATGTATTTATATTTTATACATTATTGTATGATTTTAGAGATTTATCATTCTATTATCGATGAAACTGATCAATACATTTTTATCAGCTTTCACTGGTAAAATTTCATGTTTTTCAAAAAAAAAAAAAAGATGGCGACAGTGATGATCTATGTGTATTTTCAGGGTGCCCTAATAACAAGTGATTGTGTTAAATTAAATGTTTGTTCTTACAAGTAATATTGACTTGAATATGTTATCTAACGAGTAATTCTATATGGGCTAGCATAATTACTCTGTTGTCATAATATCACAAATTATTTTAATAAGAAAATGCATCAAGTTTGAAACTTTAATTTGCGTTGTTAAACTAGTTCTTAGTTGATTGAAATGTTTCTTTATATTTAAACTTCTTTTTAGTTTTAAATTCATTTTTAAAAATTATCTTTTTGGTTATTATTACCACCTAATTTTGGTAGGGCCTCCATGTCAGCACAGGCCCAGTGAAGGTCCCGTATAAGCCCAACTCAGGCCTCGCTAAAGCCTTATAGGCCTAACGAGGACCTTCCAGATTCATAAGAGTCTCATAGAACTGGCGAAGGCTTCGGAGGCCCAGCAAAGGCATCATAAAATCTCAGACGGCCTTGGGGGCCCATCGGGCATCGTAACATCCTCGGATCAGAGTATTATGAAACCCCTGAACGTCCTCAACACTCGCGGCCGACCCATAAAGCCTCAACAGGCTTCATATCTATTGTAACTAACAGACAGCATGGTATTTTGGGATGACCAGAGAGATAATTAAAGGCAGATCATGTTAGATTAGTACACGGATCCTCACAAGGAAACCAAATCCCAATCTCCTAAAGTTTAGGCAACGTGATGAATTCAAATAAGGACGGTAATCTAGGAGATTACCTTGACAACCAATCATCCATATCCCATAAGGAATGAGGATCCGATTAGATATCTAATTGATTGCCTCCTAAATCAATTAGAACTTTTGTGCTATAAATACAACGTCTTCGGTTGTTCTAAAGTACACTCTTTTTACACTTAAATATCACCCTAAACTCTGTTCAAATCTCTGTCTGCTTGTCCCTCACCCACCCAATTACTTTCACTCCCTGTTTATTACTCTATATACCAGCAGTTGACTTGATCGTCGGAGTACCAACGATCGTCGGACCCTTTTTCTCTGGAGATCTTGATGCTTAACGATTGTCCGAGTGTGCAGGTAATATACAGGTTGGCAGAGGAGTGATTGGAGATCTGTTGACACGTGGACGGTGCAGGTTCCGACGTCAACATATTGGCATCGTCTGTGAGAAACGAAAAATGTTACACAACCTAAAACTTGTAGTAAAAACGTGTTTTGTACTAGGAAGAGCATGGCAACCGAACATTCCATAGAAGAAGAAGTCGAATCCCACCATACTGAATTGCAGTAGGAAAGCATTCAAGATCTCTAGAACGTAACCCGCCGCAAGAGGAGAAGACAACGACAAAAGCGGTCGATTGAACAGGAGAACCAAGACATGAGGCTGGACAATGCCCGGATCAAGGCAGTGCTTGAACTGTTAGAGAATCAATCTCTCCAACATGGACCCAAGCGTAGTCGTGCCCGGAGGAGCCCTTCACGGTTTGGCTCAATAGAAAGTCGTTGATCCAGGATGACCCACCCGTTTCAAACGGCTAGAATGCTCAGATCATCGTTCTAAAACCCTTGCAAGACGATCAGAGGGGGAGGCCTCTTCCGGCATGGGAAAACCAGCTCGTTCCTACTGCTAGAGTATTTGATAGGTTGGGGTGGGATCCTCCATAGCGCCACCCCTACCAGCACACAGCAGGCGTAGTGAGCATAGCGAGGCCTGCACGGAGAAGAGGAAGGACCTGAAACAAAGTTATACGAGGCCCGATGAGGAGAAGGAGAGGCTAGAATACTATGAGGATGATGACGACGAGAATTTCTCGTTCACCAATTACATGAAGGCCATGGAGATACCCGCGAACTTTCGAATGCCTCTTATGGACAAATACAATGGGAGAGGCGACCCTACGGATCATATCAATATATATAAGACGAAGCTCCAAGACCACTCTCCCACAATGAAGTGTCGAAATTTCCACACCACGCTCACATCCAATGCGAAGAGGTGGTATAACAAGCTAAAGCCAGGGAGCATCCGAAAAGAGAGTTCGTCAATACCTTCATCAGCAATCGAACAATGATAGCCGACATCGCCCAGCTCCACGACATTCGACAGAAGGAAGGAGAAATTGTCAAGAGCTATTTCAAGAGGTTCAGTAACGTTATCAACAAGATTGAGACTGTAACCGATGAAAAAGCCCTAGATGTACTCGTGACTGGACTTCACATGCGCACTCCCTTCTGGAGAGATGTACAGAACAGTCAACCAATGACTTATAGTTAGCTGGTAAACTTGGTCCAGCGCAAAAACTGGTCAGAAGAGACGATCAAAAATAGGAAGAAAGTTGAAATGGAGAGGGGAGATCGCTACAGAAGAGAGGGGCGACGTTCTCCTGAACCTCGTTTCAACCGCTTTCAGAGAAGGCGCTCCCCTGGACCACATAACAACCATTATAGGAGATTTAACCAGACGAAGGTAGTCCCTGCTTCCCATCCTAAAACACCTGCAGTGGCTCTCTTGCATGCGGCAGCACCACCCAAGTTCTGTCGTATACACAGGACTGGGGTGCATAACACGGAGGATTGCCCAGACGTGAGAGAACTGATCAACCACAGACACAACGGGCAGTGAGAGGAGAATCGACTTGTGCAAGGACGCCGACCAAGAGCACTGCAAATCTCGTTCACTGAAGAAGACGAGGTTGGTATACACTACCCCCACTGCAATGCCCTAGTGGTCCATACTGTCGTCGCCAGAAATGGATTAGGACGGATTTTGGTCGATGATAGAAGCACCGTGAATATCCTGTTCGGTAGTACCTTTGATCAGATGGACGTGGATCATGAACTGACGACCATCTCGGAGCCACTGTTCAGTTTCACAGGAGATAGCATCGTTCTGCGATGAAGGATTATCCTCGTAGTGGAATTCGGAGAACCCCCGTGCCACCTTAGAAAATTCATGGAATTCTTGGTGGTGGATACCCGCTCCACCTACCATGGAGTCCTCGGAAGGCCTGTGCTGAAGGATTTGCAGGAGGTCACATCCATTCATCACTTGGCAATGAAGTTCCCGACGTCGGCAGGGGTCGCGAAGATTCGTGGCAATCAGACAGAGGCGAGGGCCTGCTACATGAACGCGTTACGAAAAGTAGCAAAACGCAAAGATGTCACCCCGGCGGTACTGACTATACATTCAAAGCTGATAGACATCGACCGTGAAAAAGTGGACGAGGAAATGACACTGGACAAGGGCCTGGACTCTCGGATTATTGGTTCGGACTCTCTCGCTTCTCCAGTCAAGAAGCTGGAAGCATTTCTGGTGAACTCCTCAGAACCAACCCAGATGTTGCAGGTGGGAGAGAGGTTCGAGGAAAAGATGAATGAAGATTTGAAGCGGTTCTTGCGAGAGAACACTGATATCTTCGCATGGAAGCATAGCGACATGGTGGAGATTGATCCATCAGTGGCCTGCCACACCTTAAAGGTGGATCCTAAAGGCGCCCCAAGATACAAAAGAAGAGACCTTTGAGCACCGAGAGGTATGACGCTTTGAAAGAGGAGGTTGACAAGTTATTAGCCAACGGGTTCATCAGGAAAGCAACCTACCCCCAATGGGTATCCAACCCCGTATTGGTAAGAAAGAGCACCAAGAAGTGGAGGGTATGCATAGACTTGTCGAACTTGAACCAAGCATGTCCCAAAGATAGCTTTCCGTTGCCATGCATCGACTAACAGGTCGATGCGACTGCCGGCCACAAGCTACTTAGTTTCATGGATCCCTACTCGGGCTACAACCAGATCCTGATGTTTGCGGGAGACGAGGATTACACTTCATTTATTATGGACCGAAGATTATACTGCTATAGGATGATGCCCTTCGGCCTAAAGAACGCATGAGGCACATACCAGCGGTTGGTAAACTGCATGTTCGCAGGACAGATCGAAAATACTATAGAGGTGTACGTCGATGACATGCTCGTAAAAAGTGTGAACGCCGAGGACCACATCGGTCACTTAAGAAGGATGTTCAGAGTCTTCCGTAAATATCGCATGAAGCTTAACCTCCTAAAGTGCGCCTTTGGAGTCGCGTCCAGGAAGTTTCTCGGTTACATGGTAAACCAACGCGGGATAGAGGCTAATCCTGAGAAGATTAAGGCGCTCATCGAGATGCGGTCACCATATTTTCCCAAGAAAGTCCAGAGCCTGACAGGGAGGTTGGCTACCCTGAACCGATTCATATCAAAGGCAACCAACCGTTGCCAGCCTTTCTTCCAGACTATTAAAGGAGGAAAGAGGGTTGAATGGATTGAAGAGTGCGAGAAAGCCTTCCAGGACCTCAAGGTCCTCCTCGGAAAAGCCCCGCTGCTATCCAAACCAAAGAATGGAGAAACATTACTCGTTTACCTCACCGTGTCCAAAAATGCAATAAGTTCGATCTTAATCCAAGAAGAAGGCCCGGTGCAGCTCCCTGTCTATTATGTAAGCAAAGCCCTATAAGACGCTGAGACGAGATACTCAGACATGGAGAAGCTCACCCTGTATTTGATTATAGCCTCCCAAAAACTCTGGCCATACTTCCAATCACATAGCATCGATGTCCTGACAAACCTCCCTCTGAGACATGTACTCCAAAAGTCGAACACCTCAGGAAGGCTGATGAAATGGTCAGTCGAATTTAGCCAATTCGATATTTCCTACAAGCCAAGACCCTCCATAAAAGGACAGGCTTTGGCAGATTTTGTAGCTGAATTCGCCTATATCCCCGAAGGCTCGTTTGAAACCCAGCCCCAGGAGGTACCAAAATAGAAATTATATGTTGACGGATCTTCAGACGAGGCCTAGCTGGAGCCAAGATTTTACTAGTTAGCCCCGATGGCCACAATCTCAACTGCGCGCCTTGCCTAGAGTTCAAAGTCTCAAACAACGCTGCAGAATACGATGCGCTCCTAGCAGGCTTGTTTCTAACAATGGCACACAGTTCGCTGGAAAAAAGTTCAAATCAAACTGTGAAGACCTGGGCATTCGGAGGGATTTCTCTACTCCCTACCATCCCCAATCTAATGGCCAGGTGGAGGCTGTAAACAAGATCATCAACCACACCCTTAAAAGAAAATTAGAGTCCACCAAAGGATGATGGGTTGAAGAATTACCCGAGACTCTGTGGTCGTATCGGACCACTTCTCAGACGGTGACTGGTGAAACTCCTTTTACCATGGTGTACGGGATGGAGGCAATGATTTCTGTCGAAGTAGGGATACCCTCTCCCAGACACTCACACTTTGACGAAGTCACCAATGATGATTTACACAGGGTGAACTTGGACTTGCAGGATGAAAGACATGCAGACTCGCAGCTTCGTCTCGCGGTCTACGAAAGAAAAATTGCTAGACACTACAACTCCAAGGTTGAGGGCAGGAGTTTTCACATCAATGACTTCGTCCTAAAGAAAGTATTCCAGGCTAATAGAAAGGTGGGAACAGGAACCCTCGGGCACACCTGGGAAGGACCTTACAAGATCATTGAAGAAATCCAGCCTGGAACCTACAGATTAGAAGATTCGGAAGGAAGAGAGACGGGGCATCCCTGGAATATTGCCCATATGCGACCGTATTATCAGTAGTTTTCATTTTATACTTCTCAGTTTCTCAACATTGTTTTCGGCGTCTTTAGACACCGCGCTATTTTAATAAAAGTTCATTGTTTTCTGAACCAATAGTGTTCTCCATCCTATTAAACCGAGAAAAGGTAATTATGCGACGAGGGGTGTGGTTCGCGACCAACTCTGTCAACTCGCTAGATAAACATTCAACGCGTATTTAAACAAGTAAAAAAAATTGGCAGTGAGAGGGTGTAGTTCGCGGCCAACTCTGTCAACTTGTTGGATAAACATTCAACGCGCATTTAAACAAGTAAATGAAATTTCACAGCAATGGAGTGTGATTCATCGCCAACTCTATCAACTCGCTGGATAAGCATTCAACACGTATTTAAACAAGTAAAGAAAATTCGGCAGCGAGGGGGTGTGGTTCGCAGCCAACTCTGTCAACTCGCTGGATAAACATTCAACGTGTATTTAAACAAGTAAAGGAAATTCGACAGCGAGGGAGTATGGTTCTCGACCAACTCTGTCAACTTGCTGAATAAACATTCAACGCGTATTTAAATAAGTAAAAAAAATTCGACATCGATGGGGTGTGGTTCGCAGCCAACTTTGTCAACTCGCTGGATAAACATTCAACGTGCATTTAAACAAGTAAATAAAATTTGGCAGCGAGGGGGTGTGGTTTGTAGCCAACTCTGTCAACTCGCTGGATAAACATTCAACGCGTATTTAAACAAGTAAAGAAAATTCGACAGCGAGGGGGTGTGGTTTGCGGCCAACTATGTCAACTCGCTGGATAAACATTCAACTCGTATTTAAACAAGTAAAGAAAATTTGACAGCAAGAGAGTGTGGTTTGTGGCCAACTCTGTCAACTTGCTGAATAAACATTCAACGCGCATTTAAACAAGTAAAGATAATGCGATTTCATTAGCCTACATTGCAGAATAAAGCAATCTAAATGAAAATATGTGTCACCAAAAGCTCTACATTTATGAATCAGAAAGTGACACTGGTAAGAACAGACAAGACCCTTACGTCCCACTCGGACCCTTGGGATCCACATATCCTGGGACTCCGAGTTTTGCTAACAGACCTCGGTCAACTCTTTATCTTTGGCATAGATCATGTTCTAACAAGACCTCAGCTGCGATTTAGCCTTCTTCTGAGCCTGAACACAGGCACTCTGGATTGTTTTAGCTTTGGTGATATCATATATGGCACATGCCCACGAGTTTTCAGAAAAGGCGAGTTGCTCCTTAAGATCTTTATTCTCTAAACTTAGCGCGTCAGCGTCGTCATCTCCTTCGACTGTTGAGCGTAGTTCGTCAACCTTCATCGCCAGTACTTTGTACAACTCGCAGTTAAGCACGTGACTCCGAGAAGTATACATTTCGACCAACTTTAACAACTCTGTCAATTCCGCGTTGTCTGTGGCTTTTCCAAAAGTAGAGGTCCAATACTTATGAACTGAGGCCGCTGCTATGGCAGCCGGAGCTGGCAGTTTTCCTAAAACCGTTGGGTCCAGCTCGTCTCGACGAGATCCAATGTTGACGTATTCGTATTTACCGGCAGGAGGAGGAACAGGGGTTCGGAATGCCTCATCTCTGCTATCGGCACCTGTCTTCCTCTTGCTCGATTGTCTAAAGTTTTCCGACAGAGGCACATGTCCTATAGGAGACGGAACAGAAGGCACCTTCGATGCTACTTCTGACGCCAACGGGATGAAAGAGGAAATGCTCACTATTGTCTATCGTACCTGCGGGATGGCAACCCTCGGAACAGACGCTGCAAAAGGTACCGAAAGCAGAAGGAGAATATCATCCACAACCCCACCACGCCTTATCTTAAGCTTTGGCATGCTGGAGAAATAAAAGCATAGCATGACTAACGACAGCTGAAATCCAAATATATATATGGGAATGCGAGTGGTCAAATGAACGGGCACATGTGGAAAGGGTAGATGTACATAAATAAACCCATGGAGGATATACAAGGTGCGTGGAGATACGCGCCACATAGGTAGCACCATCATTGCATCATGATGACGCCGCCAAAGTATGTCCCATGTAAAAACGTAAAGTATGAGAGCCTCGCCAGGGCTGCGAAAACGTCTCGACCGATGAGCCTCACAATCGCGCCAAGGGCCATCTAGTCCGGACATTCCAAGCCATCCACTCATACATCTCTTCATCAAATAACTTATCCCAAAACCTTAACAAGGCAACAAACATGGAAATTCTGGTACAATCTTATTTTATTAATCATAATCCGAAGTACAAGGCAAAAATAAACGAGCATGATTATTATCCTACTACTCCGTCGCCTCTTTGGGTTGGCACATATCAGGATCTAGGATCTACTGAGTCGATATGTTGGTCTTCGTCACCTCAAGCCTCATCATTGGCGAGAACCTGATTTCACCATGATCGGAAGTATCCCAAAATCAATACGAGTTGATTTGTTGACTAATTAGGCCATACTGCTAAAAAAGTACTGTTGACACCTTTTGGCAGATGACTTCCAACCCCGTCATCCGAATTAGAATCACCGATGGGTTAGCCATCGATGTCCATCAGGGAAGCACTGCTCGGGACCTTCTGGTTAAGGCTACTAGGCCCAACCATTTCGTACGTTTGGTCCTCTGAGCATTGATTAGCTGGGCATTTGGTCCTTTGAATGTTGATTATCCAATTGTTAGGTCTTCTGGATGCTAGTTCTTTATTCGTACTTTCATAGCACATTTGATATGAAAGGTAGAGTCACACGAACCAGGAATAGTTATAGCCATGGAAGCTAGCTCACATGATCTGCCAGAATTACGCATGCGTGAGAACACAATCAAAGGCCCTTGATATTTTTATAGGAGCTGCATAGGAACTTGACACAGGACAATAAATGAGATAATTAATGTACAACCGTCACAGGGGTATTTGGAACGCCACACGTCGGTGTTGCTTTCCCACTTACTGGGACATGAAAGACACTAGCTCTTCGAATTCTACAAAGAAGTCAGCACCACTAATGTCCAAAGAAATGATTCTCCAATTTCAGGAGCAACTTCCCATGCCTAGTAGGCACAACCGTTCATGAAGTTTCCACTCTGAAGGCACACAAAGAATTTTCACACAAAGATGATATGTTAAGAAGACAAAACTGATGGTTAATGCTGGAACATATGTAAAAAAGAAGAACAAAGTTTAAAGTCTAGATGTCCTGCCGCCTCTCTATGGGTCGGCACAATGAGAGCCCTCATCCACAACAGGTGGGGGTAATTTGATCCTCGGCTTCGCCTAGAACAGTGTCGGGCGCCGGAGCCTTGGTAGGAGCATGCTGAAGGAAAGAGACATCCTACTCCGAATGGGTTTCTGCGATCCGCTCCACCAGCTGCTCGCCACCTATGGTCATCAAGTGATGGGCGAGGTCCTGATACTCGGGCGTATCCACAAATGCATCCTAATATGCCTCCATCACCCTGGCTTTGGCATCTGTACGCTCGGTCCTGACCTTCTCCACCTCCTGCCTAGTCATGGCCAGGAGCTTATCCTTTTCTACTGCGACGATCTCTAGGCTGCTGTTCACGGCGGCTAACGCAGTCTCAACTGCGAGGGTCCAGTCTTCGGCCAACTTTTTAGCTTCCTCGACACGCTTTTGAGAAGCCTCAGTAGCCCTCTTCTGATCTCGAACTTACTTCAAACTCTCTTTGGTGGCCTTCAGCTCAATTTCATACTTGCCCCCTCATGTCAGCCTCCTTCGTCACAACCAAGTCCAGCTTGAACTGGAGAGCCCTCTTCTCAGACTCCAACTGCGCCTTCTCGAGACTCATGGCCTTCAGGTCCTCGAATAGCTTCCTGGACTTGGCCTCTTCGTCGCTGCACTGACCGTCAAAACTTTCAAGAGTGCTGAATAACTCTTTGGTCATAACCAACCCCTGTATCAAGTTCATCTCTGCCATTTGCAGCTGTTCGCACATTGTGGCTTCCTCGGCCGCTTTTTCCCATTTTTGGGTCGGTCCAGTATTTGTGTACGCTTGCCGCCATTATCGTGGAATGGGCAGGGAGTAGTTCCATCACGGAAGTTTCTAACTCTCCATGGCGCTGGGAAATGTGGACACGACTCTCTTGACCAGTAGAGGAGCCAGAATTTCTTGTGCCCTCAGCCCCTCCATCAGGGTGCGGTGAAGACCGGTGCCTTTTCTCAGCCCACCTCATCTTCCAGGCATCTCTCATAAACCCTCCCGCGACTGCGAGAGCCTTCCTCTTTCGGAAGGCCGCCACACCCGTGTCCTCGGTGATTTCCTTTCTCTTATCCTTGGGCGGAGCGAGGTCGGGTGGAGGATGGGAGGATGAAGGTGGGGGGCGGATAAGGAATAGCCTGGCTGAGAACTGGAACATTGGAAATCGGAGGATGGACTGTCCTTAATAGCGTGGCGTCCTGGACCTCTTGCAATGGACAAGACGCCTCCCGCGGAGGAGCCTGTGCCGAGGAACCCTCTCCACTAGCGGGACAGGCGAGGCGGAGGGTATGAATACCCTTAAACCTGAAAGTTGTTAACATAAACACCAAGATACCACTCATTAAGACAGTTTTTCATAACGAAGCCAATATATTGCAACTTACGAGACTCACCCATCAGTCCGTAGCAAATCAATAAATTGTCGTCTTTCAACAAGTTGCTGAGACTCCTGAAGTCGCTGTCAAGCACTCGCACCCTATTCCACTTTGACCTCAGCTCTCATTGATCCCTCTTCAGGATAGGTGGCTTTGCGTAGTCTGCAAAAGTAAGTAAGACATTAAGTTAGGAACTATGATCAAAATCCACACAAGGACAACAATATGTACCAAGTGCACCAAATTGATGGAGAATAGACACGTGAGAAAGAGGATCCTATGGCATAAACTCCAGTCTCCTCCTACGAAGATTAGCCTCTCCTTTCAGTTATGCACTTTATTGGGACTTTCGGTGGCCGTCCTCCATTTCTGGCCTGGTCGAGCAGAGATATTGTAACAACCCGCGAACTGGCAGGGCTGGTATATAGATTCAAACTCCCTCGGGGTCAAGTTTCCTCCCGCCTTGGCAATATCCCACAATAGGTATGAGGCCACCATTTGTCCCCAGCCATTCGGTGTTATCTGGAAAGGGGCCAGATTCCAATCCCTTAGAACCTTGCGGATGAAATAATGCATGGACAGGCGAAGGCCTTACTGCATCGCGGGTTCGTAAATCCAAACGAATCCTTCAAGTAGATTATCGGCACACTCCTCAGGACCGAGAGCCCTGAGTATCATAGACGTGGGAATATCATAGGATAACTGTATGTCTTCCAACTCTGCTTCAGTGATCCTCGAATGAGCCATGGACGCTTCGGTGGCCGATCGCTTGAGCTCCTCGTCGAGCGCCTTGGCTGTCGGAGCATCTCTTTTATCGAGCGATCATCTCATCTTGGGTACCCCGACGTCAAGCCGTCCCTTTCTTGCGGCCTCTTTTGGCAATCTGGTTAGGCAAGCCCCCATCTCACTTGTGGACATGATAGACAGGCGTGCGACTGAAGGCGCTTGGTTCACTTCTCCTACACCCTCAGTTGATGGAGATGATGAAGAAGATGATGATGACTCACCTTGGATACTAAGGTTTGTCTGAGCATCCGATCGGTTCTGCGAGTCATCGTGTCCAGAAGACATTACAACCCATCTCAATTCTAGAAGAAGATACTTTTACTGTTGCTGGAATGTATGGCAGAGTATAGTTCCCAAATTATAAACTCAAGAAATAAATACGAAAGTAGACTACGAAGCAAATCATGACAACTCTCGCCGCGCTTACCTCGGAACTGTAGTCAGAACAATGCACATGCTTTGAAGTTTCTTGATTAACGGTGGAGCATTCCACAACACTTACAACAGGCGCAGAAGCAAGAAGAAGTCATAAATGAAGGGGGCCGCCAAGCTTTATAGATTGAGGCATTTTAATCTCCACCGTCCAAATCCCAAGTGTTACATCTGAACCGTTGATCGTTGGACGCGTGTTCAAAATAGGGCAACATGCGGGAAACAGAACCCTAAGTGTTTATTGAAACAAGGATACACGCGCGCCTCCATTGTCTCATCATGGGCCATTAGCATTAAATGCATACACCCCCTCACTCATGATTGCCTGGCCATTGGATTGACAACCTTGATTAACAGAATCACACCAACTACGGACACGTCACCAAATGTCTAATCACTTGAAGCCATCACCCGTCATAAATGTTCGGCTTTGAACTTGGGGGACTATACTGAGTAAGTTCAATCTATACTAGATAAGCAATTCAACGCACGAAGACCACACTCCGCGGAATCCTTCGGCAAATTTTTGTCAAAAATTTCTTTTTTTCTCTTACTTCCAAAGTCCCACGTCTACTATAAATAATAGGCTTGGACTTGGAGGACTATTGTTACCATCCGATTTTAGTAGGGCTTCCACGTCAGTACAGGCCCAACTCAAGCCTCGCTAAAGCCTTATAGGCCTAGTGAGGACCTTTCAGATTCATAAGAGTCCTATAGAACCGACGAAGGCCTCGGAGGCCCAACAAGGGCATCATAAAATCTCAGACGGCCTTGGGGGCCCATCGGGCATCGTAACATCTCCGGATCAGAGTATTACGAAGCCCCTGAATGTCTTCAACACTCGCGGCTGACCCATAAAGCTTCAACATGCTTCATATCTATTGTAACTAACGGATAGCATTGTATTTTAGGATGACCAGAGAGATAATTAAAGGCAGATCGCGTTAGATTGGCACACGGATCCTAACAAGAAAATCTGATCCCAATCTCCTAAAGATTAGGCAATGTGATGAATTCAAATAAGGACGGTAATTTAGTAGATTGCCTTGATAACCAATCATCCCTATCCCATAAGGAAGGAAGATCCGATTAGATATCTAATTGATTGTCTCCTAAATCAATTAGAACTCTTGTGCTATAAATACAACGTCTCCGGCTGTTCTAATGTACGTTCTTTTTACACTTAAATTTTACTCTAAACTCTGTTCAAGTCTCTGTCTGCTTGTCCCTTCCACATCCAATTACTTTCATCCCCCGTGTATTACTCTATATACCGGCAGTTGACTTGATCGTCGAGTACCAATGATCGCTGGACTTTTTTTCTCTGGAGATCTTAGTGTCTAACGATTGTACGAGTGTGCAGGTAACATACAGGTTGGCAGAGGAATAATTGGAGATCTGTTGACATGTAGACGGTGCAGGTTCCGACGTCAACAGTTATGTTTATAGATTCATGATGAATTGTCAAAATATCTGTTTAGCATCTACTCATACAATTCTTCAAAATAAAAAAATATTTTTTAGACTTAACATTAGCATAAAATAATGTTAATATGATATCTGGTACATCAAATATCGTTGAAAGCTCCAAAAGAGCTAGTATTATCTTACCAAATAATACGAAATTGCATATAAATGATGCACTTTATTCTAGCAAATCCAAAAGAAATTTGCTTCGTTTTAAAGATATCTGCAGCAATGAATACCACATTGAGACGATGCAAAAAAATAATTATGAATATATTTGCATTTTTTTTTGTATCTGGCCAGAAGCGGATAAAAGAAAAACTCATGGCACTTCCATCTGGCATGTATTATACATTCATAAAAATATTTGAATCAAACAATATCACGAACTCGAAGTTCGTTGAACCAAAAAATTTTATGATTTGGCATGATCGACTTGGACACCCAAGAGCAATAATGATGCGCCGAATAATTAATAACTCACATGGACATCATTTAAAGAACCAGAAGATTCTTTTACCTAATGATTATCCATGTGCTGTTTGTTCACAAGGCAAGTTAGTCATTAGACCTTCTATTACGAAGGTTCGTGTAGAATCTCTAACTTTATTAGAAAGAATTCATAGAGATATATGTGGGTCGATACATCTACCATGTGAACCATTTCGTTATTTTATGGTATTAATTGATTCTTCTACTAGATGGTCACATGTCTGCTTACTTTCTACTAGAAATGTAGCTTTTGCTAGACTACTTGCTCAAATTATAAAACTACGAGCTCAATTTTCCGATTACTCAATCAAGACAATCCGTCTTGATAATGCTAGTGAATTTAGATCACAAGCATTCAATGATTATGGTATGTCAATCGGGATTGTCGTTGAACATTCATTTGCTCATATCCATATACAAAATGGTTTAGCAGAGTTGTTTATCAAACGTCTTCAATTGATTGCTAGACCTTTACTTATGAAAACAAAACTCCCAACATCTGTTTGGGGTCATGCTATATTACATTTTGCATTATTAGTTCGTATAAGACCAACCGCTTATCATGAATACTCACATTTACAACTTGTATTTGGTCCCGAATATAATATTTCTCATTTACGAGTTTTTGGTTGTTCCAAGTCCCAATTTCACCCCCATAACGTACAAAAATGGGTCTCCAACAAAGACTTGGAATTTATGTTGGGTTTGACTTACCATCCATTATTAAGTATCTTGAACCTTTAACATGTGATTTATTTACTTCACGTTTTACAGATTTCTATTTTGATGAAATGACTTTCCCAATTTTGGGAGGAGAAAAACTACATCCTGAAAAAAAAGATAAATTTTTTTTGAAATCAAACAACTTTATCTCATTTTGATCCCCACAGTAATCAATGTGAGCAAGAAGTTGAGAAAATCATTCACTTGCAAATAGTTGCAAGCCAATTACCTGATGTATTCGTTGATACAAAGAAAGCGACAAAGTCATATGTTCCAGCAGAAAATACTCCTGCAAAAATTGATGTCCCTGTAGGATAATCTGCCATAGCAAATGAATATCAAATACGCCAGAAGCGTGGTTGACCAATTGGTGCCAAAGACTCTGTACCTCGAAAGAAAAAAGTACAAGAGAAAACTCAATTAAAAACTTTTAATAAAACAATGGTAGAAACGATTGATCAATTAAACACTGATAATGTGATTCCCGAAGAACCACAAGTGTCCGAAAATAATGAGATTTCAATAAATTATCTATTATCTCATAAATTATGGGAACAAAATAATATTGTCATGGACAATATCTTCGCCTTTAATGTGGCACTAGATATCATACAAAATGAAGATTCTGAACCACAATCTATTAAAGATTGTCAAAATAGAAATGATTGGCCAAAATAGAAAGAAGCCATACATGCAGAGTTGAATTCCTTAGAAAAACGAAAAGTGTTTGGACCTGTAGTTCGAACCCTTGAAAATGTAATCTCTGTAAGATACAAATGGGTCTTTGTAAGAAAAATGAATGAAAACAATGAAATTACAAGATATAAAGCTCGACTCGTAGCCCAAGGCTTCTCACAAAGACCTGGGATTGATTATGAGGATTTATTCTCCCGTAATGGACACCATCACATTTAGATTTTTAATAAGTTTAACTGTGTCACAAAAGCTCGATACGCGTCTTGTGGATGTAGTAACTGCATATCTGTATGGTTTACTTGATAGTGACATACACTTGAAAATCCCTGAAGAATTTAAAGTGCCAGAAGCAAATAATTCATTCTCTAGAACAATGTTCTCAATTAAATTGCAAAGATCATTGTATGGATTAAAACAATCTGAACGAATGTGGTATAATCGCCTTAGCGAATATTTGTTGAAAGAAGGTTATAAAAACAACGATGTATGTCCTTGTGTTTTCATAAAGAAAACATATATTGGATTTGCAATTGTAGCAATTTATGTTGATGATTTAAACCTTATAGAAACTCCTATAGAGCTCAACAAAACTGCAGATTATTTAAAAAATGAATTTGAAATGAAAGATTTTGGAAAAAATCAAATTCTGTCTTGGATTACAAATTGAACATTTCCCAGAAAGATTATTTGTTCATCAATCTTCTTATACAGAAAAAGTCTTAAAGCGTTTTTATATAGATAAAGCACATTCATTCACATTGCCTATGGTCGTTCGATCACTTAAAGTGAAAAAAAAGATCTATTTTGCCCACTTGAAGATATAAAAATAACTCTTGGACCTGAAGTACCATACTTAAGTACAATTGGTGCATTAATGTATCTTGCAAATTGCACTCGACCGGACATAGCTTTTTCTGTAAATCTCATTACAAGATATAGCTCTGTACCCACTTAAGTACATTGGAATAGTGTTAAACACATTCTTCGTTACTTAAAAGGTACTATTGATATGAGATTATTTTATTCACGAAAATTAGGACCGTCTTTAGTGAGATATATAGATGCTGATTATCTCTCCGCTCCACATAAAGCTAAATCACAAACATGATATGTGTTTACACGTAGAGGAATAGCTATATCATGGAGATCTGTGAAGCAAACATTAACAACAACATTTTCAAATCATTCTGAAATTATTGCAATGCACGAAGCAAGTCGAGAATGTATATAATTGAGAAACATGACACATCATATCCAAGCATCATGCAGATTACCTTCAACAAAGGATAGTCGAACAATATTGTATGAAGACAATGCAGGTTGTATTGCACAACTCAAAGGAGGCTACATCAAATGGGACAGGACAAAGTATATTTCTCCAAAATTTTTCTATACACACAAGCTTCAGAAGAATTGTGACATCGATGTTCAACAAATTCGCTCAAGTGACAATTTGGTTGACTTATTCATAAAAGCATTACCGACATCTACATTCAAGAAATTAGTGCACGAGATTGGGATGCGTCGACTCAAAGATTTTCAATGATTAATATTAGGGGAGTAGCTATACTCTTTTTCTTTAGTCAAAGTTTTGTCCTACTGGATTTTCCTGGCAATGTTTTAATGAGGCAGTATTTTCTTAATAGTCCAAAACTTTATCAATTACTGCATTCTTTTTTATTTTCGTTTGATATTTTGTCCCACTGAATTTTTATCAAACAAAGTTTTTAGCGAGACAGTTATTGTAGAAATAGTCATCAAAGGAAGAGTGTTGTAAAATTATGACATAATTATTGATGACTATTTAGACCTATAAGGATACTTAGTCTTATCAGTATATTTAGATAAACCTTGTTTGATTGTATCCAAATCTCTTTGTAACCTACTTTGAAATCCTATAAATATAGGTCCATAATTATAATAAAATATACAATTCAACTTCGCATTTCTTATATTTTTCCTTTCTTCTTTCTCTAGTTTCATAACAAATTTTGCATTGTCTCAATATTATTAATTTTATATTTAGAGAGGTTATATAGTATAGGAGATTTAAAAAGTCCTATTGCAAACTAAAAATTCTCCCTTGCAATACTCACTTTTTCAAAATTCCTCACTAACCTAAGCATGTTAAGATTAATTTAGATTTCAAGCTTAAAATTTTTTATCTAATGTAAAATTACTTATAAGTTAGAGAAATTGGTGCAAATGGTTCCTAACATTTGTCCTCAATGTGAAAATAGTCCATAAAGTTTATTTTTTGACACAGAAGTCTTTAACCTATGTGTTTTGGTGCACAATTGGTCATTATTTGATGAAAAAGACAAATACGCCATTTGTTTTATTAGAGAAAAATGTAATTGGATTATTAACCTTTGCAAAATATGAAAATAGGTCCGGTACATTTATTAAATAATATTTAATTTCGTATATTAGATATATTACTATAGTCGTGTCAGTCTAATTTTTTATAAAAGAAAAATATAAAATTATTGTGCTTTAAGTATATATAATTGCTATATAATGTGAAAAAATTGAATAAAAATTAAGTTAAATTAATAACAAAATGTCACATATAATTTTATGACATTGAACCAATCTTATTATGTTTTTTTTAAAATAAAAATACTAATAAAAATTAATTTACAAATTATGTGTTCTTTATTTTTGAACGATAATAAAACGATAAATTAAAATATGAAGAATACAGTTGTAGCTCTAATATTTGTAATTAATAAATGAATAGTTCAATTAAATAAAAGTATTTGAGTATCAAGTTTGTGGAAAATGTATTTTTCTTTTTATGTTATAACGTTAAAATAAAAGTTTAAATTTTAAATAATGTAATTTCTTAATAATATAAAAAATAATTTTATTTAACATGTTTGTTAATAATTATGAGCTTAAATTTTAGTTATTTTGTAATAGTTCGTAAAATATACAAAATAATTTAGTATATTATCAATTTGGTCGATAAAGTGTTAATTAAAAAAAATCTTTAGTTTCCTTTAGATTTTTTTTATAAAAAATAAAAGTTTGAGACCTATTTGCACTTTTTGCAAAGGTTAGAAACTCAATTGCACACTTTTCTTATTAAAATTAAGGGTATATTAGTCTTTTTAATCAAATAAGAATCAATTGCACAAAAAACACATCGATTTAGAACTTCTGTGCTAAAAAATAAATATTAGGGACAATTTCTGCAATGAGAACAAATGTTAAGGACCATTTACACAAATTTTCCTACAAGTAGAGGTGGCAAAATGGACTGACCCAGTGGGCAAGCCCAGATAGCCCGGTCTCTAGGTTGGGCTGGCCCAACAAAAAAATTGATCAAATAGAAATTGAGCCAATTCAGCCCGGTACAACTAGCCCACCGGGCCAATTGGGCTGAAATCGGGCTGGCCCAAGAAAATATTTTGGCCCAAGTCCCCACCCCACCCCACCGTGAAACTGAAAGCAAAGAGGGGGATTTCTCCTCCCTTGTTTGCGGCGCGTCGCAGAAAATTTGTGGTGGTGGTGGTGGTGGTGGTGGTGGTGGTTTGGGGGGGAGGGGGGGTTTCTCTCCCCTTGTTTTCGGTCGTCACAGCAAATAGGGGGGATGGGGGATTTCTCCCCCTTGTTTCCGGCCACCAGAAACAAGGGGGAGAAATCTCCCCTCCTCGCAGAAGATGGGGGATGGGGGGGTGGGGGGGACCTTGTTTCCGACTAGAAACAAGGGGGAGAAATCCCCCATATTCCTGGCGAAATCTCCTTGGTTTCGCGACCAGGGGGAGACCCCGGTTGCGCGCGACCGGGGTGGGAGAGAAATCCCCCCCTTTGGTCGCGTTTTCTCAGATTCCAGTTGGAAGGAGAAGGGAGAAGGGGGAAGGGGTGGACGAGATGTACAGTAACAGATTTTGTTTTTTTTTTTTAAAATCATAAATAATTGTTTTAAAAAAATAAGTTAAAAATTAAGTTGGACTGGCCCATTAGCCCTATTGTTCAAAATCGGATTGGGTTGGCCCATCAAATACCAGTCCATATAAAATTGGGTTAGGGCTAGCACAGCCCAATCTTTTGTTTGGCCCGTTCAATTTCGGGTTGGGCTGGCCCGTCTGGCCCATTTGCCAGTTCTACCTACAAGTTATAAGTAAAGGTTTAAAATAAATAATCTTTTAATTGATTAAAATTAAAATAAATAAATTATTATACTGAAAGTATGTCAGGAATTATTTTCAAAATTTTAAAGTAAAAAAATAAAAGTACCTAAACATATTTAAAAATAATAATTTTTTTTACTTAGCACATGTTTGGTATTGTTGAAATTATTTTTTTAAGTGTTTATAAGTTGTGAATTTTATTAAATGTATATATAATAAGTAGATAGTAAATTATGAAATGTATAAAGTATATAAATTAAAAAAAAAATTTAATTATTTTAATAAATTTAAATTTTGACAAACATGACCAAATTGTTTGGCCAAGCATGATCATAAAGTAAGATGTGAAAGGCACCACTTTTAAAAGGTCTATTGTGGACACAATCAGACCACAACTTCCCTTAATCTGGTCAATGCCAAATGACTAACTAATTCAACATCTTTGACAATATCCTTTGAAATTATCAACATGTAGGTATATTCAAGTCATAAGCATTAAATCTATAAAACTACCATATGTGCAAATTTCATATTACCTTTGTCATCTATACCTTAAAATTGTCAAAATGGGTTGCCTCCCTAGCTCACAAGTAGCTCAATATGAAAAAATCAGTCTTAAGTAAGACTTGTCTCTAGTGTCGACTATGACCTAAAATAATATAATAGAACATGCAGTCTACCTCAAAATCCATTAATATGAAAATCATATGTGGCACCTCAATTTAACCATATTAAAAGATTTAGTTCTTGCTTGTTTATGTTTAAATTATAATTTAAACTGATCAAACATACTTTTTATTCACACATTTCGTAAGATCTACATTTTATTATTTATTTATTATCTACATATTCTATATGATAACGACCGTAGGGAGTTTTTGCTTCACTTGTCCAAAAATCTACTATACGTCTGAATTCATCTTCTCCAACTTTTTTTTTTCAATTATCTCATTCTCAATTCTCTTTCTCTTCACCTTTCTTCTCCAAATCTTTTCTTTTACAGTCGAATTCTACCAATAAACAGTATACTAGTACACAATTTATAAGTACTTAAAAATAATTTCAACTTCATAAAGTATAAATAGTTAAAACTTAAATGTGATAATCAACACATTTTGTCATAGTGTTTTTTTTTTTTTTTTTTGGTTGGGAGAAAGAAAGAAAATTCAAGATACAGTTCAATTGCCAAAATGGTAGATACATAGAAGTATCAAGTTAGGTATATTATCCCTTCATTCCCTAGCCTCTCTCTTCCACCCCCATTACCCTTCTCCTTCCACAGTTTTACCCCACTGAGAATCTCTATATTCATTCAGATTCCCAGAATTTCATAGGGTGTGGGGGGTGTGAATTGCAATATGGAGAGGCTTGTTTATTCCAATTCAGTTCCTTCTAAAATTCACTGCGTTAAGCTATCTTGTCCGCTTCTACACCGACTCCCCCGAGTCGATTCTGCGCCAAGATTCGGGTTTTCTTCCTTCCCACGCTATGAATCGCGCCGAGTGAGCTTGCTTTCCTGCAAGCTCCATAACCCATCTTCTCATTCTTTGAATTCATGCGATAATTTTCCGGGGAATTTATTGGGTTCTGCAGATTTGCCTGATGGATCCCGTCCTACCACGCCCCATTGTCTTAAACGAATCGCCCAAACATTCTCTGAGCACCAAAAGGTATTAATGCTGTATTGCTGTGGGAATTTTAATCTTGTTATTTTTTAAGATTTCTTTGGCTTCAATTCTTTTTTGAGTTTTGGTTTACTATATGTGGAAATGCCCCTATAACAGTAAAACTAAAGCAAGAATATTTCGTTAGTATTATAAGAATTGGGTTTTCTTTCTTTCTTTCTTTATTATTATTATTGTTTTTTTATTTTTTTATTTTTTTTTGAGAATGAGGTGGGGTGTAATGCCATGGAACTTCAATTGTGAGACCACAATTTGACCCTCTAAGGGGTAGCATTAGTTTATTGTGATGTTTACTTTGCTTCTGCATTAGTATTTAGTATATTCAACATATGGAATCCCTTTGGAGATAGTGATTTGTTATTCTGGAGGTGGAACATCTGTGAAGGTGGAGATAAAAAAAATTGGGTTTATGTTGGATAGATTTGATTTTCTCTGTGCAGTCCACTGAATTTTTAAACTAGTATACCGCTTATCGGTGCAATTCGACCGTAGAAAAATAAATGGAGATTGATAGGAAGAACAAAGTTTTGTGAAGAGAAAGAGAATTGGGAGGAACAAGGTTTTGGGGAATAATGGTGAACCGTAGAAAAATAAATGGAGATTGATAGGAAGAACAAAGTTTTGTGAAGAGAGAGAGATTTGGGAGGAACAAGGTTTTGGAGAAGAATGGTGAAGAGAGAGAATTGGGAATGAGAGAATTGAGGAAATTGAAAAAAAAAATTGGAGAGGGTGAAGACAGATGTATAATGGTTTTTGGGCTAGTAGAGGAGAAACTCCTACGGTTGTTATTATTTTTGTTGTTCTTTAGCTTAAGATATTAGCGTATGGGAATGCTTCTATGAATTGCATTTTCTGAATCAAGTGAACTTTGAAGCACCATTGTAGTTCTTGGATTCTGTATGAGCGTGTGTGTATTTGCAAGAGGAAAATATTCCACCAACACTGTGTTTGTGCATGTTGGGAAATATAACAACTCAAATTTTAGTAGAAGTTTCTCTATGTCCCCGATGTCCCACCAAACAAGTCTAGTTCTGTCAGTATTCTGTTGTTCGAGGTTATTTTGAGGTAATCTAGATTTTTATACAGTGGTATGTCAAGTCACATGCCATCCTTCGAATGGAGTGGGATTATCTATAATTTGTCTTAATAGAATGTTGGACCCTATGTATCAGTTCATCAACAGATAAGAAGACCGTATTTTCATGATCCTAAAAGAAAGAGCCTTATAAAGTCAGAATTGTAGTTTGGATAGGATGATTCCACTCACCAAATTATCCTCCAGATGAGTGTTTTCAAATGTTCTGTATGATTTCTTGATGCATAAAAGGAACTTTTTATAGTGCAACTATTTGTTCTTTTGTTAGCACAATTCTCTTTCTTTAGTAGATTTGTGCACAAGAATTGTGTATGCACTTACTATTTTGTGTGTCCAAACTTTATATTGTCAAATGCTCTACTTCCTAGCCATTCAGTTTGGGAAGATTAAGAGGATTAGCTTGTCCTAAACATCAACAATTTTGGTTTTTACATTAACCTTTTTATTTTAATTCTACTATGGGTTGGTCAGACTTTGTTAACCAAACCTTTTCCTTTTTTTTTTTTAAAGCTTAAGCTCAAAGCTGATACATATTTAAGAGTACTAATTTGCTGGGCTATATAATTTCTCACAAGATATTTAACTTCGCTTCTGGTTTTGCCCATATGCCCTTTTTGACAGTCAATAAATGGAGCAGATGGTTTCAGTACTTGAGCTGGACTAGTGGCCCCTATTTCAGTCTGATTATCTAGGGATACTTAGTGACGGAAAGCTTTTCAAATTTGTCTAGTTTCTTATCATGTGATAGTTTTAAGAAGGTGACTAGTTAGGCGCTAATATTCAATCAATGCTTTCAATCTAATATGTTATATGGTTAATTATATGATTTTTGTGTTTTGTATCTCTACAAACCAATCCCGTGGAAAATCAGGAGAAAATATAGTTATTACTCAATGCAAAACATGGCTGTGTAATCAGTACTCTAATTGTACCCGTATAATGACATACGGATAACTCAAGTCAAGCATTTGATTGTTAGGTAGTTTTATTATATCCGAGTAATTTAACATCTAAATAACTCATTGTTCCATGTTAAAATATTGTAAATGGACATATGGTAAAGATTTTCGCTGTATATTTTGACATTGAAATGTTTAAATTTGTTTCAGGTGGTTACTTCTGGGACAGTAATACTAATCTCAGCAATTTTTTTGGCACTGGTCCACCCAGTTGTCGTGTCACCAGCTTTAGCTAGTTTTCAAAGTGTAGCCAAGACTGGAGGTCCCGTTGCTGCTGCAGCAGGGAGTCGTCTTATTCGTAGTGAGCTATTGAGCAGTGCATGGACCGGCTTCTTTGCAGGATGCTTGCACACATTATCTGGTCCCGACCACCTTGCTGCTTTGACCCCGCTCTCAATTGGCTGTACGAGAATGGAAAGTGCCGCAGTTGGAGCTCTGTGGGGATGTGGCCATGATGCTGGACAGGTAATATTCGGGTTACTCTTTCTACTTTTGAAGGATCGGCTTCACATTGAAGTTATCCGAACCTGGGGAACACTAGTTGTGGGCTTTACTCTACTTGCAATCGGTGCTATGGGAATCAAGGAAGCTTCAGAAGTCCCTGCACCATGTGTTGCCCTAGAAAATGGTGAATGTGATGTAAGCATATATGAAGCCCTCGAGAATCCGTCTATTGGGAAGAAGAAGATTGGGTTTGCAACTTTTGCCACGGGGATTGTCCATGGATTGCAACCCGATGCTCTGATGATGATCTTGCCTGCACTTGCTTTGCCGTCTCGTTTAGCTGGTGCTTCGTTTCTATGTATGTTCTTGGTTGGGACGGTTATCGCTATGGGAAGCTATACCGTCTTTATAGGCTCGTGTAGTCAGGCACTCAAGGAAAGGGTCCCCAGGATAACTGAGAAGCTCACCTGGGCATCGTCCCTTGTTGCAATTGCTTTAGGTCTTGCACTTTTGATTAGCCAATTTTTCGGGTTTAGCCTGTATTGATTCTTGTTGGAGATTTCATCAATTGTTTGCTTTAGTTCTAAGAAACAATTTTGAGAGGGATAAATCTATTCATTGGAAGCAAAAGATCGTCTTTGTAGCATTGTATCTTGATAAGATTTATGTTGTTGTTTATTTTTACTTTAAGCAGCCTGAAAAAATTCAATTATCGACTTCATAATGGAGTGTTTGCATCTGAGAAATTCAAGCAAGCCTCAATCCCCCACCCTCCTATGTTCTCCAAACTCAAAACAACAAAAGATTCAACAGGTATACAAAGCTCTTTGGGCACGTTTGGTAGGATGTATTGAATTATGATTAGTATTGTCTAATATTGTTCATTTATAGAAGTTCAAAATTTTACCTCTATCATGCTTGGTATTGTCTAATATTGTGCATTAAACGTACCCTTTAAACTTTAGCATCTTGTATCAAGAGTATGTGAAATCATGTTACAATATACGTGAAAACAAGATGGTAATTAAATGATGTAGAGAATCATTTGAACACAAATGTTCAACCCATCTCGTAAAAGATCCTTGATAAATAGCGTTCGGAGTAAATTTCAGGCCTAATCCTAGGTAAGGGGCTCGATCGAGCTTCTCATAGGTGCGACTTTTTAGAGGATTAGTTGCATTACCCTGCATGACAAACGCACAATACACTATACGCTTTTCAACATGTTTTCTAACTCTCACATAATATTTCATTTCCTTTCCATTTGGGTCTAAAAGGTAGACGATGGCATTGCTATTGCCTGCTTGCCTACCTTCAAAGCATTAACAACAATTCACCTATAACACAAGAATTATGTTAGAAAAACAGGTCAATTTCCAAGAGGAGCTGTACAAAATGTACTTCACTAATATTCAAACATGCACAGCCTATAAGCTTTCCTTTGAAGATTCAAAGATAAACATATTCAACCGGTCCAAGAGTTCAACTTGATCCAAATTGCAGGTCCACAGAGCAACCAATATGGAACTAAAAGTGCTTCTGGAAGCGAACAAAACACACCAATTGGTAACCGACGGACTGCTGCACGTAGCTTTCCAATTTGTTATTACCGCATTAATCCTTTTGCTTTTTGTTGATGTCATACAGTATGCATGCATCTGCCGCAGTCTTTATCTGCCACCACAGAATGAATTTAGTCACAGTTGAATTCAATCTTCGAAAAACAAATTGTAATTAGTTAGGAAGCAGGACACAGTGTAGTCAATTAATTGATCCCACCTACCTTTTCAAGAGAGCCATCTTATTCAAACTAGTCATGATGCCATGTAACAATTGTGGGACTAGAAAAAGTAATTTGCTTGTTTAAAGGAGATCACATACTAAGAAATGTTATAAATTTGCTTGATACATGCATAACATGACTGACATATTGCGAAGAAAACTGGAAATCGGAAATATTCATTAACTAGTCTACACTAACGTCATTCTCGATCATACAGGAGTTGAAACAAGATCTTGAATAAACAAGAGATTAATCTAGTAACTAGGTTTCTCCCATTAAAAGAGGATCATTTGACAACTGCTCATCCTTCACTTGCTGCCGGTTCTGTTGACGGGGAATTTATGACATAGGCCTGGTTGGGGGGGGAGTGACTAAAGGCCTTACTAATAGATTTTAAATGTAAAAGGCCTTTTATATTTAAAAAGTCCAAAAATACCCTTCTATTGGTGAGTACCAGAACAATCAGAATCACACCATCATCAACATTCACCCAATAATATCGACCTAGACACAAAGAAGTTCACCAAAGCACGAAATAAAAGCAAAATTTTGTAGTTTTGGAAGTGTTTTACCTAGATAAAAGCAAATTTTTAGATGGGCTTCTTCTTGCGGTCAATAGTAATGCTCTAATTCTTCCTTGCACAGTCAGTGATACTGATTAACAATGAATTCCTTGAATTTTTCCGCAAAAAGGGCAGTGGGAAGAGCAAGGTGTGAATGGGTTTGAATGAGTAAAATGGCGGCTGTTTGGCATCTAGCATGTCAAATGGTTAAAAAGGACGAGGGTAATTTGGGAAAAAAATTAATGGGATTTGTTATTTTTTTTCAATTATTGCAATCAAAGGCATTCCTCATAAATCCTCCCCAAGACTTGGCCATTTACCCATATTACCACTTCTATCGACTGTTTAGTACCATGAAATCAGTCTCCTTCACACTTTATAAGTCATCTGATTAATTTTTTCCTTGGGCATCTTTATTTGTAGATTATCCTTACTGGTGTAGAAGTAAACCAAATCTTCATCTAGCCCTTGATTTCATTTCTACACGTCAAGTCAACAAATGATGAACAAAGTTAATTCCAGCTCACTTAGATCTTGCTAGACGTAACATGTTGTCTACTGATTACATTTTACACACACATGGAGGATATCATCGAGCCTGGTAGATTCAGTGATCTGGACTGCCCACTCTACTCCTAACCAAAGAACACGTCCTAATTTGGAGCAAGTCCATCTTTAATTTCCCTTCTACATTATTATTTATACAGCATACAAGGAGGAACAAATCATAAATTCATAATTAATTGCATTCAGATTGCATATTATTCCCAAGCCAAGAAGCTTAGACTACATCATTGAGTCACAATACTGTAATCAAAGATGAAGCCTCATGCGCACACCATAAAGGCGAATACTATTTAAGGTGATTTTGAAAGAATAACAAAGAAACCAATTGGTATTGAGGCAGGGGAGCCATGGTTGCAAAAGACATGAATATACATTTATCAGAAATATTTCAGAGGGCTTTCCTAGAGAGTATACAACATGTTTACCTGGATAAGATTAACTGATTGCTTGATTGTCCATCCGAATAGAATTAAACCTAATAGAGTCAAGTATATCCAACTTTGCATTGCAGCATTCACTAAAACCTAAAGAGAAAATAGATGGAAAAAACCAAGATTGACAAAATTTTCACAAGACCAGACTAAAATATTACTGAGATCAAGAAAATGTGAGGCTTACTTCAGTCAAATTCTCGGTTTGCTTCTTTGCTAGAAGAAATAAAATAATGTAAAGAACCTGTGGGCCAAATTACTTAAATCAGATGACTACACATAAAATATCACTCGAAATTAGAAGGATTCAAAGAGATATTCACCTCACAGGATACACAACAGTAACCCATAAATTTGCGATTCCCATAGTAAGCCCTGAACAGCCAATTGCTACTATCCTTTACGTCTTTATGACTAGTTTTGCCTACCAAGAAGGAACTGCAATACACAAGAGTGAAACTTAGTCGTACATAAAGGAAGATCCACGAGACATGGATACAGATAAATGTTGTACAATAAAAACACAGACTACAAAAAGACGTCTCCAGTTAAATACAATATTTCTCAGGTTAGAAATTCCATAGAAACAGTCTGTAATAACGTAAATACCTGTACATTTGCAACCAGTGGCTGGCAATATCTAGAGCAAGCAACGACAAGAAAATGAAGCCAGGCCTGGAAGAAATTGGGAAGAGACCTCAAATATGCAGTCGATTGTCCTCACAGAAATTAACATAAATATAAGTTAAAGCAAATCACCTATAAACTTGGGAGAGTATTACCAGCAGGCAGGCAGTGCTTATCCTGGGAGACAAAGCACAAATTTTAAGGTGGAAAGTGAGGACAAAAAGAAAATCGACATCTGAGATCCCAAGTTTGACAAATATAGCTAATAATGAGAAATGTAAATGCTGAATTACCTATCTGTAACCATGTCGAGAACAGCTCCAAAGGTTGAAACTGAAATCAATAAAGAAAACCAATTGATTGCACATATGTCATGTTTGGGAAGTCATTTTCATAATTTCTTTAACAGATTCAATACACACTAGACTGGCCCTATAACAGAAAAGGTAGAAGATCAGGTCACCATAATTTCCACTATGAACAACCACTTCCTAGGAGCTTTTCCTATTTTGTAGTTCTATTGTTGAAATAAATGATACTTGATGTATCACACACAGATTTGATTCTCTATTAATAATTACTAAATTTCTTCAGTCTTAAATCAAATCAGTCCTTAATTTCTTCAGTATTCGTCTTTGGTACTCAAACCATATTCCACCTACAACCTTCAACTACCCAAATCGCCAGTTATCCATTGTTTGGGAGAAGTGTTCTGTGAAACATTGTGAAACTTATCAAACTTTAAACGAAATCAACATGAATGTCCTTCCATCCACAAATCATACAATCAATATTTAACCATTCAATTTGTAAAAGCAACAGAATATATCATACACAAAATCTATACAGATTTAGAGCATCAAATATTTAAAACCAAACAGCATATCTTTGTTGTTACCTAAACACCAAATCATATAATTGTAACCTCACCTCAAACAAAAAGAAACTTCAGTATAATAATTTATAGCATACATCAACTAAAATTGTCAAAACATATAAACCCATACCTTGATTCAATTTGCGTGCAAACCAACCATCTAATGCATCACAGGCAAAGCTGAATGAAACCCACATTCAAATATTCAATCAATTTAATAATCTTACTTCACTAGAAAAACCAAGAAAATGATGAAAAGATCCACACCTAATAAAATACAGAACCGAGAAAAGATATTTGTCCTCGAAGCATATGGCGAAGGCATAGCAATTCATTATAATTCTTATGTATCCTGCATTGACATCGACCAAAATCTTAGATTAGGCTGTTAGAAAGATTTAGTTTCAACAAGCCCCCAACCCGGATTCAGCCTTCACGGCAAGATTGAACCTAAGTTTTTGACTCGTTCTCTTGTACTATATTAACCACCTTAACAGACAATAAATCAATTGAAAAAAGAATTAAATAGCTCAAATACTCACCAATGATGTTGGGGACGTAAAGATAAACAGATATCGTGCTGGGTCTCGATTTGTCCGCCATAACTGCACCAAGGATTTGAATAGCTATCACTGGAATTCTACGGAATTTACAGTACAAGCGACAATTTCAGCATCTAATCCTAGTTCAAAAAATCAACTTGAATAAGGAGGAACTGGGTAGTTTTCAATAACATTAATATCCACTATCCCGGCTGAATAATTCCCCCTTTCAATATGAAAATCACAAGGGAAAGTGAGAAAACAAGAGTTTGATAAAGTAAGAAACTCAGTTCAAATCGGATGTGAAAAGAAATCCATTTCTTTCTCATCCAAAATGAAAGAATATATTCTTTCGGTTTACAAAGATCACAGAACTTGTTGCGAAATTTCACTTTGGTCCCTTAACTTTTTACACAACAATTATAGTGGAAGTCTACAACTTATGACATTTTGTACAAAAGCATTCTCAACCTTTAATTTTTGACACTCACATCCTCGAATTTTACTTTTCTATTTCCTTCGGACATAACCTACTCAAATTGTCAATTAAATAGCAAGTAGAACACTATTGTAAATGTGAAATAGGTGTGCCTGACAATGCTGCACACGAGAGCAGGCTGCCAAAAAGTTGTGTGTGAGAAATTAAAGTTGGATTATTGTAGGAGTCAGGGAAAAAGAAACATAGTAGAAACTTTGTAGAAGGCCCAACTAAGATTTTTGAATAAGGAGGGTGTATTTAATCAAGACTTATAAAGATTTTGATTGACATTTTTTAAGTGATTGACTTTTATGGATTTCATTACATTTTATTGATTTTTATAGATTTTTATGGATTTTCACTTTAAATACTTTTATGGACTTTTATGGACTTTTATTTTTTCAATTAAAAATCTTTAATATAAAAATATAGTGTCCCATAGATAAAAAAAAATTGTCGTGGGAGAAAAGTATAGCAATAATTTATTTAATTGCATTAATATTATTAAGATCATAAAATACTTCGAATTTATAATGTTCTATTTTTATTTATTGTAAAAATGTTTGTTGTAAGTAAACTACGTCAGAAGTTAATAACATACAGTATTGCAATATATAGATTCAAAGTAATTGAAATAATTGAACTAATATCAAAACAACTTTATGAAAAAAAAAAAAAAAAATACACATACTCATCAAGATAAATAGAAAAAATAAGAATAAAAAATACAGTAATAAAAGATTAACTTTTAACCTGATAAAATTCATTAATAAATTAAAAGCAACCGTTAAATTTATCTCGTTTTGAATGAAAAATAGAAAAACGATGAAAAAAAAAAGAAAGAGAAAAAAAAATGGTTGCAGAAATATTGAAGAAAATATTACATTGAAGAGAGAGAAAAAGGATAGTCATTTTTTTCATAAAAAAGTTGGTAATTAATTATTTGTTTAGAGTTTGTAGAAGAAAAAAAGAAGAAATAGAGAAAAAATGGTTAAGGGAATATTGAAATGAGAAAAAAAAAAATCACGTTGAATAGAGAGAAAAATATTAATATTTTTTTCATAAAAAAAATATTAATAATTAATTATGGCTATAAAGTTCGTAGAAGAAGAGAAAAAAAATTAGTTAAGAGAATATTGAAAAGAAAAAAATCACATTAAAGAAATAGAAAAAATATTAATACTGACGAGTTTGTAGAAAGAAAAAGAAAAGAGAAATACTGCATAGAGAAAAAAAATTATAGGATGAAAGATTTTTTCTTTTTTTTTTTTCAAAATTTTGGAGATGAATGTAGGAGAAATTGTCATATCTTTTATTTATACCTTATGTTTTAAAGTTAGTACATAGAAGGTTCTATAACAAGTTATTAAAAGTCATTGATATTTTCAATACTCCTAAATTTCGTAGGATTTTTAAAAATTTGAATTGAATAACGCATGACTTTTAAAGATTTTTTAAAAGTCTTTAAAAATCTAAATTGAATACTCCAAGACTTCTATAGATTTTAAAAAGTTTATATTAAATACACCTAGACTTTTAAACTCTATTAAAGTCTTTAAAAGTGTTAATTAAATACACCACCTAAATTTATAGGATATTTACTGTGGAAGAATTCATAACATTTTTCTCCGCCATATGATCAAAACCAATCTCCTATGTGTATTCTTAAAGAAATGGAAGTACAAATAGGAGCCTCACTTTACCAGCTTTGTTTTCCATTCCACCGGTGGGGGCATGAATCAAGAAAAGTTTTGCAAGCTTTGAACAAACAAATGAGTACAAAGAAATGAAAAAACTAATTTTCAGAATGAATCTTAAAATTAGCAACTTAAAGCCAATTAGCATTTATTGAATTGCTAGGTCAGTTAAAAGCTGCAATTTTGATTACTAGGACCATTAACTTCAACTCCATTAACAACCACTCTGGAATATTTTTCGGTTTACAACCCTTTTGTCAAGTTTTGCATCAAACTAATCCATTCACACAAATAGTTCAAACAACCAATATATTAGGTCATAGCAATTAATAGAATAGGATGGAAAAAAAACAATATAGGAATCAGATTATTTTATGAATGATATCATCGATTTCCACATGTTCAAGAACAATACAGACAAACTTTGCACAAATTCCATAACTTTGGAAGCAGAACAAGTAAATAAAACAGAGAGTTAATCCACCTATTCAATGATTTTCACTACCTTATCAATTGAGTGGCACAGGCTTATCAATTGATTACTGCTGCAATCTTCAAAACCCTAGGAATAATCTTGCAGCTAATCATTCTCAAAAACCTACTAATTATAAATCATCAAAAACCCAAGATTTAATCATTCTCAAAACTACTATCATTTGTTAATTCAACCCAAAATTTTATGATTCTCGATTTCTCATAATCTCAGTTAACAATCTTCAATCCATCAAAAACCACAATACCCACAATCTTCAGACTACAATCAACATTAACCATAAAAAAATTAAGAAAAACTCAAAAATAAAAATAAAAATTGGATGTACCTGGCGAGACCAAGACCTCGGGCAGGGCAGAACTTCTTGACTTCTTTCTTCTTCTGGTTCTGGGCCTTCTGGCTAGCCGAGATTCGAGAATAGAGGAGACTGGGTCAGTGGTCACCCGTCACTGGAGACGGAGGGAGGGAGGGATGGAGAGAGAGAGAGAGAGAGAGAGAGAGAGAGAGAGACGGGTCTTGATTCCTTGCTTCTTCTCTGGTTTCGGATGTGGACATGGAGGAAAGAACAAATGGATATATCAAGGTTGGGTTGCTGGGGCCTTTCGATTTTGGACATGAGGTGTGGGCTCACTCATCTCAACCCAAAACAGACCCGAATTGTAGTTTTGAAAACTGTCAAATTAAGAGCTATTTTGGTATGGATTTTTATAAACTCTTTTTTTCTCAAATTCGTTTTCAATCACATATTTCACCAATTTTTTTAAAAAATATTCTGAAAAACTACTTTTAAACTCTATCAAACAAGCACTAACTTTTAGAATGTTTATCATCCAAAAATGGCATTAAACTCGGAATTGTAAAATCACTTCGAGGAGCAATTTTCGACGAGTAATTATGAATAGATGATTTAAGTATTTAACTGCTTTTCGTTTTGAGATTTTCAGCTATTACTTCAAAATGGTATAAAAAAACCTCATTTCTGTTACTGTAACGTTGCCCCAAAAAATGACCCACAAAATGACTGATTAGATTGGATTTATGTTGACACAAAATTAGTTTTACAATAAATTAATACATGGTGGGGCACGTGGTTACCATCTGATAGATTGCGTGATTCAATAATTCCACCTCCTACTTGATACACTTCAATAAAATTTTAAGAGTCACTTTTCTCCCTTTGCATGTATAGGTATATTAGTACAACTTAGGGGCTGGACAAAACCTGACCCAAACTGACCCAACCGGTTTGGGTCGATTTTTCAACATATTTGGAGCCAGGAAGTACCTAGAGGGTGGACTGGGAAAGGGGGACCCCCCCTTACGGGGGTTCGGGGGCAGAGCCCCCGAATTTTTTTTTCCTCAAACCACAATTATTTAGTCCATTTTTATGAGAATCTAATCTTTTTTTTATAAGTCACAAATCTTTAAAAATGTTACAAGAAGTCATTAAACAAAAATATTCAAGATCTAAACTAACTAAAGAAAGTTGTGTCCAACAATCTTTTACAATTACAAATTCTTCTATAATAGAATCTATATTTATTTTATTAACAAGGTATTTCTCAACAAAAATTGTTATTTAGTCGATACACAAAAATTGTTTTATAATATATTATATATATATATTTTATCTAAAACTAAGTTAGTCGATGCACAAAATATTTAAACTCTTTAGTAGTGTTATATACAATTATATTGTAATCCTATATTTAATGAAACGATATATAAGTAAGTTATACGCAACGAAATTATTACAACCAAGTTAGAAAATAAAATGATATTTCATCACTAAATAGTAGAAGGTGCAACAAATTAAAAAATTCAAATCCACGTTCGAATTTTGAAATTTCTAAAATTTGAATTTCAATTTTGAACTTTCTAATACTCATATGAAATGTAAATAATTGTTTGTTTAATTAAATTTGGATGCACAATTGAGAGTAAAACAATTTTTTTTTTTTTTATGTTTGGTGAAATTTGGGTTTTTTTTGAACATTTTGGGCCAAAATTTTGGACAGCCCTAGGCTCAAATTTGGGCTTTATTTATTTTTTCTTTCTTTCTTTCTTTTTTTTAAAAGCTTTTTGGGCCAAATTTTGGGCAGCCCTGGTCTCACAGCCCTGGACTTGAGACCAGGGCTGCCCCCCCTTGATTTCGCCCTTGTTTGGGTTGGGTTCGGTTTGATGAGAAAACTTTCTGGTCGGGTTGGGTCGGGTTACGGGTTGGGTCTTATAACCCGACCCGACCCGACCCAATTGATAATAAAAAAAAAAAAAAGGAAAGTAAAAACGTGAAAAAGCCTACTGCCTACAAAGCCAAAAGCCCAAAACCTAGAATCCAAAAGTAAGGAGCCCTAAATCAAATCCAAAAATAACATTCACATATCACTCTCTCTCATCCTACTCGCTCTCCTCCATTCTTTCTGTGATATCGCCGCCGGTGCCCATTGCCTATCTCACAACCTCTCTCGCTGCTGGTCACCATTCCAACCAGCCACCAGTACTTCAAGTTAGTTCCGCCTCACCTCACATGCTTCTAGTTCCGCCGCCAGTGCCTGTCGTCGAATTTTGCTTGGAAAATGCAAAACTTCTCGGTTTTTAAGTTCTCGACTACTAATCTCAAGATAACTTTGTTTATACTTTTTTGTGCCCACTGATTTTGCAAGAATTTGCACAGGCTCAAAATTTTCTATTTGAAGTAAGAAAGCTAATTTGTAAGAGAAGAAATGGCCCAAAAAAAAAAAAAAGAATGATTAAGATTTAATTGAGTTTGCATTGATGTCAATTGTATCTTGAATTGATTATCAGCAGTCGAATTCTGTACTTCTATTTTTCTATCTTGTAATGTTCCTAATTTTCCAATTAAACAGAGAATTTTTTCTAATACATTATAATTGGGTCAAACATTTTTTGGGCCTTGGTCCCAACCGCCAACCCGACCCAACCCATGTCGGTTTGGGTTGGGTCGGTTTCCAACCCACTGCGGGTTGGGTTGGGTTCAATTTTTTTCAAACCGTAATTATCAGGTTGGGTTTGGGTTGGGCCAAAAACCGACCCGACCCGACCCGACCCGACCCAACCCAATCCAACCCACGCCCACCTCTAAGTACAAGCGATTCGACATTGAACGACAAATATGATCGTTCAAAGTGTGTTTTCATGACTTCAAATAAGTATATAGTTTCATAAAAGTATTTTAATGATTAATACATGATGAAATCAAATAAAAAATATGTTTAGAATATCTAACGTTGAGTTATATTCATTCTATTAATGGATTTAAAAAATATATTTGATAAAGAATTAGAGTCTTTAATTTAAACTAATCTAACGATTTATATTTATTTTAACTAAATCCTTTAAAATCTCAAAATGAACCCCACCGTGGACAAAGCACATATTACCACATACTAAGATGTGCAACTCAATTCACAAAAGAGCCTTCAATGTAGAAACACATATGAGACTAGACATAGATGATCATAATTCATAAGTTCATAACCAAACTCAAATATAGTTTCATAGTCATCAATTCATCAAAGTCCAAAAAATAAATAATCAAAATATCAATTTTAACCTTAATTAACTAAATTAATTCATTTTGCGTCCAAAGTTTATTAGAATTTCAATAATAAAACATATTCATAATTCACGTTAAATAATTTACATTTAATTGATTTTTGTACCATATGAATATACTTTTATTTTGTAATTTCTATAAATTTTGAGATTTAATAAATGTTTGTTATTTTAATTTTAAAATTATTCTGGTTAATGTATTGTCTTGGAAAAATATTTGATAATATTACATATTATTAAAAAAGCAAAAATGAATTTTACAATACTACTTATGATAATAATAATACAAAAGAACATTATTATAATTAATGTCCATTTTAGTCTATAGTCATAACATTAAATCACATTTGTTTACCAAAGGCTCAAATGCTGATTTTGAAACATACAACAATTTTGAAACAAGAGTTTATCAAACACTTGTCTAATTCTTTTCACCCCTGATTATTCATGTAGCACAGCAAAAGCTGATTCTCTTAAAAACATAGCAATACCAAACCAAACATAACTATGCAAAAAATTGACATCTGATAATACTATAAGCAAAAATTTATTTTCTGTAAACTAGATATGCTGTAATATACTAAAAAATCACACCAAAAGGTACCTAAATCACTCATAATCTGTAATCTGAAATCTGGTCATACGAGCGTAGACTACTCCCAAAAGGCTAAGCGCCCCCGTACATGGCCTAAACTCCATATGTGTACGAGTGTGGGTCTCAAAGACATATGATATGTGTACGAGTGTGGGTCTCAAAGACATATGATATAAGTACCCTTATACATGGCCCAAAGTCCCGCTGTGCATAAGAGTTGGTCCTAAATATCTCTGATGATACTTCTTAAGTACGCGATCCAAAGCTCTTCTATGCACTAAAATAGATAACATTCTCAGGTACTTTATGGTGGTTTTAAAAGATGTATCTAAATACATATATATCTCATAATAAAACATAATAACAATTTAAAATGATTGAACTAGATTTAATTTTTAGAAAAAACTGTTGATTTATGAACTGTATTCTATTATGAAAATCATGCTCTTCTAACTAATTATTTTAAAATAAGTAACTTTTACATTGTTATAAGATTTACCGAAAGCAATGTGGTGACATAATAATTACGTGCTAATTTATATAGTATTTAAATTCTTATATTTTGAAAAATAAATTTTTTCACTCACAAAACTATTGACTGAAACTAGTTCGAATGGTATGTGGTTTCAATCTCCTCGTCACCTCCTTAAATAAAACAAGTTGTCGAATCAACATTATATTCATCTCAAATAATAGACACATTTCAAAGTAACTACATATTCTAATTACTTTCTCAAACTCATTTTTTCTCAAAATATCTTGGATGTCCCTATTGCAATTTAAGCAAAAAACACTCTATGTATCATTACTGATTCATTCTCCATATTACTTAACAAAAAAGAAACTAACACGAGGATTATCATGTTTAGTATAGTTTAAATTTGAATTTATCTACCAACATAAAATTTTATCCATTAATTCATTTATTTAACTTTCAAGAATACCTTATCTATACTAATTCTAAAAGTCCCTTAAAGAGAGAAATCTATATCTATATCTATATCTATGCTAATTCTAAAAATCCCTTAAAGAGAGAAACATTTTTGGACGATATTGCCCCTCAAATAACTTATAATTCCTAAAATCATCTTTCAATTAATATAATTTATTTTGACTTTAATTTAAACTATTTAATACTATATAAATATTGTATTTTGATAATTGAAAGTGATTTGTCTCTTTAAATTCCATTATATATTGTAATTAATGAAAATAAATAAAAATATACTAATAAATTTTTTAATATATTGAAATTATTATCTTTAATTGTAAACAATCAAAGACTCAATCTTATTATGCACGAGAATTTAAGCAAATTTCTTCACCAATATAACAAAACAAGATGAATTTGGCTTTACATTTCGACTTTCTTATTATTGATTCATTTCAACTTTCTTATTATTGATTTATACTTTCTTCCTCTGTTATTCGTCTTTCTTTTATATTATGCCAGGAATATTTTTTTTCCTCGCAATGACGATTTTTAATCTTTGATAATTAGTTTGATAGTAATGTGGTAATAATGGATGTGTTAATTTTGCATGAATGATTCACTAATTTTAAGAATATATATGATGGTAATATTCATTTAAATTTTGATTTCTATATCTTTTTTTTTTTTATTTAGAATATTTGTTCGATGTAAAAATGTTAATTATTGTGGTAGTCTTGATAACAAATGGATTTAAGCTCGAATGATGTTTTATGTCATTTTGTAAGCAATTAAACGTATGTTTATTGTGGAATAACGAGTTAGAACAATGAGAATTGATGTCACTCTAACTCTTTCAAGCATGCGGCTGAGGAAGACATAACTTGGATAGAGTGAGTCATGTTATGTATAAAGTGAAGGTAAATATTGCATAATAAGTGGTTTTATGTGATGAGTTAAAATCATTGTCCAAATATCTTGTTGTTTTGAATTTTCTTGAAATTTAATAATATTGAAGATGGAATTACGGGAAAGAATGCATGAAGAGAACAAAAAAAAAAAAAAAAACCCCTTTAATTTATGGGTGCCTTAAAATTGAATGGATATTGCAATAGAAAATTCTTCTTTATCTTATGTCAAAGAATTTTGAGATTCTTTTTTCTGAGAAATAATTATCTAAAAAGGCTAAATATTTTGTTTTCGTGTGCTTTTTATAATGATATAAATATAGAAAATCAATGAAAAATTGTGTTATATTTATATCTACTATTTTCATGTATTTTAGAATTTGACACTAATTTTCATAAAAGAAAGTTGACTTTTCTGATATGCCATTAGATATATACTTTAAAATATAATTAAAAGAGTATCAATAATCATTCAAACTTAACATTTACGTAGGCCATGTATTTTTTAATGAACCACATGTTTTACCAAGAAGTTTGAATATAATTCCTTAGTTGGTCATAATCATTGATGAACTTATGATTGAAAATGAGTTTCATTTAAATGTTATATTCATCGATAATTTTAAAATAAAAAAGTCATAATATTATTACAAAATCACGTGCAACGCACGTATTATTAACTAGTATTACTAAAATCAACCTCTTTTTCATAAATTTCATATTTAATCCAATAATAAAAAATTTAGACCATTATTAAATGAGTAATTTCTTACTTACCTCTTAAAATTACAAAAGAAATAAAAAGTCCAAACTTTAACAGTTATGTTTACAACCACATTGCTCGATCAAAGCGAACTCCTTCTCTCTCTCTCTCTCTCTCTCTCTCAAATGAAATGGGTTTTAATTTAAAGTTATAAAAATTGATGCTTATAACGTATCATTTATTTGATTTAACTCCTGCGTTAAAAGTCCATCTGCATTTCTTTTCTTTTCTTTTCTTTTTTTTTTTTTTTTTTTTTGATACCCAGGTATCCCAGTTAAACCAGACTATGTCCTGGACCACCCATCCCCGGCCCCTCAGTGATGGGTGGAGGTAAATCGCGGGATATGCCCAAGTTGACCAGGGTTCGTGCACCCTTTATACTCCTGGCCTCAAGGGAGCCTTCCTCCATAGATATTACATCACCAAGCTGCTCCACCCATAAATGAGTATTACATCACCCAGCTGCTCCATCCAGGAATCGAACTCCCCACCCTGAGGTTGCGAGCCCCGCAATGCCCGTCCTTTGCCAACTTGGCTCTGCCCCGGGGGGCTTTTCTTAATTTATACTTTAGTATTCAATATTAATAAACTCCCACCACTGTGATTTTCAAAAATTGTCCACGTTCTCCAACTCTCATCTTTATTTTATATTCACCCTTAAAGTTCCTTGAGTTTTGAAAATAGCTCAAATAAATTAAAATAACTCATTTAAGTAATTGACTTTGATTTTGACCACATAATTTATTGACTTGACTTAAATAAAAATTCAACCTTGACTAAATGGGGTAGGTTGTATCAATTTGAGTCTGCTAGGTGTGGAACTGGTTCGAGGTAGCATAGGCGTCGCGGCAGTGGTTGTTGAGTCTCAAATTCTTCTTTCGACGCGAGTATAGCTTTTATGTCCTACGATTCCTACAAACGTCGCCAATGAAACCCTAATGTGTACCATATCACAATATCCTTGAAACAACTTGACACTATTGATTTTAAGTCTCAAATTCCGCTTCCGATGTGAGCATGACTGGTTGTCCTCTACTTTTAGTTCTGGGTCTTGCCATAGCTTTTATGTTTTGAGATTCCTATAGATGGCGCCAATGAAACCCTAATGTGTACCATAGCACAATATCCTTGAAACAACTTGACATTGTTCTTCAATGATATATATAGTCTTGGCACGTGCGTTGCACGTTTTGTGGCTATCGTTAGATTTGTAGTTGTCATTAGATCGAATGAATGAAGTATGGATAAATAAAATGTGTACATATACCAGCTGGGATTAAAATAATAGAGAATCACTTCAACACGTACACACTAATTAACCATTGAGTTGCAACAAGAATCGGGAAAAGATGAATTGAAATAACAGATAATTAGCCCAACATCATTCATGTGCATATACAAATTGTACTTGGAATTCTTAATGTGGTTGTCCTATTACAAAAGAACAAAATATATAATGAGAATTGTGCAAATGAAATTCTCTTCTAATATCAAATTAGTAAGAGTTTTCTTCTGGAGTGGACAAAAGACTATTGACATTTCTAAAAACCACTGGAGTTGTACAAGATAGACAATATTTGTAGCCAAGAACAACACAAAAAACAAAAAACTAAGCCAAAAGAGAGTATGCCATTTCTACTCAGTGTATTGCTAGACCCTTCTCTTTGTCTTTGATGGTTGATGCAGTAGTATCAGACAACTTCAAAATTGCATTTTCAGCGGTGCCATGAAGATGATTTTCTTCAGTGAGTCTTTTTATTTGAGGTTGAAATGGCTGGGAATTCAAAGAGCACTCGTTTTGCTGATGGAGGCAGTAGCAGTGGCACAGAGTTCCATGTTTGAGAGGTAGAATTTGAATTTTGAGAGTGAAGCACTTTTTGTATGTTCTCTATCACTACAGATGGTTCGATTATGAAAATAATATCATACTTCTATTGATCTATATGACCATTTTTTTAACAGCCTTTAGATAAAACAAATGGCTCTCTTCGAAGAGAAGATAGTGGAGAATATGCATTGATCAAAAGGACAAGAAGCGAGGTCCCAAATTTCATTCAGATGCAAAAACAAACCTTTGCAGATCCATTCATACCCCCCAATGAAAGCCTTATCAATTGCACCTAGAATTTAAAGTAAGAATTTAAAGTAATTCAGCAATCAACTATTCCAATATTCCAATATATATATATATATATATATAGAACTATATTATTTTGGCTCCAATTGGATATAAACATGATAAGAATAAAGTTTGAGTTTCACAATTTGGACATCAATATGTCCTAGTTTTATATCCCAATTAGTGGTGTGCATCTTATGAATTAGTTTCTTTATCAATATTCAAGACATAAATCGAACCAATGTTTGCCAATTTATTATGTAAAAATTGTCTACATCAAAAAGCACAAAAAGAAAAGCAGTTGTTTAGCAAGCATAGACAGTGAAAGCATGAGGAAAAACAATCAGCTTGATGAACTTGTGGCTTGAAAAATATCAAGATCGTAGAAGAGAGAAAATATCTTGCATAAAGAAATAATTATAAATGATCGAAAGAATTGAAGTAAATACATAATAGTGCCTAACGACATTCGGATGAAGGAACTAAAACACACTATTATCATGAAGATTCAAGCCAAACGGGTCATCAACTAAAGAAAACAGGTTAGAAAGGAGAGGGCATGTAGCATTTGTTATAGAAATCAGAACTATTTAAGGACACGTACGTTCATGAAGAGAAGAGAGTATCATTGTTGAAAGATCCCACGGTTGTTCTGTTCCCATCATAAAACATGAAATATATTACTCTAATGTAGTTTAGAATTTGCATCACAAACACTGAGATTCGCGAGAAAAAAAGTGTTATTGTGAAAAATAAAACCCCCACACAATTCCATAAAAATTGAAACGGCTGTAATTTCACCTTTTAAACATACAAATGAAACAATAAAACACAAGAATAATCCATGAAAATCTTTTTGTTCTTCATTAGATCTATAATCAATGAATTGTTGATTGACTGATAGAATGCATAATGGCTATATAAATTGTATTAATTCCTCATATTTCGATGATTACAATTGCTTAAGTTTTGAATTTTGATTGCATTGTGTGTTTTGTGGATTATATGTAGGAGTTGGATCGAGTTGGACTCAATTTCACAAGTTTTGAAGAGGAGAATTGAAACTAAAAAGATGTACAATGCATAAGCGAACCTTACTTAAGGCATGGGCATGCTTGATCTCTCAGTTTTTACCAACAGAAGCGAACTTTACGTAAGCCGTGGGCACGTCTTACTGACTCGAGCAGCCAAAGTCTATATGCACAAATTTTTGGAAAGAAATAATGGGACGACTACAAAAAGAGATCCGAATTGATTTACACCTATTTCTAGAAGGAATGGGAATATTTTAAAGAGATTATTTTATATAATTTAAGGATCTTTGGAATCTTTGGAAAGAAGAGAATTAGACTAGAAATAGGAAACAAAATATTATCTTTTTCTCTCTCCACTTCTTCCAAGAAAAGGGGTTCCCTCCTCCTCTTCTCAAGACTTTTTTTTTTACTCCCATCTCTTATCTATTAGGTTTTTTTGAATATTTTCATGGATTGCTAAATTTCTATTCCAGCATAAGGATAATTGAAGTTTTGATTCTTCAAAAATTGTGAGGTCGAATTAATTTTCAATGTTCTTCTATTCTTTCTCTATTTATATATCTTCTATGTTTCTTGAAATTATTGTTTTGATTGATTATACAAAATGCACGTTGTTTGATTGTCAAAACGATATATCGCCAATTAAAAATCTAAATCTGTAATTGTTTAGATATTCTAATATTAGTGGTAGTTGATTACAAATAGGGTTTTCAATTTATGTTATTGAGATATATAATCTAGCTTAAATGAATCACACTTGTGTATTTGTTGGTTAGAATTGGTAGTCTCTCTAGAGATTAATGTTGGTGGTAAATTAAATCCTAAGATCGTGTCTAGGGTTGTTTATTGACAAAAGAAATAGTCAAAGAGTGTCTCTTAATTATTGAGAAAGTAAGGAAATATATGTTATTAGATCGTATCAATGACCATAACCAATTTGGTGAAAGAATAAAAGATTTTATTTTTGCATCAATGATCGATTCTCCAAATCAATTATGAGATTATACCTTGGGCTGAATATTTGACTTATATTGATCTTCTCTTTAATTTGTATTCTACAAAAATTACTTTAATTCACAACAATCCAAAACTCTATTTCTTTTATTGTTTTAAATTTTCGAAGAATCAAATATAAGAAATCCCTGTGGATACGACCTTGCTCACCGCTATCACAATTTATATTTTAAGAGCGAGAATTTATTATTTGTTGGATTCGACGCCCATCAAATTTTTCAGCGCTGTTGCCAGGGATTGGTGTCAAATAGATTTAATTTTTCTTTATTTACTCTTTTATTCTTTTTATGCCTCGTTTTTCTTGTATAGGTGAATTGAAACGACCCTGAAATTGAGAAGACAGCTCAAAAATTGAGAAATGAAGCTAAGTTGCGTGGCAAATAAGAACATTCATATGATCTGACACTCAACCTAGCTTATTCATCTAGCGATTCTGAAGCACAGCAAGCAATGGCCAATGAAAAAAAAACTTGAGGAAATTGGCTGCACCCAATGTGAATCAATAGCCCCTCTGTATTCAGTACCCTGCTTTGGATGTGGACTTTGAACTAAAATCTGGTTTGATCCATGTGCTCCCTAAATTCCATGGTCTTGAGAATGAGGACCCCCATAAGCACTTAAAAGAATTCCACGTGGTGTGTTCAAGCATGAAACCACAAGGAGTGACCGAAGAACAAACCAAATTGCGGGCTTTTCCATTCTCATTAGCCGAGAGAGCGAAGGATTGGCTATTCTATTTACCTCCAGGCTCTATAACCACATGGACAAGAATGGTCAGATTGTTTCTTGATAAGATTTTCCCACCTTCACGAGCTGCAAACATCATAAGGGAAATATGTGGAATAAAATAGAAAGAGACACAAACCCTTCATGAATATTGGGAAAGATTCAAGTAACTATGTGCAAGCTGTCCTCAACATGGGATTTCTGAACAACTGCTTATTCAATACTTCATGAAGGATCGTTACCCATGGAGAGACAGATGATAGATGCAGCTAGCGGATGTGCTATAGTGAATAAAACTCCCACTGCCACTAGAGATTTGATCTCTATCATGGCTGCCAACTCACAACAATTTGCATTCAGACAAGACACCCCTTTGAGAAGGGTGAATGACGTAAATGTATCCTCCCTTGAAAACCAAATAGCTAAGCTAACCTCTATTTTTCAACAAATGGCTGTGGAAAATATGCAGCAGGTTAAAGCTTGTGGAATCTGTGCTGCTACCGGCCACACAATTGATATGTGTCCTACACTTCAAGAAGATTCTTTTGAGCAGGCGAATGTAGTTGAAAGATTTTCAGGCCCACCACAAAGAAAATATGATCCTTATTCAAACATTTACAACTCAGGATGGAGGGATCACCCTAACTTTAGTTATGGGACAAGACCACAATTTCAGCAATTCTAGCCTAGACAGCCTATTCCTCCACCACAACAACCTTCTTCAAGTTCAAGTATGTCTCTAGAAGATATTGTTAAATAACTTGCAACTAACACACAACAATTTCAACAGGAGACTAGGACGGGCATCAAGAACTTGGAGAACCAAGTGAGTCAATTGGCATCAACTATGAACAGATTGGAATTTCAAGGTAAATTGCCTTCACAAACTATTGTTCATCCAAAATAGAATGCTAGTGCGATTACCTTGAAGAGTAAGAAAGAATTGAAAGAACCTAGCAAGATGAAGCAAGGCGACTTAGGAAAAGAAGCCGAAAATGAAGTTATCTCTCAACCTCAACATGACCAATCTGAAGGCCTTAAGAGAGACCAACCAAAGGTTTTGGTAACAAGCTCTCTCTTTCCTACAAGATTGAATAAATCCAAGAAGGAAAAAGAGGAGAAAGAAATCCTGGAGACCTTTCGTAAAATTAAGGTAAATATCTCCTTACTTGATGCAATTAAACAGGTACCTCAATATGCTAAATTTCTCAAGGAATTGTGCACCAACAAGAAGAAGTTGAAAGATAATGAGAAGGTAAGAATGGGAGAGAATATTTCAGCCATCCTTCAAAAGAAATTACCTCCCAAATGCAAGAACCCAGGTATGTTTACTATCCATTGTAAAGTAGGTAGTATTAGGATTGAGAAAGCAATGCTAGATCTAGGAGTTTCAATAAATATCATGCATTTTTCTATTTATTCATCTTTGGATACTGGTCCATTAAAAGAAACAGGTGTGATAATCCAACTTGCTGATAGGTCTAATGTGTATCCTGATTGAGTCTTAGAAGATGTTATAGTGCAAGTTAATCAATTGGTTTTTCCTGCTATTTTTATGTGCTTAACATGGAAGATGATGACTCTTCTAATCCTACACCAATCCTGCTAGGAAGGCCGTTTTTGAAAACATTTAGGACAAAAATTGATGTGCATGCTGGTACACTCACAATGGAATTTGATGGTGAAATTATTAAATTTAATATCTATGATGCCATGAGATATCCTAGTGATGTGTCTCCTGTTTGGGATGTCAAGCATTGCAATATGAGGTTGAATGAGTCGGGTGAACAAATGTGATTACAACTACAAAAGTTGGAGGAGATCCGCAATGATGCCTACGAGAACTCAAGGATCTACAAAGAAAAGACAAAGGCCTTCCATGATCAAATGACTTCCAAGAAATTTTTTTCTGTCGTTGAAATTCAGGGTTTGGAAACCGGTAAGACTTTTAAAGTCAATGGGCATCGCTTGAAACCTTTTTATGACGGTTTTCAAATGTATAATGTTAATCAAATCAGTTGGAATGCCCAACTTACACCAATTGAGAGATAACAACGTCTAGCCAAAGACATTAAAGAAATGCACTTTTGGGAGACAACCCAAATTTTACTTTAGTTTTCGCATTTGATTTTTATTTATTTATTTATTATTATTATTTATTATTTCATTATTTTTATTTTTATAACCTTTACAATTCTTCAAAGTGTAATTGATCTTGTTTCAATTTTTGGACAGATGTCGATGTTTATTAAGCCGTGGGTGCACTTTATGAAAAAAATATTTAACTTCAATATTGACACTTTTGGTATAAGACGTGCCCACGCCTTATTCACGGTGCTACTCTGGTCTAGGAGACAAAAATTTCAAATAAATAAATAAATATGACATCGGACCTCAACTTGCAATGATGGAAAAGAATATGACAGTCTTCTTTGCTCACATAGGATTCACCACCACCTAGCATGTAGTTGTTGCTATCTCCAGGAGAGTCCTCTCTTTTTTTTATTTTGTTACAGTGAGGACAATGTCTGGACTAAGTGTGAGGGAGGGTTTGATATACTTTTGCTTATGGTTTAAATGCTAGTTCCATTTCATCTTAGTTGCATTTCTATTTTTGTCTTAACTCTAGTATCATTTTTCTTTTTCAATTGTCTTCCATATTTTTCAAAGATTTTTTTTGAAAATTCTCATCTAAATTCTGGATTTTGTCGATGCTTGTCCATGTATGATCTAGATTATTGTGCATCATTGAGATGAATTGAGGCACAATGGGGGATTGGCATGAGTAGTTGAATTTTTGTTTACTGCACTGTGATTGATTGCTCTTGATGGTTGATTGAATGAAGAATGTGTGGGATTTGATGCACATTAACCCCATTTTGTGAGCTTTTGGGCCTATGAGCATATACATTACATCATGCTCCATTTCTTTGATTGTGTAACTATCATGCGTGGTTGAATTCTTCTAGAACTTGTTTTTGTACGCATGTTGGAATGCCTCTTGATAATTGGATACATTAAATAAGTAAGGGCATTTAGGTGAAGTCCAGTTTAGCTTGAACAAAAAGCTACAGTGAATTGTTCCCATAGAAAGCCACTTGTGACCTTTAGCCTTTTTGTTAGAAATTAACCACAATACAAGCCAAGAGAAATCCTATTATTTGATATTTTTTCCTTCTTTTGAACCTTGCATCGAAGAAATGTATAAGCTCGTTCACATGAAGTTTAACTTACTTTTGGAAAGATTGAAAGTTATTGGGAATCAAGGATTCATATTGCAAGTCTCATTGTCCTTTTAAAATGGGAGTATGAAAAAAATGTTGAGAATAAAGTATTCAAGTTGCAGTTTACATTGTTCTTCCAATGTAAAAAAAGAAAAAGAAAAAGAAAATAAAGAAAGAAAGATATGAAAGTGAAGCAAAGATGTGATACTCTTCTTTTAAATCATTCAGATTTGATTTGATAGAAAGAAGTATATGAAATTTAACTGAGCTTTTGGAAAGAAGTTTGTATAATTACTTCGATGAATTAGCCAAAAAGAAATCCTTCTTATCCTACCTTGTCCAAACCCCGTTACAACTCGTTTTATGACCATTACTTTGCATTCAAATCATTGGTGGTGCCGATGTGATATATTAGCAAGCCCATGGTCAGGATCTTCTATGTTTTAACTTAAGAGTATACTCTTGACAACCCTAAATACCTTGAGCGTATTGAGTGAATCCAATGTGAGGGTGTTAGATCCCACTACATTTGGACTTCGAGAAGTTGTTGAGGTGATTGATCATTCGTGTAAATAGGTGGGAGTTTACTCTATTTCTTGTTGTTTCCTTGTTGTTTTGAGATTTAAATCTTTGAGGCATGATAATTTGGGTTGTAGAAGGATGGGTGAAGGTAGAAGAATGAATGATGATGAGAACAATTGATAAACTTGAGCTATTGTATGCTTGAGGACAAGCATTGTCTAAGTGTGGAGAAATTTGATAGAATGCATAATGGCTATATAACTTGTATTAATTCCTCATATTTTGATGATTACAATTGCTTAAGTTTTGAATTTTGATTGCATTTTGTATTTTGTGGATTATATGTAGGAGTTGGATCGAGTTGGACTCAATTTCACAAGTTTTGGAGAGGAGAATTGAAGCTCAAAAAATGCACAATGCATAAACGAACCTTACTTAAGGCATAGGCACACTTGATATCCCAGCTTTTACCAATAGAAGTGAACTTTGTGTAAGCCGTGGGCACAGCTAACTGACTCGAGCAGCCAAAGTTTACATGCACACGAATTTTTGGAAAGAAATAATGGGACAACTACAAAAAGAGATCCTAATTGATTTACACATATTTCTAGAAGGAATATGAATATTTTAAAGGGATTATTTTATATAATTTAAGGATATTTTGAATCTTTGGAAGGAAGAGAATTAGACTAGAAATAGGAAATAAAATCTTACATTTTTTTCTCTCAACTTCCTCCTAGAAATGGGGTTCCACCCTCCTCTTCTCAAGACGTTTTTTTGACTCCCATCTCTTATCTCTTAGGTTTTTTTAAATATTTTCATGGATTGCTAAATTTCTATTCCAGCATAAGGATAATTGAAGTTTTGATTCTTCAAAGATTGTGAGATCGAATTAATTTTCATTGTTCTTCTATTCTCTCTATTTATATATTTTATGTGTTCCTTGAAATTATTGTTTTGATTGATTATATAAAGTGCAAGTTGTTTGATTGTCAAAACGATATATCGCCAATTAGAAATCTAAATCCGTAATTGTTTAGATATTCTAATATTAGTAGTAAAATAACATAGTTGATTACAAATAGGGTTTTCAATTTATATTATGGAGATATATAATCTAGCTTAAATGAATCACGATTGTGTATTTGATGGTTAGAATTGGTAGTCTCTCTAGAGATTAATGTTGTTGGTAAATTAAATCTTAAAATCGTGTCTAGGGTTGTTTATTGACAAGAGAAATAGTCAAAGAGCGTCTCTTGATTATCGAGAAAGTAAGGAAAGATAGGTTATTAGATTGTATCAATGACCATAACCAATTTGGTGAAAAAATAAAGGTTTTATTTTTGCATCAATGATCGATTCTCCGAATTAATTTTGAGAGTATACCTTAGACAGGATATTTGACTAATATTAATCTTCTCTTTAATTTGCATTCTACAAAAATTACTTTAATTTAATTCGTTTTAATTCACAATAATCCAAAACCCCCATTTCTTTTATTGTTTTAATTTTTCAAAGAATTAAATATAACGAATCCCTGTGGATATGACATTGCTCACCGATATCACAATTTATACTTTAAGAGCGAGAATTTATTATTTGTTAGATTTGACACCCATCATTGACCTTACAAATAATGAGAGTTCTTAGCTTTGTATTAGAAACAAGACTTCAATGGTCATATATAGGAGGAGAAAATGAGGCAATGAAGAAAGGGACAAGTACTTAGATCATACCATATTATCCTACTAATATTGTGTGAACCATCAATTGCTACCACTAAGGATGCTGATGAAGAGACCCATGTTTATATGTAAAGAACTTGAATTTGAAGGTGTCTTGTTGTTTAGTTAGTCAATAAACAGGCCTTTTCGTAAACCTCTCTGGCATGATTAAGTGGGTGTAACCATGACGTATTGTGCTGCCTCTCTAATCTTTTAATCTAGGATATGTCGAGAAATTTTCACATGTCCTTAAGAAGTTTTGAAAGAGACCACTGGTGAGGATGTTCCTCACCAGTAAGTTCGAATGATGGAAGTTTAAAACTTACTCACCAGAAAACTATTAATACCTTGTTCCAAACCAAAACATTGGGATTGATGAAATCTCAAGTTCTGAAAGTACTTTGTCCATAGCCTCTATCTACTGTTATGCCAGTGGATAGCTGAATGACATAGCAATACACTATAAGAAGTCGATGTTCATGTTGATGTCATATTAAAGTTAATCTATCAATTGATCAATCATACCTAATATCCCCCACATGCACCAAAAGTGACGACTTCGAGATTTCTTCGAAAGCTATAACGAGAAGCACCAGTTAATAGAGAAAGGGTATGATTCTGATAGTGGATGTAAATATTAAAATAACAACTCTATCATTATCAAGATGCCATCTTCTCCTAGCTTCCTCAAATTGATACCAATTAAGCAAACAATCAACAACCAAGAAAAAGGTGACAAAAAAATGCATAAAAAATATGTTTTAAAGAGCATTTACTGATTGTGAAAAACTACATTGCAAATATTAAAATGTACACATATTTTTCGAGAAAATGGCATCTTGATAAAGATTCGAACTCCTGCAAAACTCCACAAAATTACACCTTTAGTACTAAAATTTGTGATTATTCCAAAACTTGGTCCAACAATTAACAAATAACACTCGTGGAATATATTTTTTAGTCTTCAATAATTTATAAATACATTGGAAACAAATAAAACTACCATTCCAAAAGATTATTTTTCTATGTGCCTTATTTTTGTCAATAAAAGAGCATCAAAAATCATTTGTAGCAAAAAAATAAAATAGACATTTGTTTTCACTCAAAATCGAAAGGAATGTTTCAACTCAAAATCGAAAGGAATGTGCTTCAGAAGAATCTCTTTGCACTCTTAAGAGTGAAGTTCTCAACTAAAAACCTCGATCATTAACTGGTTTCATCCCCACACGTAGAAAATTCTATATAATTATAATATTCACTAAAAATAAATACAAGACTTGTGTGTACACAAAATTGTTAGCATTTCATCTACTCTTCATAGACTCGTTGCTAGGACCCAATCTTGAGCCAGGTTTCAAATCTAAATTGCTCAATCTTTCTTTCGAGATCTTGAACCCGATTTCAACTTCCCCATTTCCACCATTATTCCACTTCCTCGTAATAGTAAAACATTAAACAAACAGAAATAAATATCTATATACACATATTTTTATGATAAATTCATAAATTAATACATCTAGAAGAAGAGGGAATGAAAGCCGACTAATAAGATAAAACCCAACCTTCTACAAAGAGAATCCTTTAGAATAAGATTGAGAGCCATGTGACTGGCGACTTTTCACTTTGCTTAACTTCTTTTTGTTATTAGCCCCCATAATAATTTATCTCCATGGATACAGATACAAAAATATGTTAGGAGAGAGAGCAGAAGAAACAAAGGCTTTACCATTATGGTGAAATTAGCTTGCCTTGCATGTTCTATAATAGTATCAACCAGGTCTACAATTTCCAAAATAATAAAATTCACAAATTTGTTGGTCCAAAAAAAAAAAACACAACTTTGTTGAATGAAGATTTCAAGCACTAAATTAAGAAAGAGAAGAAGAAGCAAAGGCTTTATCATTATGGCAAGATCCATTTGTTCCGAAATAGTATCAACCATATCTATAATTAAAACACACACACACACACACACAAAATTTGTTGAATGAAAATTTCAAGCAGTAAATTGAAAGAGCGGAAGAAGCAAAGACTTTACTGTAGTGGAGAGATTGATCGATCATGTTGCTAGTTGAAATCCATATTCTCAAACCTACAAATTTCTACTTGAACGGCCATTTTAACTACTCCAAACCCAAGAAAATCAAGAGCAGGAACAAGAACCAAAAACGCCAATTTCTGCTGACTTGCCTGAAAATGTTCATAAAAAGAAAAAGGAAAAACGAGGAAATTTTAGAGAGATAGATTTTGGAGGATTTCTCGATTGGAAGGGATACCAGAAAATGACCTTGACCGGCGCCGGATGCCACCATTTGCAATAGACAGAAGTCTACAACAAGAAAATGAATTTTAAATTTAAAGAAATAAACAGTAAAATACCCTACACAAACCTTAAAATAAAAATTATATTTCTTTTGACGCATAAAACTTGAGCACAGACAGAAACAAAAGGGGGTGTTATGAAGATGGACCAGCTACAGAGGAAGAGCCACAGGAGCAAGAACCAGCTGAAGAAGACGATCAACATCGGAAGATGAAGAAGAAAAGAAGCAGCTGGGAAAACCAACTTACCAGAAATTCAAATTAAGGGAACAACGTCGTTTCGGCTTTCAAATTAATTAATTAAGTTGTATTATGTTTTTTAGAGTTATAGGAAGAAAACGTTTTTCACTTTCTGAGTATATGTATTAGCTGGAAGAGAGAGAATGGCATTGATATGAATGTGTAACAGAATTCTTTGTGAAGAATCTTCCTCCATTTTCTCTCATTTGTTTCTTTTCTTCATTCTTTTGTTTTACCCATTATGTAACTGAGCTTGATTAATACAAATTGAGCTTGAATTTTATTATATTCAGTCCAGATTTTCTTATTCCTGTAAGATCAAATAACAATAAAATAAATCACTTTCTTTAATTTAAGATAAATTCACTTTTAACTTATAAATCATGAATAACACGTATAATTGTCTTGAATATCGACGCATGAACATTTCACAGAAACCTTTAATTTAAGATAAATTCACTTTTAACTTATAAATCATGAATAACACGAATAATTGTCTTGAATATCGACGCATGAACATTTCACAGAAACAATAAAATAAATAGGTCAAGTGACGTATCACACTGACACATTGTAGAATAATCCTTGTATTGTCCTAATACCTTTGTAAGTAGGTGTCAATACTTGAGGTTTAAAGATTTTGCCCCTCTAAAATTTTCAACGAGCACGGGTATCTTGAAAGTAGCTATGGTTATTCTGTGCAAAATCTAAATTTCAACCCTTCTTTTTGTTGAAATCAAACCCTCCAATTGGTATGTTTTCAACTTATTATTACGAAGAGATCATATCAATTAGAAAGTCTTCGTATTAACATCAATTAATTTCTTGGATGGACATTCTTCAACTTTTACCTTACTTATATGCTTAGGAGTGGGGATCGCAATTGGGCCGACCGCTGCAGCTCAGCCCATCACGAAACAAAAACGATCACTTTTGTGACTGTTCACTTTTGTGATCGTTTTAGTTCCTATAGTTTTTTTTGTCAAATCTCAAAAAAATAGTGCCTTCTAAAAAGAAAGGAAAAAATTAACAACCTGGGTTCGTGAGTAGGCCCGAACTTGATTTTTGGAGACGAGTCAAGCCTAGACTTGACTCATCCTTATAAAAGTCGAGTCAGTCCAGCTCGGCTCATACTGCTTAGGGTCTGCTTGGGAGTTTTGGAGGACCAGTTGTGAGAGTTTTTTAATGGGTAAATTCAAGGTGGTCACTGTTGTTGCACTTATGGACTCTAAAGTCATATGGCCAAAACTTAATTCAATTAAAGTCATATTTTAGCGCTAAAAGACCAACATACCCCTAAAATTTTCAAAAAATGCTAATTCAATTATACTGTTTTTGTATGATACTGTTTTATCTATGATATTGTTTCATTTAGATAATGTGCATTTGGTATATTTATACCAGGATTTTATCTTTGATATTATTTTATTATGATAATGTTTCAACATATGATACTTTATTGAATACAAATAATATCAATGATCTTGTACTACTAATGAAACATTTTAAGAACAGTATCATTACTTCAACCATTAAAATATCTTGTTCTTAGTTTTATATATGATACTGTTTTATTTAGATAATGTGATATATATGATACTGTATTATGTTTTTATCTTTGATACTATTTTATTATGATAATATTTCAATTTATGATGCTGTTTCAATCTATGATAATGTTATTGAATGCAAACAGTATCAATGGTCTTGTATTACTAATCGAGCATTTTAAGAACAATATAATTACTTCAAGTAACTAGTAAAACATCTCTACTTAGTTATATCTATGAAACTATTTTATCTATGATATTTATACCATACTTTTAACTTTGATACTGTTTTATTACAATAATGTTTTAATATATGATACTGTTATTTTATTGGGTTATAGTTTATATATGTGATATTATTTTATTAAGATACTTTCATGTATAATACTAATATATAAAGATACATTTATCTATTACTGTTTTAGTATGTATGATACTGTTTAGACAAGAACAATTAAAGATTGTCATTTTAAGCTAAAAAGACAATTTCAAATGGCTAAAATCCATCATCAGTAGTGGTAAAGACATTTGTTTTGACCAGTTCGTTGAAACGATTCCGAAAACATATTATAATAAAAATTCTGAGCAAATGTACAAATTATATGCCCGTTTCTATTATGATACTGTTTTTTGTGATGATTAAACAACACAAAGAATAATCTAATAGCCAACTTTCATTAAAGCATGTCCACATCAAACTTTTTCATCACTACATAAATTCAAGTTGCTATTTACAGCAATAAATCATGGCCACTTCTTTGGTATTCAAATTCCCAAAATTCGCAACCTGCACACATGCATACTCATTCTCGTTGTACCACTCCTGCACCCTGTCCCTAATCACGTGCTCCCTCAACATTTGCAAGATCTCTCTCTACACAATACTGGATTCCCTCATTTCTTAGAGAACTTGTGAGGCATCCCTCTTTCAGCCATTCCTGCAATAAGCATATATTTCAGTGTTGAATGAAATGACGTCAGGCTTCATTCTTTTCGACAAAAGATCCCTTAGTATTTCTTTTGATCACTCATAATTTCCAAACCGGCTGTAGATGTACATCAAACAATCGTAAGTTGTCAAACTAGGTGTGAACCCACTCTTGTTGATGAAGTTCAAAATCTCATTTGTCTTTTCTATCATTTGCCTTCGGCCATATATGGAACCTCTTCTTTTTAGCTCTAAGAAAGCTCTTTCTGTTTCCATTACAACATCACTTTTACTATATACCAGAACAAGAGTTTTTAAAAGCACGACATGTGGCTCAATTGCACCCGACTGTATGTCACAATGTTGGGAGAAAATCCATTAACTTCCATCATCTTCAAAACCTCCATGGCTTCGTTAGGCTTCCTGGACTTTTTGTAAACATCCAACAATGCATTGTAAGTAACCTTATCCAGTATATATCTCCTTGATTTTCATCTCCTCAAAAATCCCTTTTCTTTCCTCATACAAAGACCCCCATCGACAACAACTTATAATAGTATTATATGTATAAGCATCCGAGACAATACCCGAGCTCTTCATACCCTTGAAAACCTCCATGATCTTATTCCAAAGCATACCATTTTCCCATATACATTCAAAATCACATTTTAAGTAATCAAAGTAGGTTTGCATCCCTAATCCTCTATTTTCTTGAAAGCCATCACCGCCTCTATATAACTCCTGTTGCTAGAAAAAACGGATATCAAGGAAGTATATGTATAAACATCAATCCCAAATCCATCTTTATGCAAGTTATGAAACAAATAAGCTGCGGCCAAAACCTGACATTCTTTCTCCAATCGTGAATAATTGAATTCCAATAGTGGGTACCTACTTCAGTTCGGGGGGTCCTCAATGTATACTGTTCAGCTGCGACGGACGTGGTTGTAGAGGTGGAAGAAGGCTGCCGCTGTACCGTGAAGTTAGATCTCAAGACAAGACAGTGCGATGAAAAATATGAATTACATGGGTAATTTTGAGATTAATTTGAAATATTGCTGAAGAGTATGACTTAATAACAATTTTGAAAAGGGTAATTATATTCACACTACACTTTTATTATTCACATCACGTTTTAATTGCAATAAAAGTCCCCCAACATTTGATATTTAGACACTTATGTCTCTAATTTTTTTCATCGTATTTTTTTCATTAACTTTTATTTAGTTTTCACATCTTGTCTCTGATACAGATTTTTTTCTAAATATTCTACTAATATGTATTGAAATGAGGGAAAAATATTTTGTCTAACTTACGTATTTGTTATTTATTTTAATTATGTAAAAATATTAGAGGCAAAAAAAAATTTACGCTCTCTTAATTAACTTTTTGAACAAAAAATCATCATCAAAGACAAACATAAGACATGCAAATTAATAAGTTGATGATAAAAATTTGCTAATAAAAGTTAGAGTCATAAATACAAAAGTGACCAATAGTTGAAGATTTTTATTGCAATTAGAATGTAGTGTACTTAACAAATAATGTTGTGGTAATATAATTACCCTTTTGAAAAATGTTTTGACCTAATTTAAAACAAGTTACCTACAAGTATTGGCAATTTTTCTTCTTTTAAAGTACCGATTTTGGGTGTTTATGAGTGGAACGACTTTGACTGATTTTTTAAACGATCCAACACATACTTGAGAGTTTATTATCTAGTGGTTTTAAAAGTTTTTTAAGACAATCAAATTACATATGTGCCCATATAAAAAAATTCAATTCAATTTTAAAAATTTTATACATCCACATATCATTGAAAATATAAAATTAAATTTATGTTCTTACATGTGTTTTTTTCTTTTGTATATGTTTTTTTATTTTTACAATAATTAAGTTTAAGGTAGTTTTGAAAATAATTGTTTGAAAGTGGGTAAAATTGGAAGAAATTTTGAAAAACGGCAAAAAACCACCGATTTGGGGGGTTAGAAGATGCGCTTCAAATTATACTACACCGGTTTTGAACGGTTTAAAAACTGCTCAAAACTGATGCTCCAAAAAACTAACAAACGCCGATTTTCTCAACTTTTTATAAATGGTACTACCCAAAACCAGTCCAAATCGGTGAAAAAAAAAACTCCCAAGCAGGCCCAGGAGTATATACCCATGAAAGAGAGATTCTTCTCTTAAAATTTTAATCCCTCAAATTTCATTCCATCAAGCAGGAACTGGAATTTATGAATTACCCAAACCATTTAATAGGTTAAACAAGTTAGCACTTCTATTAAGTAGGAAGTCACCATGAATTAATTAATTATAAAACTGATTTTGAGAACAAAAATCTAATTTAACGAGCCATTTTGCAGTTTATTTTCGGGTTAATGTTTAAGGTAATCAAAAAGAGTTCTTGGCACTATTTCGAAGTACTCACAACAAGCCTCAATGAGTTGTCCCGAGATGAATCTACTCTGAGGTAGGCATGGCAATGGACTGGGTCGGGCCGAGCCGAGCCGAGCTAGCTCGACCCATAAAATACGAGCTTGGCTCGCCTAAATGGATGAGCTGAGCTCGGCTAATGCTAGCTCGGTTTGGCCCACGAGCTCGTGGGCCGAGCCAAGCTACCCACAAGCTTGGCTCGGCCCTCAATTTTTTTTTTTAAATTTTAAAAATGAGAAAGAAATACAATATCAAGAATCATTTATGTTGAAAATTAAAGATTAAAAACCTTTCTCTTTTTTTCAAGCTTGGGACCGGCTACTTTGAAAGTAGACGGAGTTAAAATTATACACGAACAAGATGTTACGTGTACAATTTTTTATTAAAATAAGAAAAAATATCAAATACTAAGGGAAAATAATACTTACTACGAATCTGATTAATCCATATTCAAATCTTCAAGTTCTTCGGACAATATTCTGTCCACTTTGTCTTGGATTCGAAGTTCGGCGTCATCCCAATCCTTTAGAAACAATAACCTTTCGAAAATATCGACTTTGAGTCTTGAACTGATATCAGATAAAATTCTGCCACTTGTACTAAATGCAGCCTTCAATGCTACAGTTGAGACCGGAGGTGTTAGTAGATCACGTGCCATTTAAAAAAAAAATTGGGTAACTACGTTGATGTTGTCTCCACCATCGTAGTTTATTAAAAAGATTTTGCTCTTCGTCATTTAACATACTAAGCACGTCATGCGCAAAATACCTAACTAACTTTACAGGTGTATCATTAGATCGGAGAAAGGAAGAACTATAAGAAGAACCAACTGATTGTTGACCTTGACCACTCCTATGTGTTCTCACGTAATTCCATAAGTCAATGTCATCAGTTGATGACGATGTACATGTTGGAACAGGGGGTCGTACAATATTAGTACCGACCTTTTCAGCATAAACCTCATACATAAAACATAAAATTTGTTCTAAATTACTACAAGTTATTCGATGTCCGTAAGTTATTTTTTGTGAAATTGCCATTATTATTATTGTCGTACCCTCTAAGTTAAGTCTAAGATTCATAATACATGCTAATGGAAATAATATAGGCAATTGTTCCCAATATTTTTAAATTTAGCTTCCATGACATATATAATACTAGAAAAATTAGAAAAATTCTTATATCTATTAAAATTGTCCAATATAATAGAAATAATTTAAAACAAGTGGAGTAGTTGGATAATACACACCAGAACATACTGTTGTTGCTTTTAAAAAATTTCTAACATGACCACATATTTCCCAATCATATAATTGTAAATCATATTCTGAGCCGTGTGAGTGTCGGCCATTATAATATAAAGTAATGCAATCTTCGTAACCTTAACAAGATTCAAGCATAAAATATATTGAATTCCATCTATTGTCAACATCAGTTGTAAAAGATTTTGATTGCAGGCCATTTTCTATACATAGAGCAGCAAAAACTAGTTTCCTTGATGGTGAGACCGAAATATAATTAATAGCATATCTAATTTTTTTTAATTGAGGTTGTATAAATTTTAATCCATCTTGTACAATTAAATTAAATACATGACATACACAACGAATGTGAAATAAAATACCATCAAATTCTAGACTACAATGTTGAATTAATTTCTCAATTACTATATTATTTGGACCTGCATTATCAAATGTAAAATTACGAGTCTTAGAATCAAATTTAAATTCATGTAACACACCTAATAAAACATGATAAATATTATTTTCATTATGAGAATAGTCTATTTGTTTAAATGTTATTACTTTTTTATGCATTATCCAATTATTATCAATATAGTGTGCAGTTGTAACCATATATCTTTTTTGTTACAACATTTCCATAAGTCTGATATAAAAGATACAACACCGTTGTAATTATTAATATCATTAACAATAGCTTCTTTCTTTGTATTATATCTAACAATAGTGTCTTTAAGAAGTGTATTTCTAGAAATATTAACGTATCTTGGTTGGAGATATTTTTGGATGAATTTCGTCCAATGAGGATTGTCCACCAAGTATAGTAGAAACTCGACATTTGCTATCAATTCTGGCAGTCCTTTGCGGCGTATAACTTCTTGTGAATATATCTAGTTGTTAAGATTGGGACTACTGGACCCGGCTCCCGGATATCCAAACTGGAGTTGTGTCTGATTTGTATCCAAATCTCCATGTTTGTATTGACACTTTTTGAAATATCTGTTTAGATGGGTCGTGCCCATATCCTTTTGCCAAGCTAACTTTTCTTAACAGTGTTTACACTGTGCTTTGAACTTAGGGACTCCGTCCACTAGTTTATCAGTCGGCACCAACTCAAAATGCTGCCAGCATTTAGCTTTTTGTTTGATAGCTTTTCGTTTAGTACTAGAACCGATGGTAATTTGTGTATCGGCATATTCTTGAATGTCTTCTAAATCAATTGGATCAGTGCTACCACCAAACTGATCATTAATATTGTCTGGAATTGGAATGTCATTAAGACCACTGAAATCATCATCACTTCGATTGTATGCCATTTGGAATAATAGAATAAAGAGAATAGGAGAAGATGAAGATGCAGTATAAACTAGAAACTAGAAACTAGAAATGTAGAGAATTAGTAGAAGTAGAAAATTACAACTTAAAATTATAGAGTAATGTCTAGATAATGAGATATTAGATACTAATTATAACACTAATATTGAGATAATAAAATTTGATAATTGTTAATGGATTGAGTATATAATTGAATGAGAGATAAGAGATTGAAATGTGAAAAAATGAGTTTTACAATATGAGTATTTATAGGAAAATAACGAAAATAAAAACAAAAAACAAAAATAAAAATAGTGTGACTGTTGCACGTGCCACGAGCCGACTCATTTTTTGGTCGAACCGAGAGAGCTCGGCCCTCTCTTTTTTTGGGCTCGGCCCAAGCCCGAGCTGGGCCGATCTTTTATGGGCCGAGCCAGTGAGCCCACTAGCCCACAAGCTTTTTTGCCACCCCTACTCTGAGGAGCTGAGATGTACCCAATTGCAAATTCATCATCTTCATAATCAACTTATTAAACACTATATATAAGATGATAGGACGAAACTCTAACCACCTACATGCATTGTCCCGCTTTGGAAGCAAGACAATAGAAGTAGCTGCAAAACTCCTAGGTAGATGCCCTCCAGCAAAGAAGTCCAAGGCTACCTGAAACACATCCTCTGATACTATGTCCCAACAGGCCTGAAAAAAGTGAGATGAAAATCCATCTGGCCCAGTGACACTGTCTGGATCAATACTGAAAATAGCTTCTCGCACCTCAGTCAAAGTAGGAGTCTGATTAAGCTACAAATTGTTCTCATTGGACACCAATCTAGGTATAATACTAGGTCGAATAGGGTCGACAGACTTATGAGAAGCCGACAGAAGCTCTTGGAAAAAAGATACTACTGAAGGCTGAATAGTCTCAGTAGACTCAAACATCTCACCCGAAGCTGAAGTAATGGACTGGATCCTGGCTCAAATACATCGTCCCTGAACTATAGAATGGAAGTATCAGGTGTTATGATCACCTTCACAAATCCAACATGCCCCTGCCTTTTGTTTCCAAAAGTCCTCCTCAATAAATAAAGTACAGTTCAGAATATGGGTGGCAAAAAAGTTTGTCGGCTCGTGGACTCGCCAACTCGGCTAGTAAAAGCTCGGCCTAGCTTGGGTTCGGGTTTCGAGTTCGGGCTCGGGTTCGTCGAGAGACGAGCTAGGACCGAGCTCAAAGAAAAAAAAGGGCCCAGCTCGTTTGGGCTCGTGGGCTCGTTACCACGAGCCAAATTGATGAGCCACGAGCCGGCTCGGCTCGTGGCTGGTCAATGGTCACAACATTTTTTTTTTTTTTTGGTTTTTTACTTTCATTATTTTCCTATAAAGACCCTTATTCTAAACTCATTTTTTTCACACTTCAATCTCTTATCTCTCATTCAATTATATACTCAAAGTCTCAATCCATTAACAATTCTCTAATTACATTCTCTCAATATTAGTATTATAATTAGTATCTAGTATCTTATTATCTAGATATTACTCTATAATTTTAAGTTGTAATTTTCTACTTCTACTAATTCTCTACATTTCTATTTTCTAGTTTCTAGTTTCTACTACATCTTCATCTTGTCCTATTTTCTTTATTCTATTATTCCAAATGGCATACAACCGAAGTGGTGATGATTTTAGTAGTCTTAATGACATTCCAATTCCAGAGGATATTATTGATTAGTTTGGTGGTAGCACTGATCCAATTGATTTGGAAGACGTTCATGAAGACGTCGATACACAAACTACCATTGGCTCTAGCACTAAACGAAAAGTCACCAAACAAAAGACTAAGTGCTGGCAGCATTTTAAGTTGGTGCCAACTGGTAAACTAGTGAACGGAGTCCCTGAGTTCAAGACACAGTGTAAACACTGTCAAGAGAAGTTCACTTGGCAAAAGTGGATAGGCATGGCCCATCTAAACAGACACTTAAAATGTGTCAATACAAACATGGATGTTTGGATACAAATCAGGTACAACTCTAGTTTGGATCTCTAGGAGTCGGGTCCAGTAGTCCCGCTCTCAACAGCTGGATATACTCACAAGAACTCATGCGTCACGAATGACTGCCGAAATTGATAGCAAATGTTGAGTTTCCACTATGCTTGGTGGACAATCCTCATTGGACGTCATTCGTCCAAAAATATCTACAACCAAGGTACATTAGTATTTCTAACTATTGTTAGATATAATACAAAGAAAGAAGTTATAATTAATGATATTAATAATTATAACGGTGTTGTATCTTTTACACAAGACTTATGGACATGTTGTAACAAAAAAGGATACATGGTTGCAACTGTACACTATATTGATAATAATTGGATAATGCATAAAAAAGTAATAGCATTTAAACAAATAAACTATCCTCATAATGGAAATAATATTTATCAAATTTTATTAGGCGTGTTATATGAATTTAAATGTGATTTTAAGGCTCGTAGTTTTACATTTGATAATGCATGCCTAAATAATATAGTAATTGAAAAATTAATGCAACATTGTAGTCCCGATTTTGATGGTATTTTATTTCATATTTGTTGTGTATGTCATGTGTTTAATTTAATTGTATAAGATGGATTAAAATTTATACAACCTCAATTAGAAAAAGTTAAATATGCTATTAATTATATTTCGGTATCACCATCAAGAAAACAAGTTGTTACTGTTCTATGTACAGAAAATGGGCTGCAATCAAAAAGTTTTGCAACTGATGTTGCTGATAGATGGAATTCAACATATCTTATGCTTGAATTGTGTGAAGGTTATGAAGATTGCATTACTGTCTATTATAATGGCCGACACTCACACGGCTCAGAATTACATGATTGGGAAATATGTGGTCATGTTAGAAATTTTTAAAAGTTTTTTACGACGCAACAACTGCATGTTCTGGTGTGTATTACCCAACTACTCCACTTGTTTTAAATCATTTCTATTATATTGTTAACAATTTTAATGGGTATAAGAATTTTGCTCTTTTTACTAGTATTATATATGCTATGGAAGCTAAATTTAGGAAATATTGAGAACAATTGTCTATGTTATTTTTATTAGCATGTATCATGGATCATCGACTTAACTTAGAGGGTACGAAAGTAACAATAATGACAATTTCAAATAAATTAACTTACAAAAATCCAATCACGTGTGCTAATTTAGAACAAACTTTATATTCTATGTATGAGGTCTATACTGAAAAGGCCGGTACGAACGTTGTACGATCTCCTAATCCAACATATACTTCTTCATCAACTGATAACATTGAATTATGGAGTTACATCAGTACACATAGGAGTGGTCCAGGTCAATAATTAGTTGGTTCTTCTTCTAGTTCTCCCCTTTCCCGTTCTAATGATACACTTGTAGAGTTAGTTAGGTATTTTGCGCATGATGTGCTTAGTATGTTAGATGACGAAAAGAGAAAAAACTTTGATATACTACGATGGTGGAGACAACATCAACGTAGTTACCCAATTCTTTCAAAAATAGCACCTAATCTACTAACACCTCCGGTCTCAACTGTAACATCGGAGGTTGTATTTAGTACAAGTGGCAGGATTTTATCTGATATCAGGTCAAAACTCAAAGTCGACATTTTAGAAAGTTTACTGTATCTAAAGGATTGGGATGACGCCGAACTTCGAATACAAGACAAAGTGGACAAAATAATGTCCGAAGAACTTGAAGATTTAAATATGGATTAATCATATTCGTAGTAAGTATTATTTTACATTAGTATTTATGTATTTGATATTTTTTTTCTTATTTTAATAAAAAATTGTACATGTAACATCTTGTTCGTGTACAATTTCAACTCCGCCTACTTTTAAAGTAGTCGGTTCCAAGCCCAGAAAAATGAAGAGGGTTTTAAATATTTAGTTTTTAACATAAAGGATTTTCGATATGGTAGTTATTTTTTATTTTCAAATTTTAAAAAAACAAAAACAAAAACAAAAGAGAGGAGGGTATTAAATCTTTAATTTTTAACATAAAGGATTCTCGTTATTGTATTTCTTTTTTTATTTTCAAATTTAAAAAAAATATTAAGGCCGAGCCGAGCTCGCCACGAGCTTGGCTCGGCTCGTTCGGCCCACGAGCTCGTGGGCCGAACTGAACTCCAAAATTGGGGACAAGCTAAGCCCGGGCTCGGCTCTTTCCCATAGACGAGCTGAGCTCGTCTTTTATGGGCTAGTTCAGAACTGCCTGAGCCTGATGCAAAGTATCAAGATGAGAAGAAGAAGGATCTCTATCATGGTCTAACTCTTCCTCATCCACCATACACTCTGCATCGGCTCGGCCCATTGCCATGCCTAGTTCAGAACTGCCTAAACCTGATGCAAAGTATCAAGATGAGAAGAAGAAGGATCTCTGTCATGGTCTAACTCTTCCTCGTCCACCCTATAATTTGCATCCCTAACCCTCTGAAAAATATCACCAAATACATGTCAGTTCCACCAACGAAGGCCATGTTTGAGCCTAAAAATCTTCTCCTAGAGAGCAGCCATTCCCATAAGATGGGTTGGAAATGACCACTTCTGAGATACAGAGCCCAAAAAATCGTAATGCATAGACCAGACCAAACATTGAGGAATTGAAAAGGATGAGACCCCCGAATCATTGTCAGAAGACTACTAAATTAGAAGTGCTTCGGTTCAGATGACGAACTAAAAATCGAGAACAAAATGAGACTACCAGTGAGTTAAACAAAACTCTGTCCATACACTTCCAAACCCTCCCATTTGTCTACGTATACAACTTCCAGAATACCCTGCATCTGTCAAACCACAATCCATCATCATATCTGCAAAGTCTGAAGTGCCCCTATCACGAGTATTCCTACCAGTACGCTCACCATTGTGAGCGATCACATTAAAGTCTTCCCCAACTAGCCACGACCCATCCACATAAAGGGATTCTTGGTGAAGACCCGCCCATAAATCCCTACATCCAACCGGCGAGCAAGAAGTATAGACGGCGTAATAAACAACGGTATGGCTAATCTAGGATCCTCAACTTTAATGTGAAGAATTGGGGATGATCAACAATCGATGCAACAGTAGCCCCCAAATTTCAAAAACACCAAATCTTATCTGACTCATTCTGTAAGCCCACATCAAAAGAGAGAAATCGTCGGATAAAGTCAAAGTTCTTCCTCAAAACAAATGGCTCCAACACCACCAAAAAATATACATATAGCCAAACCAATTTCTAAATTCGTCTACGAGTGGCAATACAGCGCACACCTCTCACATTCCATATGATAACACTCATCAAAAAGACTGACTACGTGACAAAGTACTTGTTTGACTACAAGTCACCCGTTTGATCAGGCACGGGATATCTGTAACTTTCAAATTTTTCTTTCTCTGAACTGTAGTAAAACCATCGGCCTCCTGTCGCTCATCTAAACCAACCAAGTCATCAGAAGAATTCATGCGAAAATGCCCCTACTGATGAACCTCTAGCTGAATAGAACTAGCAATATCGGAAAGAATCGAAGCCTTTACATTCTCATTACTACTGAGGCGTGGACTGACATGTGGATCAATATAAAAAACTGGCTGCACTGGCTCTGACAAAATAGGAAACTCACGAGGTACGGACGTCACGTGATCTAATAGTGGATCGATAAAACAGCATTATGAAAGGGCTTCGAAGCCACAATAGTGGAAATAGTATGAGTAAGCTAAATAGTGGGTCCCACATGAACCACTGGAAATGATATAACAACAATTGAAGAAGAACCAACAACTGGGACCCACTGCCTAGGAACCTCAACAACAACCTACTTCTCCTTATCCTTCCCAGCCTTATCAACAATAGGCACTGGAGCATCAACATGCTTATTAGACGGAACAACAACAGGCTTAGAAGCCGGAGCAACAGCAGGCTTATGAGCCGGAGTAACAAAAGGCTTAGAAGCCTGGGGAAAAATAGTATCCACTGGTGGAGCCTCCACCCTACAATGATCAATAATATGGCCCATATGATGGCACTTGGCACAAAAATGTAGCAACCTCTCATAAACAATAGGCTGTCAAAAACTACGAGATGCACCCATATCAATCTAAATCTTATATGGGAGCTTATGCTCCAAATTCACCTCAACACTTACCTCCGGCTTCACTAGGCCTCAACAAATCAGCAGTCGCCTCATCAATCATCAACGACACCCAAACAATTTTAAATAAAGTAAATAAAAATTCCTTTGCACGTAAATGAACAGGCAATAGAGGAAAGATATCTAGATATAGGCAATGGGGGTCTCAACATCGGAATGAAAATCACATGTCCACTTAAGTACACGCATAGGGCAACCATCAATAAACCATAGTGGTTTTAAAAACAAACGACTATAATCATCCTCATGTGTCAAGTGAATAAGTATGTGCTTGTAATCTATAAGCCCAAATTTAAAATCACTGCAAAATCCAAACTTTTGAAAACTAGAGCGTACCTCCACCATTTTGGGCTTGCGATGAGAAAACTTGCCAACAAGTGTAAACTTGAATGGCTCGGCAAGAGAAGCCTCCTTGTCAGAAGAAATAACCAAGGCATACTCACTATAATGTAAGTAAAGCTCCTTAGCCACAAACTGGTATTTGTCCTATGTGCTTTAGACTGGCAAAGCAAAAGAACCTCTTCTTCTTAGCTTTTGTTACACTAAGTTTAAATTATAATTTAAATTAATTAAATTGGTTAAACATTTCACATTTTGTAAGATTCACAATTTACTAATTTATTATCCCTATATTCCATATAATCCACAATTTATAAACACTTAAAAAATAATTTCTGCGTCGTCAATTTCTCATATATGTTTATTTCATTGATCTATGACCTCTTCCTTTTTTACGTAACAAGCACACCATCCAAACTCCAAACTCAAATGTCGATTGTTTAGAACATCTAATGCAATAATGCAACAATGTAGATTGCTATACACGTGGCAAGTAAAATAGAGACGGAAAGAAAAACATCTCCAATGAATTTGTGAATTGAAAAAATTATGATCTACGTGTACAAGAAAGAATGGTAGATAAATTATAAAAAATTAGATAAATGATAATTAACACACATAAATTATAAAAAATTAAAAATTAAATAAAAGAAGCTTAACAATTATTTTGATAGACATTAATTATATATATATATACATCTTCTACTTTTTTCTTTGTTACGTACACTTTTTAGTACAATTTACTACTGAAGATGCTACAACAAATTCACTTTTTAATTGTCTTTACAAAATGGTCCACAATCCAATGGCTGTTTAATACATACATATATTCAATACACGCACAGTATCTGCATCTGTATCTAACAATTCAAGAGTACAACTCAAATACAGAATCTGCAAATTTGATATTTTTCTTGGTTTATAACAACCGCCCGGGCTCCATCAATGAAAAACTTCTAGTATTCTCATAGTATGAAATTCGGTACTTCTTGTCAATATTTAATTAACATGTATATGTTTAGATCTCAATTATTCAACACATTCATCAATTAAATAATGACAAGGAGTATTAAGTGCTCTATACTCCAGTACTAAAAATAAAATCCCAAGAACATTGTTTTGTTCTCCATTTTTTATTTGCAACAAATCCTTGCTCAATGTTTATCAATTAAAATTTGATGGAACCTATAAAACACAAAGTCAATGGCTGATTCAACTTCTGCAGTTAAGATATAAGGAAAACTTTTCATATCAAAATATCAGTTAAAAAAATCACAAACAAATTCCTAAATCGCGTGGTAAGAATGTGGAGAAGAACCACAACAGAATTATTCCGAAAACTCAAAACTAAGAAAGGATGCCCCAATGCTACTAAAATCACAGTATTTGGAAAAGTTGCTTTCTTCTATGCATGAAGAAGACACAAAGAAGTTCGGAAGCAAAAAGTATGTTTAGGCAGTTAAACTGTCTACGAACACAATGGAGAAAAAATTTACATCAAATTTATTTTTGGGGTTCTCAGGAAATATCAGGGTACACTTGACATATCAAAATTATTCTCAACTTTAACTTCAAAGAAATTTGGAATGACTTGGGTTTCATCTACAGTCAGACCAGACATTTGTTGATCTATAACTTGGACCAGTTAAAAATGGGCTTCCATCTTGGGGCTAATGAGCTGGACAGAAATAACCTTCCAACTTCCATACCTCAAACAACATTGTTCTTCATTGTAGATCAGAAAAGGCATCTCACTGCATACCAAGCAGTTCATGTTTGTCACAAATCACATTGTCCCAAATTGAAAATTCGGCAGCAGGCAATAAGAAATTCAATGTCTCTTATTCCTACCGGAAATACTGCCAATCAGTACGCTGTCACCATTGCCAAGTCCACAACCCGGAGGCTCCTTCAGCCCGAAATTTTGATTCCCCATACACTGTAGATTGTCGAATTCACAATCATTGACACCTTGACTATTCAATAATGTGCCTTCTGATCCCGGTTGAAGACAATAAAGCTGATCGTTACATTGAATATTACACGGATTCATCACATAAGCCCCTGGAAGATTCGTATTAACTGGTTTCTGGTAAGGGAAAGATCCAAGCTCGCCTTCGATTCTTCCTCTAATGTCAACAAGCAAGCACTTGAGTCGAGCAATCTCAGCCTCCAACACAGCTTGGCCCTGCAGCCTCTTGATTAACTGTTGATTCAAAGCCCTCAATCGAACAACTTCATCCTCCAACGATGCGGCCCTCGCCTTCTTCTTCTCACGGTATTTGCGTACAGCTTCACGATTACCCAACGGGCGTTTCTTCCCTTTCTTCTCAGCAGACTCGGCCGTGTCATCAGTCGGAGTCTGATCATCACTTGGGGCAGGCAATATCTTGGTATGGACGTGATAACAAGTGTGAGTGTGGGAGTTATCAGGGCCCGAAGTATTGCAAGTGTGGGCATGAGTGCAGGCATGTGTCTTGTTGAGAAACTCTTCAATGTCACCCATTGAGCAACTGCTTGGAAGATCAACCAAATCCGAACACGAAAACATGGCTTGGTTCGACAAATCAAGCTCCCCGTCGTCCATTTTAACTACTTCAAGCGATTAAGCTAAGAATATATGGTGTAATAGCAATAAAGAAATGCCTCTGCAACGAATCAAATCGAATTTCGCAATCTAATCTCAATGAGAAGCCTCAATTTTTCCCCGTGACAGTAACTTCGCAAAATCCTACCAGAAAAACAGAGTCAACAAAATAAACCAAATAGCAACATCTTGATGGCGAAACACTTATAAATTGATGAAAATTTTGACAATGACACAGATCAAAATTTTATATACATAATCAAAAGCCTAAAATTTTCATTAATGGAACCTTATATAAAACAGGGAAAAGAAGTCACGAAAACGATTTAAACCTTCCCTTCTATGCTTGTCTGATTCGAGGGGAAGGCGCCAGGAAACCCTAAAAATAGCTACATGAAGAATTATAAATTAAAGAAAAACAGCAAACCCTATTTATTTATTTTTTAAATCACAGAACGGGGCAAAATATATTCATAAACACGTGATAGCAAAGACAAAAAAAAATTAAAAAGAAGAGACTCACCATGAAGTAATTAATCCAATCGAGCCACTGAATTTGACTTCCAAGATTGAATCTTGCATCCACAAAATGAAGAGGCGGAGAGACGGCGGCGGTGGCGGTGGCGCGGCTGGGGGAATGATTATAATGTGTAAACAGAGAAAGGAAACCCCCAGAAAAGCCTACAAGGGTTAAAGAGATTGGAAATTGCAGTATACATGGGGATATTTAATGGCGGAAAGAAACAGGGCCACAGGGGCCATTGAATCAGAGATTCGTGAAGATACAGATGAAAATAAAAAGGGTCCCTCTCTGAAAAGTCAGAATTTTATTTCGTTCCAAGTATGAGTATTTTTCATAAATATTTTTTAGAATATTTAATAGTATATATTGCTTTCCCGCGATAAATTGGACCATAAGTTACTATTTAAATTCAATGGCAATTTATAGAATTTGATTTGAGGAAAAAGAATTCGAAAAAGAGATAAAATATGATGGAAAAAATTATTTTGGAGAATGATGTAGGAGATGAAGAAGATGGTGAATTTGAAAATTTGATTTGAGGGGAAGGAATTTGAAGAACATAGGAGATATGATGAAGAAAAATCAATTTTGAGAATAAAAATGAAGACATGCGTATATGTGTTTTTTTGGGGCCAGTAGAGGAGAAACTCCTTACATTAGTGATTACGAAATTTATGGATAAAAAATAGATAAAAATTATAAAACTTATGAAATGTGTAGATAAAAATAATATTTGATCGATTTATAAATATTTATAAGTATGAACAAACATACTATAAGATTTGAGTATTGTCAATAATCTAAAAAGCGTAAAGCACGGCTAGGTGTGGAGGTCAGACTTTAAGTTTTTCAGAACTGGACGAGAGCAAGATAAGAGAAAAGCAAGAACGAGACGTAGTTAGGCGTGAAAGTCGTGTCTCACGCTTAAACGGAGATTAGACAAACTTTTCACCTAAGCTTTTTAGAATACTCACTGCAATTGATAGTAAAGTTTGATTGAATAATGTTATTTAACATTATGAATTATAGCAGTGGTACTTACCGCATACTTCAATAAAATTCGTGTAGCTTGACATTAATGGAGCTAAATAGTATTATTCTTAATGCATTGGACATTAAACTAAGGAGTTCAGTATAATTTAAATAGGTGGTGATCATAATTAATGAACAATATTAGAGCATTTTCAAAAGACTTTTTAAATATTAGATACTCTCTATTTTAAAGAGTCAATTTTTAAAATTATTTATATGAGAATCTCTAAATTAACTATTTAAAATAGAAAGTGAATTTGACTCTCCAACAAATTCACTCTCTATAATTATATGTATTCAAAGAATTTTTATTTTTAAAGGATCTTTTCATAAATAAACCACTTTTTAAAAATAATTCTAATTTTATCAACTTAACAAATTTATTCCAAAAATACTACATTCTTAAAATTATATTAATTAATAAAATAATAAATTAAAATTAAATCTATACTACAAAATATATATTTCCACGTGAATTTATTTAAATTTGCATTTGAGTCCTTAATTATTTTCACAATAAGTCCTTCATCTTTATAAAAATTTTACTTTAGTCCCTATATTTCATCTTTCATTTCAATTTCGTCCTTTTTATTTGCAACTCAAGTCCTTCAACTTTTAAATTTGTACAAGTTGGTCCCCATATTTATACTTTTATATCAATTTAGTCCTTTATAGTATCACTATTTGATACATATGTTACAAATGATATTGTGTATCAATGTTTGATACAAATGTTACAAATGATATTTTGTAATAATCTGTGTTACAAATTGAAATATAAAATATCAGTGATACAAAATATTAATTCATGTAACATGTATTGTGTAAAATAACATCTGTAACATACTCAGTGATACAAAATATTATTTGTAACATTTGTATCAAACAATGATACACAATAAGATTTGTAACATTTGTAACAGATTGCGATACTAAACAGAAATTGTTACAACTGTAAAATCAACTCTAAACTTCAATAAATTCGTTATAGTATGATATATATATGAAACACAATGTTAAATTTAACAAATAAAACTATTGATTTCATCATTTGTAACATACGTAACATCAGTGATACAAAATACCAATTCATGTAACATGTGATATGTAAAATAACATAATATAATATGTAACATATTCAATGATACAAAATATCATTTGTAACATCTGTATCAAATAGTGATACAAAGGACTAAATTGATATAAAAGTATAAATATGGGGACCAACTTGTACAAATTTAAAAGTTGAAGGACTTAGATTGCAAATAAAAAAAGACAAAATTGAAATGAAAGACGAAGTATAAGGACTAAAGTAAAAAAATTTATAAAGATGAAGGACTTATTGTGCAAATAATCAAGGACTCAAAAACAAATTTGAGTGAATTCACGTGGAAATAGTTATTTAATTTTAATTCATTATTTTATTATTTAATATAATATTAATTATGTAGTATTTTTGAAATAAATAAGTTAAGTTGTTAGATTTAGAATTATTTTAATATTTGTAAGTAGTGGGTGTAATACTTATATATTAACTAAATAAAATAGTATATACAAAATAAAATAGGAAAACATAAAGGAAAATCATATATGTCTAGATGTGGTAAAATCGACCCGTATATAACCCGGACTGAGCCAGCCCAAATAAAACCGGGCCAATATGACCCGGCCCATCTAGCCCGCTGGCTAGTTGGGCCGGCCGGATTTTGATTTTTTATTTTATTTTATTTTTTTATTTTGCTCTTGCTCTTGCTTCTGCTTCTTTAACACTAATCACTCATTTTGCGAATAGCCCCAATACATAATCCAAATAATATCAATCTAAAATGATCTAAGCCCAAGTCACCAGTAAACATTAATCCAAAAATTCCAAGATGCAACATAAAATTGTTTAGATTTAATTAAAATTTAGTTTAATTTAAGTTTCAATCCAAAATATATTTGGTGTGACAAGTAAATTATTTATTTTAAATTTACTTATAAGTAAATTTTTTAATTTAATTCAAATGTGCTTATATCTCAAAGCAATAAGACTAGCATGCTTTTAATATTTGATTTTTTTTTTTAAAAAAAAGTATCTACAAATAGTTTACAATAAAAAAATTATTATTTTGAAAGAAAATTGACGTTTATCTATTGACTAATACATGAGAGCCCTAATTTTATAAATTAATATCTTTAAAAATATCAAAATATATAGTCTAAATTTATCTAAGATTGTATTTGATGTATTATATTATATTGTATTTGATGTATTATATTAGATTGTATAAAAAATTTATTTAAAAAAAAAAGAAAAAAAAAATTAAGACCAAGTTGGACTAATGGGCCAGATTAGGCTAGCATATTTCTAACCTATACAAAACTGGACTGGCCTTTTGCCAGCTCTATATATGTCAAAATAAAATATAGGAAAAAATAATAAATAGTTATTAGGACAAGTAAAATGATGTGTTAAAATAAAGAGATTGTTTGAGTACTTAAAAAACTTATTTTCTAAATTTATAAATACTTTTTAAAATACAAAAGATGCTTTTAATAAATAGAGAAAGACTGATGTTGAAATATTGTATATTATTGATGGGGGGAGAATTGAAGGCATATTAAAGTCAGCTGTACACAACGGTTGAATTAATGACTTGATAATTGGTCATAGGTTAATGATGAAGTCAAATTGGCCTGATAACTATGATTGAAGTAAGGATGGCAAAAATATTCGCCAAGCCGCCCCGCCCTGTCCTGTCCTGCCTGCCCCTGCCCTGCCCCGTCACGTCCCGGGCCGTCTGTCCCACTTATTTAGGTAATAAGGGTTGGTCCGTGGCAGAATTTTCTACTCCGTAGAGGTCGCGGGGCGGGTCCGAGGCAGCCCTGCCCCGCGACCCGCACCCATCAAGTTTTTTTTTTTTAATAAAATATTAAAATAGAATACAAATTAAAATTTTGTTAGAAATGGACTAAAGAAGAATTGAACTCGGGTTGAAGTTATAAACTACAAATCTCAACCACTACACCACAATCCCAATCTTTAATTTTTTTTTTTTTTTTGCTGCAATTATTAAAAAATTTACAAAAAAAAAACTAAAAAAATTTCGCGAGGCGATTAGCGGATCAAAAGATTGCCCCGTCCCGCGAATTCGCTAGTCTTGAGGTAGGACGAGGCTGGTTAACAATTTCCTCGCCCCGCCTGCCCCGCCCCATTCCATTGCCATCCCTAGATTGAAGGGCTCTTTTCTCTTCAATATTTCATAAGCCTTCAGTTATAAAGGAACCTGCTTGAACAGGGGTAGGCCCAAAGAAAGTGAGCTTCGAGTCAGGATTGTATTAATGTCATGAACTATGGTTTTAGACAAAATAGTGACAATATTCTACATTAATTGTTATCGGGTGTTGTAATCTAAAATTAAAGATTTAAACATTCATATAATTTTGATTTATTTTTTAGTTTTTTAGTTTTAATTTTCAGTTTTAAGCAAATTCAAAAAACCCCTTATTTCATGATTAAAAATATTTTGAATGACATGAATTTTCATTAAAGTGAGGGTTGAATTTTCTACTATAAAAAGGGGTGTAGTTTCATGTTTTAGACATAACACAAGACAACAAGAAAACACACTATACATTATACTTATTTTCTTGTTTTGACAACTAGTTAAAAGGCTCGTTCTTATCTCCGTTTGGTCGTGCCCATAGAAAGAAAATAAGTTGTAAGCTAAAAGGGTTTATCTTGGAGCTATGCAATGCTGACAATACCAGCACGAATTGGAAGTCACACGACTTTAGGACAACGATTTTCACGACTCTATAAGGCCAGCCCTTTCTAAGTTCTAACTGTATATATTAAAATATTTTATGTTAATTATAATTTAATTAATTAATTACACAAATCACTTACAATGCAACAATCTAAAGTTGTAATTTGTGTAGTAAAATTCATTTTTAACTGTGTTATCAATTTTCAGAATGTTGAAGAATTTCTAATTACTTTAGTGCAAGAACTTTTACATTCTAAAAAATTTACATAAACTTTCTTTTCATTGACAATATTGTACATCTGTCAATATTTTAAGAGTAGCACATATTTCTACTTTAATAACTTGGTGCAGAAAGTTTATACTCATTTTTATTCTAACTTTGAATTAATTGTGCCATCAATTTTAATTTCAAATTATTGGCACAATATTTGAAAAGAAGGAATTGTTATTAAGTTTATTTATTGTTTAACTTAGTGCTTGTACGTCTTGGATTGGCAACAAATATAATACAACAACAACTAATTGGTCTAGATTATTACGTTCTCATTATTGAAAAGACTTGTAATTCTATGAAAGAAAAATTTGGTAACATATATTTAACAAAAATACAGTTTCTCCTGCTAAATGTTTGTTGCCCATCATTTTATTGTGTATTAATTTACTGTTAGTATATAAAAGATAATTTTATAACCAAATAGTTTTATAGACTCGAACATTTTGGTATTGTTCAATTGCTAATTTTGTTTGATCTACTTCTTGATTAGATTAAGAAAATAAAAATTGACTTGTGTTTAAGTTTCTATTATTTGCAATTTGACATTGTGTTTTAATTCACGAGTAACTCAGTTAGGTTTGCACTTGATTGAATTTTAACTTTTAACTTCAATTTAATTACTCATAATATTTTATCATTGGAAATTAATATAGTCTAATAGAGGTTTTATTTGCACTTATTTTCCATTTGGAATTGTTCTTTAATTTCGTAGTGGATGTTATTGTTTTATTTGAAACTTGAGTTTTGATTTAACTAAATATATCATTGGCTTAATTGTGATATTTATTATTGTTGTTATACATATTACTTTGATTAAATTAATTGTGATATTGACAAACTTATATCCATATAGTTATTTCTCTTCTTTGACTTAGTAATTCCTAGTGTAAGAAATGACATCCCGTGAAGATACAATTAGTGTTAAGCCTGAAAATTTTGATAAGAAAAACTTTATGAGATGGAAAAAAACAAAAGAAATATTGGTTGACTATCCTTAAGTTAATTTCTGCCATAGAAAAAACTAATGAAAGTAGAGTGTCCACATCATGGTTCAACTATGAACATATTGAATTCCATTGTCATAATCGAATTCTTAGTGTTCTTTCTCATAGATTTTATGATATTTATCAAAATATCACTGGTACAAAAGAGCTTTGAAAAATTTTAGAAAATGAATATGGAATTGATGATGCTGGCGTAAATAGGTTTAATGCATCAACCTTTAATAAATATTTTATGGTAGAAGGGAAACCTATTAATGAATACATTCATGAATTTTAAGATTTGTTACGACTTGTGGAAGAAAAATAGTCAAATTTTAGTAAAGATTATAAGGTGTCATGCATTATAGATAAACTTCCACCCTCTTGGTCAGACTTTGTTAAATGTCTTAGATATATGCAAGGGATTATGACATTAAACCAATTATTTAATTCTTTGATAGTAGAAGAACAATATATAAAGGTTTTAAGTCAAAGTAATGGGTTGAAGACTAAGAAAAACTTGGTTGAAAATTCTAAAAATTCTACTAGTACTTCAGTTCAAGTTTCAAAATATTAGGTTAACGGATAAATTTCACCATAATAAGAAAATTTTTGAGCCAAAGAATAATTACACTAGAGATGGCAAAGACAAAGGGAAAGGAGAATCAAAGTCATGTTTTGCGAGCGGAAGGACGAATCACGTGGTGCAAGATGGATTCTTCAGAAAAACTAAAGAGTATAAGCCTGAGTCTAAATCTCAAAAAGATCAAGTGCATACGATGGAAGACGGTAAACCTTCTATTATGTGTGAATCATTAACCCCTTTAGTCAATTTTACTTATAAAAGTAATGATTGGTGGTAAGATTCTGGAGTAAATATCTTTGTTTAAATCTTATCAGACTTCAAGTAGAAGAAGTGTAACTTTGGAAAATGATACTATTGCTCGTGTATTGAGAATTGGAAGAATTGAGATTAAAATGACTTCTGGAAAGACTTTAGTTTTAGATCAAGTTCACATGTTTCTAAAGTTAGAAGAAATTTAGTTAGTGGATCTTATCTTATTCATTGAGATTTTAAAGTTGTAATGGAGTCAAATAAAGTAGTAATAACCAAGAATGGTGTATTAATTGGAAAATGCTAAATTAGTGATAGATTGTTTAAGTTGAATGTTGTTAATGAAAATTATCAAAATACTTCTATTGTTCTTAATGTTGAATCTAGTTGTTTATGGCATGAAAGATTGGGACATGTTAGTCATAAGAACATCAAGAGATTAATGAATGTGAACTTGATTTCAAAAGTTCAAGTTGATAATAGAAAGTGTGAAGTTTGTGTACAAGCTAAATAAACTAAGAAACTTAATAAATCGGTTCAAAGAAACATAAATCTCTTAGAGTTGATTCATAGTGATGTTTGTGGTTCAAATAGGTCTCCAACTAGAGTTGGGAATAAGTACTTTATAACTTTTATAGATGATCACTCTAAGTATTGCTATAATTATCTATTAAAGACTAAGGATGAAGTCTTTGATAAGTTCAATATCTATAAAGCTGAGGTTGAAAATCAATTAGAGAGTAAGATAAAAGTCTTAGGGTCTAATAGAGGATGAGAGTATACTGTGTATGGTCTTAATATGTTTTGTGAAGATAATGGTATAATACATAAAGCTACACCTCATTATTCACCGCAATCTAATGGGTTGCTGACTTTGATGGACATGGTTAATGCTATGTTGATAAGTTATGGAGCACCCGAGAATTTATGGGGTAAAGCTATTTTAGCTTCTTGTTATATATTGAATCGAGTGACAATTAAGGATAATGTTAAAACTCCATATGTGTTATAGAAAAAGAGGTTTCCTGGGTTAGTAAGGGTGCTTAGCTAAGGTTATTAAGACTGTAAACAATAATTTTAGAGCAAATACTGAACTAACTATTAATAAAATCATCATCATTAGGAATGATATTTGTATAAATATATTAATCATGATTTCGCCTAAGATTCTTTTGGACCTTTACTCTGTCCTGGACAGAAAAATGAGCAGCGACAAAGATGTCTTAATTGTCGATATTTTGTAATCCAATCAATCATATCAACTAGTTTTTCCTCATTAATCCTATTGAGAAGTTTCTTCATACACGGACAATGAAACTAAGAGATTCAGATAACCGATAGCATGTATTCACATGACAGGGAACAACCAGCATCCACTACAATCAGCATTTTTTTTTCTACCAAACAGAATAAAAAGGATTGTGTTTGAACACAAACAATTAAATTGTCTCTCGCTCAAGCTCTCTTGTGCAATATGAAAATATCTAGGCACCACTTGAAGTTCAATCAAATTGCATTATGTAGTAAAAAAGCCATATCACTATTCTTCTACATTAGTGTTGCTATATATTGACATATCCAATATGTTGAATATTACTTGAGTGCACAAATCTACTAACTAAGGTTTATCTAATTAACATATTTGTTGTGTTCCTTTCAAGACACACACAACATTTCTAGATGTCTTTTCTAGACTAGACTAGTATATACAGCTTTCCTGCGGTAGATTCAACCGTAGGTTACGATTTGAATTCAATGGTAATTCAAATATATAGCAGATAAAGAAAAAGGTGAATTTGAGAATTTGATTTGAGAAAATGAATTTGAAAAGGAAGAGATATGATGGTGAAAAATCAATTTTGAAAATGATGTAGCAGATGAAGAAGAAGGTTTATTTGAGAATTTAATTTGAGATGAAGGAATTTGAATAATAGATGAAACATGATGGACAAAAATCAATTTTGAGAATGAAGATGAAGACAAACATATATGTATTTTTTTGGGGCCAGTACAAGAGAAATCCCTACAGTCGTGACTAGTTGAAAGCATTAATATGGCCATTTTTTCAAGTATGGTAGTAGATTATATTGCACTTGATAATGTTTGTGATCCTAAATCACTTCATTTTATAGAGAGACTTCTCTTTTTGTGTGGTGATACAAATAGCTCAATTATTTGATCAATCCAGTGTTATGTCTCTCCTACAATCCTTCAAAATAAGTAGACTCACATTCCGTCCCCCTTAAGAGTGAAATACATGTTTGGTCCAAAAAAGAAGAGACTTTTTGTGCCTTACTTGGTCTGTACTTATTAATTTAAGTAGATGTTCTTTGTTGTTGGACTAAGAAGTATCGAGGTCACCTCTAGATGCTAAGCGGTGGGACTATCCCTCACGCGACATTGGGGCATCAAGATTTCAGAAGTGGATTTTGATTTTTTTTAACTATCTTAGAAATCAATTCACCTAATTATTTTTCGGTTGATGCATCTTCGGTATCTGATATTAAAATACTATTTTTGTCAATTGGGCGTGGCTCTTGTAATTTGTTCCTCGTTCAAAGAATGAAGTGACCCACACATTGACTTCTTGTGTTACTCATTCATGTACTAGTAGATTAAGGGTTGATAGTTACCCTATGCTTATATCTTCTTCAAGTGGTTCAATATTTGTCTTCAACATGTTCTTCACGTACAAGTTAAATGTATTTTTTCATCAAGACTTGATACATGCACAATAAATTAGTAAGAGCAAAACATGAAATTTAGATTTTTGTGCTTTGATGATAACATGTTTAACTAGGGATGGGATGTGCTCATTCAGACTGGTTTTCTTGATACCATAAACCAATTCCATCTAGTTTTCTTTGGTACTAGACTTGACCCGATTCCCAATGGATATCCTCTTACACATAGAACTAATCGGTTCCATGTAATTGGAATTGAGCTGTTAAAGAGAGACAAATTTATTTATTTGCATTTTATCTATCAACAAAAACATAAGGGTTAATTACACTAATGGTCCCCATTCTTTCATGTTTGTAACGATTTCATCTCCATTTTTTTTAGCAGATATTATTTACATTCTTCCATTTATTCTCATAGACAGTCCCCACTCACGAAATCTGTCTATTTCCACCGTTATCTGGGTTCGCACTTCCTTTTTTATTATTTTAAAACGAGGGCATTTTAGGTATATTACCAAAATATTTATTTCTTCCCTCCATTTGTCAAGTAAATGACGTGGTTGTCTTATATTAATGGTGAAGTTCAGATTTATTTTTTACCTCTCATCTGACATCTCTCTTGTACTGTTTTCATAATTCTTCTCTCTTCAACTTTGTTCTTTGTTCTGTGTTGTGCCATTGCAACCAAGATATGGAAGGTAGAACATGTAGATGTGGTCATCTCATAGATCTGAAGATTTCTTGGACTGATGCAAACCCAAGAAGAAGATTCTTCGTCTGTGACCAAAAGATATCATTTAGCACAAATGACTGGTTTTTTAGTTGAATCTTTAATGCTAATGTGTCTTCTTATAAGGAGATCGTTGTAGATGCTTTGTGTGGTATGACCCACCAATATGTGACTGGTCAAATGTAGTCATTCCAGGTTTGTTGAGGTCAACACGAAGATTGGAAGACAAGATCTCTACATTACAAGCAGATAATAGAAGATTGGCAGCAGAGAACATTAGATTAGAAGCTGCTAATACAAGTTTTGAATCTGACAACAGAACACTACAAGCTGAGAATAGAAGACTAGAAGCAGTGGATGGAAAATTACGTGCTGAGAACAGAAGACAAGCACAAAAGCATACATCGGTAGTTGGAAGCAGTCGTAGTTGGATTTTTTTTGCTATAATTTTGTTGTTTGGAGTCTGGGTATTCATGTACTAAGTTACGTGTCTGTAGTAAATGGGAAATATGTTAAGTTCCAATTTTCAATCAAATGAAATGACGATGCTCTTATTTTTCCAGTCTACAATATAATGAGAATGTACACAGCAATAACGTTATCACATTAAGGGATGATACATACTAGTGTAGTTAAAGAATGAGGATGTAAGCTGCAACTTAAGGTAAAGAATGGGGACATTTCCTGTGATTGAATGTAAAGAATGGGACCTGTCCTATGATTGAATGTAAAGAATTGGGACCTGTTGAGCTACAGCTTTCGAAGGAAAAATTGAACATACCTGCTCTGTTTTGCATAAAAACCAACAGAATCAACATCCAAAAAAACCTACAAAATCTAACATCCCATAAAAACCAACAGAATCAACATCTCCTAAAAAACCAACAGAATCAACATCCAACATACCACAACCGACAACATTCCATCAACATCCACAAAGCAAAAAAATGATCTAAACCAGAAGAAAATAACAAAAAAATTACATTGATCACCATAAGTGCAAAGCGCAATACTGATCCACAATATCAAAATAGCATGTAGTTACTGAGGACAAAAAAAACATGCAGTTCTTCTCCCACAAAATGTACAGTTCTCAGGCCTTCTTCTTCTAATATTCTCAGGCCTTCTTCTTCTTTTTTGCTGCTTGCTTAGCATCAGTGCTCCTTGGTGCAGCTGTCTTGCAACTATGTTTGTTTTGTCCAGTTTGTCTACATTTTTTACAAGACATACGAATACCAAACCTGCAACGTTTATTACTCGATAAAGGTGCCTCATCAACTTCTCTTCTTCTTACTTTCTTAGGCCTTCCGGTTGTTAACGATGAGGTGGTGGATTTATAGGATTTTATTTGCTGACTGCCCAAAATTCTGGACTCGCCATCAGACAAATTATTGGATGATAAGCCTTTACGAATGACTCTTTACTATAACACATGTCCACGTAATCTTCAAGTTGTAATTTGTATTTGGTAATGGAGCTAATTGCATGGGCATATGGCAGCCCTAACAGCTGATCCTCCTACACGTGCATGTCATTTTTCGCAAATCAGCGACATAGATGAATCCAGTACTATTATCCATCACCTCAAACTGCATGTCTCCTCCATATGTAGGTTGACAGTACCTTGATTTCAACCTTCGTCTTCTCCAAAATTTTCCAAACTTTAAGGCCAAACGGATGAACCCATTTTGTAACATTTTTCCTCCTTGTAGCCAGGCGTGTAATTAAATAGTACCTTATTTTTTCCAACAAACAAATTATTGGTTTGTCACGTGCTTGTATAATGGTTGCATTGAATGACTCACACAGATTATTCATCAGGATGTCACACTTGTTCGTCTCTCTAAAATGGGAGCGATTGCATTGAGTTGCCGTCTTGTTAACCAACCAATTATAAGCATCCACATTTTCTTGTTTCATTCTCTCCAATTCAACCTTCAACTGTGCCTCTGTAGTTGACCTTGCAGTAGCCCACAACATTCGTTTCAATGCCAACCCACTAAACTTGGTCATGAAATTGGCATACAAGTTGCGTACACAAAAACGATGCTCAACATTTTCACAGTACGACTCCAAAGTATGTACTAAACTCTTTTGTTTGTCGCTAATGAATGTCCAACCATAACTGTTGCCAACTCCCGCATCGTCAAGTAAAATTTTCACAAACTATTTCCAACTACTCGAGTTATCACTCTCCACAACCGTATATGCTAGCAGATACATTCCATTATCAGCATCAATCCCAATCGCAATCAACATGTGCCCACCATTTTCACCCTTTAAGAAACACCCATCTAAACCAATCACTTGTCTACACCCTGATCGAAACCCTTCCTTCAAAGCTCCCAAACAAATATCCATTCGTCAAAATTCTTTAACATTCCCTGCCATTTCTCTCTTTAAAACGACAGTGCCCCCAACATTACTTTTTTGCAACTCTTTCATATAATCAGAGAATAATTTGTATTGTTCATTGTTCGACCCTTTAATTGCCTCCAAACATTTTGTACAAGTCCTATAAAATTGGTACCTATATGCATTGACCGTGCAATCTTTCTTCACTATGTCCTCGAAACTGTTAAACGTCAAATTCGGTTGATGTTTGAACATGTCCACATACTTAGTCGAGAAAAAAGTTGAAGTAGCATGCTTATTCTCAAAAACCATGGCACAATTGTGATTCATATCCAACGTGTTGATTCGAAATATAGTTGTCCTTGGTACCACGCTCGCATATAATACCCATGGGCATCCATCTGGACACTTAGCCCATAAATGAATTTTGTCATCCTTAATAAACCTGATAGCTCAACCATGCTTCACAGAGTACTGTTTTATCAAATTCTTCAACTGTGCCTTGGTTTCAAATTGTAAACCTACATGTACAAAAGTACAGAGACAATTAAGAAGGACATAAATGATTCGAATGTAAAGAATGGAGACTCAACTGAAAATAAATTATCTATCTGAAATTGTGGGTCTTCATTGTCATCTCTACCGGAGTAGACATTCTCAGGCTTCTTTCTTTTCCCGCACCCTTCTTCATCACTGTCTAAACTCTTCAACTCGTCGGAATCATCATCGTCACTGTCTTCATGTAATATCGGTCTGTCATCATCCCAAATGTAATGTGTCTCAAAATTGGCATTATCATTCAAAATAGGAACCTCATGCTCGTAGTCCGTGTCATTGAATTCTTCATCATGTTGTTCATCAGGTACTTCATTAACTTGTTCATCAGGTACTTCATTACTTGTTCACCATCACCTCTACCTTCATGTTCTTCATTCTGATCCACAACATTAGCCTCTTCATTACATTCGTCACCATGTTGTCTAACCTCATGTTGTTCATTTGGGTGATCATCAAACCCTACATTCCAGTCCAATAAATCTTCAAACTAAATCCCGTAGTCCTGATTGTTAGTTAATATTTCCTCCCACTGCCTTATTTCTTCTGCGTAATCACTGTTACCACCAACATCATCTTGCGATATCATCGGAGGTTGTGAACCCGACAATGGCTGACTTTCTGCAATATCTACTAAGTCTCTTTCAACTTCAACACTATTTTCATCGCATCCTTCATCAACCTCTTCTACAATTGGCTCAATCGGTGTCCTGAAATGATGTTTTTCCGCATCAATATCATCTACTTCAGTGGTTTCTACATTTTTCTCAAATGTGTTACTTACGCGTGATGCTGGTGAGGGAATGAATACACTTCAATAATCCTAGAGAAACTAAGGTCTTCAAGCATACCCAACACATCTTTGTCACTCATCAACCGCATCAACCCGTCAGCAAAGGACAACTTTGGCCTCCTATACACATATCCTAACGATTGAGAAAGTTCTAGAGACTCAGCAATATAGTCTATTTCAAATTTCAAAAAATAATCAGCATGAATCTCATCAATGAAATGAACTTTGCCATGGGAATAGAACATGTTCCGCATCCTCTCGAAAATCCCTCCGTGGAAGCATTTCATTGTGAACAAACGCGATTCATCATCTTCTTCAAACAACAAACATAAAACAACATTTAGTGAATCAATAATTGCAATAGAGGTAATTTTCTACAAAAAATGATACATTTGAACTGTAAAAACCAAATTTTTGAATCTTACTGTACTGTGGAATACTATCGGCCTCTCTTCGAATTCGCATTTTTTTGTTTGCAAAATATAGACGACCAACGAATATGTTTGAAGAACTTTTTGTACAACAAATACCACAAAATCATACAAACTGGGGTTTCCACAATGGAGACGATGAACGGAAGTTTCAAGAATATGAACAGTCGTTTGAGTATCTTTTGCACGCTACGTCTGTAATTTTATAGAAAGAAAGAAATATTTTGGTGATCTGCCTAAAATGTCCTCATTTTAAAATGATAAAAAAAAGAAGTGCGAACCCAGATAACAGTGGAAATAGATGAATTTCATGAGTGGGGACTGTCTGTAAGAATAAATAGAAAAATGAAAATGATATCTGCTAAAAAAAGAATGGAGATGAAATCGTTACAAACGTGAAATAATGGGGACCATTAGTGTAATTAACCCAAAATATAATCATTGATTTGTACAAATATCAAACTACTAAACCTTATCTAGTGGGCCTACAGTCAAGCTACTCAAGGCAGAAATCTTAGAAAAATACTATCTATACATACTAATTTAAAAAATATTGTATATGTACTTATTTTAGTGCAATCATATTTTACTATGAGAATGTCCCAATTCTGCATCCTTCAAAATCATCTCAACTGCTTCTTTGATAAGATCTTTTCATCTGAAAGACTTTATTCTAATTGTTGAAATTATTTTTTAAGTACTTATAAGTTGTGAATTTTACGAAATTTTTGGATAAAAAATATGTTTGATCAATTTGATTAACTTAAATTATAATTTAAACTTAACCAAACATGGATTAATCCTATATGCTCGTGTTCGATCAGATTGATCGAACTAACCACCACCACCCCCCTTAGCCATGGCAACGGTGAAAATTAAATATGTGCAGTGCTTTAGCCGAGAGAAGATGGCACTGGCCGTGACCCACCGTGAACGGACAGATTTATTAATAATTTTTTGATTTTCACAATTTTCATTTCTTGAAATTAACCTAACTTGGATAATACTCTCGATCATTTCGAATTCCAACATCAAGTCACAAAATTCATCAAGAAAAATTTCAAGAGAAGTGTAAAGATCTGGACCTAGTCCTCCTCAAACAAGAGAAAGAAAAATGACAGCAAATGCTAACCTGTCGCAATGGGCTATCTTTGGGTAAAAAGCAGCTGATTGTTTTCCCATAAACTTCACAAGTTGAGAAGTGTATTAGATGCAATACTTGACCTATAACCATAAAAAGCCATCACCCCAAATAAAAATTTCAATTTGACCAACAACAGAAAGAAACTATCAAATCTTTCAACAATATCAAATAAAGATGCTACAAATGTAACATGAAACACTAACCACAGGGAGAGCATCAATGAAGTTACTGTAGATCAAGTCAAGAGGGCTCGTGTTGTAATCAGCTGGAGTGCAGGTAGCAGTAAGATTTACAGTCTACATCTCAAGAAAATTGAAGATTCAATCCAAGTCAAAGTTTCACAAAAACTCGCATACTTGATGAAATATAGTGCTATTACAACTCATATAAATATTTTACTGAACAACAACGAAAACAGCCTCTTCATGGCCAAAAATACTAAGGAAATTTGAAATCTATTTCTTAAAATGAAATCAAATAATATGTTTGGAACCATAAACGTTAAAGTTGTCATCTGAGTACATTTTCATGTGTATGGGATTTCAACTCCTTACTTTCACATTTTAATCCAAACACATGTACATGTTCTGCACTTATATCTATACATATCAGCAGCACAGAGGGCACGTGAGGAAAAGGCCTGGATCAATCACATATACATCAACAATACAGGAGAAGAAGCTGAGTGGAATGAATGGGAAAAATTGAAGGATCCATGTATTATGAGTTTGACAACACCACTACCATAGGGGATCAAATTAATTCATATACAATTCTATTTGCAACCCTGAAGTCCAAGGCCGCATCAACCATAAAGAAAATGACCGCTACTCACCCTAATTCCATAATTACCACAGTCCCAACTCTCATATCATAATACACCACCTTTCTTATGCGTCCCAAAACATACTTTCAAATCAAAATCCAATCACAATGGACCAAGCAAAAACTCTGACAATCAACTCAACCAAAATTCGCATTAAAAAATTAACACAACTCACAAATTCTACAAAAAAACAAAAGAAATACAAAAATTACCGATTGTTTTTCACACTTCACAGTTAATTGTCGAACTCAAACTTTGTAGTCGCCAGTTGGGGAAAAAAATAAATGGAGCTGGCAAGATGGGTTAATGGATTTTGGGACTGATTTCGGCGGATTGCAGTATGAAAATGATTCTGAAGAAAAATCCTTCGCAGTCGGTCGAACACTCCGCAATTATCAAATCTCCATCAAACTTTGCCGTCGCCGTCTAGGTTAATGAATAGTGGGCTGACTTCGACATATCAGTACGTGATTTTGATGAAGAAGAGGGGAGAAGATTGGTGAATTAAATGAAAATTAGGATATATCACAGTTGCTGGATAGCTTGAAAATGAAAGAAAAAAATCAAAAAAATTATTGGGCCAGCCTATTAAAATAGGGCCATAGTAACCCAACTCCAAATGGCCCGTCTGGCTAATCGGGCTGGCCAATATGGACCCGATTTCTTCAGGCCAGCTTTTTTAAGGCTGGGCCGATTTTGCCAGCTCTAGGCACAAACAGGTGAGAGGGGCGTAAGAGAATAGTTGGATTTAAATTTTGAGGTGTGGAGCTATAATTCATAAAGAATTTGGTATTTATGTTTATGGGCTCGAAATCCATGAAAATATGCTTAAATCTTCTAATTAATAAAATATTTAGAAACTCACTAGTTATTGGGGATACCAAAATTTTTATAAAATCTATTTAAATCCGAATTGAGGATACCTAAATTTCAATAAAATAAATTAAAATCTGAGTTGGAACACTTAAATTTATATAGATTTTTAAAATTCATTCAAATTTAAGTTGAGCACCACTCACCCACCTAAAACAATATTATACGACTTTTTTTGTGGAAATTGCTTGGAGAAGTCATTGGACAAAATGGAAATTAGCTCCGTTGTGTCTACAATAGGTGCCAAGACGCTCACCATTATTCACAAACCAGGCCATTAGAGTGATCACATATTTTTATATAGATTTCAACTTCAAAGCACTGATTAATTTGGAGCCCATAGACTATACAAGAGAAATGTAATTTTTTTAAGATAATTTACAATTTTGGTCCCCAACCTTTCAAATCTGTAACAAATCTACCCCCAACAAATTTTTTTAGCACCAGGCATCCCCAAACTTTGATATAATTGCAAATCATGTCCCCAATCACATATTTTGATGGATTTTCCCTTCTTTTTAAATAAACAAAAATAAAAAAAGCTAAAAACAACAAAAAAAAAATAAAAGAAAATTACAAATAAAGTCACATAACTTTTAAAAAGCACGAAATAACTTCATCTTCTCCAAAAACATACCCCAACCCATAAGCCAATAGACCTCCCACTATACAACCCCACACCCCAGTAGCCTCTCCTCACATTTCAGCCACTGCATTACTATAAAAAGCTGCAAAAATGGGTGCAAAAACTAGCCCATGGATTTGAAGGCTAAAGAAGAATTACCAATTCCTGGCTCAGATACGATGAAGGAAGGTACTGGGAAGAATAAAATCAAAATCACTGTTGATTTCCAATAATATTACACAGCTATTCATAGAGAATTTATAACAGAACATATAAGCAACCAGTAAAATCTAATCAAATCCAATTTGGGTAACAAATCTATTTGAAATAGGTAATCTACCGTAATATTACACATAATCTGCTATAATTTAAAAAGGTTAACATTTTCCACAACTTACTACTTAAACCAATCAACTCATACAAATCTTCCCTTAAAACAAACCACAACTTATTTTCTTACCACCAGATATTCTTCTTACCACAACATATTCTTCTTGGCTGAATGGGTGCAAAAACCAGACACTGCATTTAGAAAATTGCATGAATTTGAAGATCGTGGTCTGAATAATTTTGGTTTTTGCAATTCGATTTTTCCATGGAGATATCAGTCCAAATGATGGTAAGTCCAAAGAACAAAACTATTTAAGCTGTTTGCTGAAAATAGAAGGTATGGAAAGAATAGTTTCTAATTTTGTTGCATCACTTTAAAAATAATAGAGTAATGCAGGTCTCAACTTCCTGTCTTTGTAAACTCGCCAGCAGCAAAGCTTCATGTCTTTGTAAACTTGTCGGCAGCAAAACTTCCTATCTTTGTAAACTCGCCACATGTGGCAAATCAATGTGGGGCGTGGGGTAGGGTAGGTTTTTGGGAAAGATGAAATTATTTTGTACTTTTTAAAAGTTGTGAGACTTTATTTGTAATTTTCTTTTATTTTTTGTTGTTTTTAGCTTTTTTGTATTTTTGTTTATTTAAAAAGGAAGGCAAATCCGTCAAAATATGTCAATGGGGACGTGATTTGCAACAAATCGCAAAAATTGAAGATGACTAATGCTAACAAAATTAGTTGGGGTAGAGTTATAGATTTGAAAAATTGGGGACCAAAAGTGCAAATTACCCTTTCTTTACATTGTATGCAATCCAAAATATTTTTTTTTTACCCGATTGAAATAAAAAAGTGACCGTAGAAATACTTACCAAACACAATTAAAGATGAATGGAATAGTTCACTAAAATTTTAAATCAATCTACTTTTTTGTTTTTTTTACTTAGAATTTGGATATGGTAACGAAAAGTAATAAATTTTGTGTTCCTCTCGCTTTTAATTCCCATGCAAACAACATGTGCAGGATTATACTTTAGAAAGTTATTTCAATTCTTCAACTTTTGATTGATGGCTCTATCCTTCTCAGATAGAAGAGTGAATGAAACGAATTGAATAGACAAACCAAACTAATACAATTTTAGTCCTATGATCAATAGGATAGGAAATAGAAACATTTTGATTAATAGTACGAGGTTGAGAATTTGAGAGGGCAATAGAACGTTAATACTAAGTAGAGAATTTGATTGGACAGTAGAAAATAAAATACTATTAGTTATAAAATATTAGAGCATCTCCAAGATATTCTCTATTTATAAATAGCATCTTTGGCATTTTAGAGTAAAAATTTTGAATTACTCTAATCTTTAATACTTTATTTTACTTATTCCAATAAGTATTTATTATTTTTTCATAGTATCTTTTAGTTTGACATGCTTGTCTCCTTTCCATTTATATAGACTGGTAGTTCACTTACCTTATTGATGTATTTGATTTTTTCATTCCTTCATTTTTTAATTCATCTTCTTGTAATGCCAGAAACCATTTGGCTTGAAGAACTTAAAAGACCCGCCACGTTCCCTCGATGCAAGTGAGACCATGATTAAGAAATTAAAAGACCCACCACCACGTTCACTCAATTCCAATGAAGATACTCGTACAACAATTAGCACAACTCATCACGACCTGAAGAAATCAGCGAGGTCATTGCTTGATTTGAATGCTCCACCAAAAGAAGATGGTTACATTTCCGCAACTCAAGAATATCAACGTGTTGTTTCTCATATGATGGTAATTTTTCTATCCAAATTCTACTAGTGTTTTTATCTGTAATTTTTGCTACCGAAACTTTCTGTAATGTTTTATTGCTAGCACTTGGTAATGGCTACAGTCCAATTTCAGAATGTATTTGTAATATCTTTGACGTTGATTTCAAACTATTCTATTGAAGTGAATATGTTGAATTAGCATACATAAAAGCTTGTCAAAACAAACAACACTCTCTCGTTCCAATTAGGCAAGCATAAAACTATCAGAGGAAATCCAAGTCCAGAAAACAAATCCATAATTTGCTGCAAGCCAAAAATCTCCAATTTTAATCACATTTCGCATTCAGGAGTTAATTGCTTAGTTTTAGATCACAGTTCAATACATTTGCATAATGAACAAATTGAAGAACTTTCAAAAATTTGGTAAGTACTAATTTTTTTTGCTGTACTAAAATTTCATTGTCTAAAACATAAAGCCGTTTTTGCCTCATTCAGAATTTGAGAGTCACACTCAATACAATCTGGTAGCTATCCTTTTTTAATCAATTTTTGTTTGTTCATATGTGGAAACTTGTAGTTATTACCACTCAAATTTCTCATCACATCAACCATTCATGGTTGTAATGTAAAAAACACATTGTTTAAATCTTCAGTTGGGAATATATCAAATGCCTTTTCTACAACTGAAATAAATTCATCAATTGTAGCTGGAGTCTCTTGATGTTGAAGTGAATCAATATAGCTCTAAAGAAACCAAGATCCAAAACATTCATATCATGACTGTTCGCAAGTTGACAACATAAACGAATGTCGAATCCAACAATCGAGAAAAACATAAAACCAAAAAGTAGAAATGAGATGAAACGAGGTATGCCGTAGCAAATCTCTTTAAGACAGATTTCGTCCCTACAAAGGTGCCAACAGGATCAAAGGACGTCTATCCTCCAATATACAATGCTTCTTCCAAAGTCGGTACTTCACTTACACCAAACTTGCCGGTCAAACCAAAAAATGATTGCACTCTTCTCAAAAAAAAAAGAACTACAATCTTTAGAAAAAACTTCAGAAATTATTTATGCAGAATTTTGGAGAAATTAGAGAATTTAAAATCAATTAATTCAAAATTGAATTGATGTGAAAATTTGAATTTAGTGATCCATATTTATAAGTTTTGAAATGTCTTTTTAAATGGGTGCGTACCTCTTTTTGAATAGGTACACTATTTGGTCTAATTAATATGATTCCTTAGATCCCACCATTTCATATTTTTATGTGATCTGATGGTTCAGATTAAACCTTGAATGAATGTGTCCATTCATCATACCTATTCACCAATTATGAATAAATGTGTCCATTCATCATTCTCATTCACCAATTACATGTTTTTTATAGAAGACTTTTTCAATTCAACCAAAATTAACTTAATTGCACACATTATTAAATATGTTTAATGATTCAATCCGATAAAATTCAATTAATTCCAACAATCTCCCACATGAATGGAAGAATTCGACTTAAATCAAAGAAGACAAAAGAATAGTATTATCTGAAAGATAACGCATCAAAATAAGTAGCTTTCTATCAAACTCATTTGGCTAATCAGTGAACACAATGTTTTGAACTATCAGCCGTTATTGCAAGCTCAAACAATAGATTAAACACATCATCTCTCATATCAAACTTAGTCATCTATTATGTTCATTATTTCGGCCCTAAACTACTTGGGTTCTGCGAGTGCTTTAGAGAATTCGCAGAGAATTTGCCTAAGTAAAATTCTCAAAGAACCAGTCACGTTCACACTAACATAGGTGATGTTTTATAAAGAGTATCGTACAATACTCCACTTGTACCTTTACAAGATATAGTCGTCATTAAAAGTAAAACTTATCCTTAACAATCTTTGTAGGCAGCACTTTTGCATCATAAAAATATGAAAGAGTTAAAATTTCAAAGTGCTTCTCATCGAGTCATTCATAACTAGTTTTCGTATTGAACCTAGTCTGTGGGATCTTCAATCGACAAGTTAGGTTTCGATTAAGTTGACTCATTAAAATTTAGGTTTTAAACTCATTTTCTCTTGATGCAGTCTATTCTCTCTCTAAATAACCCTTTTGTAAACGGATCGACTAGGTTATCTTTTGACTTAACAAAATCAATTGATATTGTTCCATTTGAGAGCAACTGCCAAACAGAATTATGTTTATGACATATATGTCTTGAATTCTCATTATACACAAAATTTTCTGCTTTGGCTATAGTTGCTTAGTTATCACAATGAATACATACAGCAGGCACATGCTTCGGCCATATAAGAATATCTTCTAAGAAATTTTTGAAGCCATTCCATTTATTTTCCTACTTTATCTAAAGCAATAAACTTGGATTCCATTGTTCATCAAGCTATACATGTTTGTTTAGAAGAGTTCGAAGATATAGCACCACCACCAAGAGTAATACATAGCCACTAGTGGATTTAGATTCATCTGTATCTGATATCCAATTAGGGTCACTATATCCTTCAACTACTGGAGGATATTCTCACTAATGTAATGAATACTCTTTGAGACATTTCAAGTAGCATATAGCTCTAAGTAATGCATCCTAATATTCATTACTAGGGTTATTTCAAGATAACTAGGTCCTCTATGGTAATAACAATTCAGGATTTTACCTAATAGGCACATAGAGTAATTTTCCACTGGAGTTTTCACAATTCATGGTCCCTTCACAATTTTGTTTACAATCTTAAACCTACTATTATGAAAAGCATCGAATCATGGATAAATTGATACAACAGTGAATTTGAGTGAAGAGTGATCATTAGCTTTGGAGACTAGTGTTTCCAATTAATTATATTCAATTCATGAAATGAAAATGAGGGGATAGATTGATAGATGAATAGTTTTAAAGGCCTTAATTAAGATTTAATTGAATCAATTTTAAAGGTATTTTAAATTAATCAATGGCAAATTGGAAAATTTAAAATATGAGTGATGATATTTTGGTCCAAAAATATTTCTCCCTTTTAGAATATTTCAGATGTAGAATATATATATAGTGGTGATATAGCACCCACAGTGGACACTAATTATGTACCCACTGTCCACGTGGAAACACTACATTGATCCACGTGCCATCACCACGGTTGCTATATCACTACTGTGGATGCCCTAGACCCGTCCCGCGACCTCTGCGAGGAATAAAATTCTACCTCAGACCGGCTCCTATTACCAAAATAAGCGGGTGCGGGTTTTTTTGTCATCCTTACAAGATACAGTTCCGATTATCTCCTACCACAAATCAGTAGCTCATTTTTGACACATAAAAAAAATCATCACTGCCTCATTAATTTGGCCAATATCCAGCACGAAAATTGCATAATTACACCGTAAACATCAAGATCAGTAACCATTTTCACAACCCCATGGAAGTCCAGAATTAACCAAAACATTAACATCAACAATCAGTCTCATTCTCAAAGTCCACGGCAATTTCAAGCATGAATGAGCAAATAACAAGTTTGCAAATCAACAATGAGCAAATAAGATAGCTAAGCAAAAATGGGCTACATGAAAATTTGCACCAATGGTTGTTAGTGAAGTAGAAATCATTGGGTAAGAGGAAGAGATAACAACCCTTGAAGAATTTCCAATCTTCCAATCTCTTCATTAATACGTATATCATACATCACAATATATATACAACAGCCAAGCCCAACAAAAATTGAGGGTACATAGTGACTCGGCCGGATGTGGGTTTACCAGTGGCGGCATTATGGACAGCAAACTAGACCTCGCGACTGAGCTGATTGTTTTCAAAAATAATCTAAAAGTCGGGTGAGAGATATGAGAGGTTGTTGTTTCACTCAGCCACCCCAGCGATGGTGTCGTGACAAGGGATGGTGTTGTGGCCAAAAGAAACAGGGATAACTTTGATGTTGACATGATGTGTATAAGTATTTTTGCATATAAAATAGTATTCCCTAGACAAAAATGGGAAGCACTTTGTTCTCAATAGTAATGATTTAGAATTTAATTGAAGACGTTGACAAGCAATATTGCTAAACCATTTAACATCATCTCAACCAACATTTATTAAAAGTTCGAGATTTAACCTCACTAGCATTGACAAGACACATCACCGTCTTGGTTGTATAATCTAAAAATTATGCTCATAATTTAAAATATGAGCAAGTAATCTTGCAAACTTCAAGTTGCGAATAATAACACCATACAATCATCTAGTAGATGTATCTATTAGATGCAAATAATATCTAAATGGTCAACATGGAGGGTGATGGGGTCCCAAGTCACCCTAAATAATTTTCAGAAATGCAGGAAATTCAGTTCCGATTTTAGCTAGTGAAGGTCTACTGATTTATATATCATGAAAAAAAATACCACGTGAGAATTCATTATATTGAAAAATCTTCTAATTTTCAATAGATATTCTCATTAATAATTCGCATCATATTGATCTGAAATGGTCTAACCGATAATGTATATCAATAAAATTTTGAAGTGTTGAACTACTAGTTCAATATAATTTAGCAAGTTTATGTTCTTTGTCTCACAATAATGGAGAAATGAAGAATAAATAATAGTCTCACAAGTTTATTATATTTCTTTAAGAGTATCAATACTCTAATATTACACAATATTAATATTCTAAAATTGTAAAGTTGTGCTTCTTGAAGAGCAACAACACAATATTTTTTTTAGAATACCGATATGTACAAATTTATACTTTTTCAAGAGCAATCATATAATATTCGTTTAATTAAGTTATGCTTCGCCAGGAGCAACAACATAATATTCTTTTAAAATATTTCTATATTTTCTGTATATTCAGGAACAACAATATCATTTTATTTTAGAATATTAATATTAATGACATTATATTTTTTCAAGAGTATTAATAAAACATTTGTATAAATATTAATATACAAATAATTGTTCTTCTTCAGATGAACTCAATATTTTTCTAAAATATTGACATGTATAAATTTTATATTTCTACAAAACAATAAAATAATATTACTATAAAATATTAAAATGTTCATCGGGAGCAATAACTTAATATTAAATCTTAGACAATTACGCTCTTCGAGAGCAAGTAATATTCTATTAGAATATTAATATCATGTTGTACTACTTCAGGAGCAACAACAAATTGTTGTTCAAAAATATAATAGATGTTTAGATCTTATACAATTATGCTATTCGAAAGCAAATAATATTCTAATAGAATATTAATATTTGCAAAGTTGTATTTATTTCAAAATATTATACAATATTCTTCTAGTAGAATATTGATTCTTAGTAATAGACAATTCTTCAAGATTAACGATATAATTTTCTTCTATAATATCGATATAAGAAAATTATTCTTCTTCGGGAGCAATAACTCAATATTCTTCTGAAATATTAAATTAATAATATGACGCTATTTAGAGACAAGTAACATTCTTCTAGAATATTAATATAATATTGTGCTCTTCGAGAGTCTTAACATATTTATCAAACTTAAACTTGTATCAAGTTAATCTTCAAGACTAACATAATATTATTTTATATATTGATAATTAATAATTAATAATATTCATGCAACACTTGTCTACTACTTATCAATATAGAAAAATATATAATCAAATACAATAGTAAAGAGAATACTAACCTTTTGTCCAAATGAACCATGGAATCTTGATTCTAACTGTTGGTTTTGAATATCAATAAGTTTTGAACATTTTGTCCAAATTTCAAAACAATCGGATCTTGGATCGCTATGATATCAATGTTTGATCACAACTGCGCAGGCTGCCCAAATTCTTCCACGAATTCAAAATTCATACTATTCACACAGAGATTTTTCACTAATGAACCGTTAGATCTAGATCCCACCATTGAATTTAAAGAACAGTGGGTTTTAAAATTACTGTCCAAATTTCACAATGATCGGACCATGGAGTATTGAGATATCAATATTTGATCACATATACGCAGGCTGTCCAGATTTTACGAATTTTCTAAAATATTGCTCTCAGATTTTCTCTTTATTTTTGGTGAGCTTCTTCGTGCTGATAACATGTTATAAACTATAGAGAATAATAGAAAACAATAGAGAGAAACTATGTATTTCATTATAATAAAGGATCTATATATATAGGGTTTCAAATACATGTAGACTAGATAAAAAATCTCTAAATATGGCCATCAATAATGTTTTCCATATTTTACAACACATACGACGTTGCCTTGAATGGAAGAGGTTTCATTTTGGTATTAATTCATTAATTCATATAATTACAGGTTTTATTTGGTATTAATTCATTATTAATTGATACAATTATGTTTTAATTATCAATAAAAATAGACTTTTTCTTTCTTGGCCTAATTAGGAATTCAATCCTCTTTGCATTTTTATCAAGTAAAACAATTTTAGTTATTATGTAAAATTTTATTTGAGAAATATTCAGCTGAATTTTATATAGGTGACATGTTACAAAATTGATCTCAATCTTAAATTCATTTCAACATGTCATATGAAATTAATATGAAATTTCCTGGATACGACACATTACTAACCTTGCCCATAATAAAAAAGGTGGTATTACATGTTCAATGTCATCAATAAGGTAATTGTACTTTAATGTTCAATCGGATAACTATACTTTATATTTTATTTCATTCGGTTACATACGTCCAATTATGTCACTTGGATTGATGGAAATTGATGACGTGGCAGTCAATAAATGATGGCCGTCATTTATTTCTCTAAATGTGTACTTATTCTATATCAAAACTAATGATTATGTGATTGACCATAATTTAATGAAATCAAATCGAAATGTAGTTATTAGATTGAAATTGAATTAAAGTGTAATTATCTGATTGAACAAAATTGAAGTACAATTACTTAATTACTTAATTGACACTAGAGTGGCGCGAATGAAATTTACCCATCTTTCTTTATTTACTCTTAGTTTATCATTTCGCCACTACCTTCTCTTCTTATTCATTGCTGTGATCTTCCTACATCTCCCTATTTACTTCCTCAAAGTTCAAGCCAACAGATATGTCATTTTTGTTTAGGATGATTATATTTATACTACAATTTTTATTATTTATATCACGTTTTAATTGCAGTGAACATCTCAAACTTTGGCATTTTGACACTTATGTTCCCAACTTTTTTTTGTCACAATTTTATCATTAACTTTAAATTAATTTTCACAATCTTATCTCTAATAACGATTTGTTCAAATAATATGCTAATGTGCATTGAAATTATGAACAAATATCATGTCAAACTTTTTTATTTGTTATTTATTTTGCTTATTTAAAAACACGAAAGGCAAAAAAATATTTACACGCCCTTCTAATTAAGCTCCTGAAAATAAATTATCATCAAAGACGAATATAAGATGTGCAAATTAATAGGTTAATGATAAGAATGTGATAAAAAAACAGTTGGGAACATAAACGCCAAAATGAACATTGAACAATAGCTAAAAAATTTTACTACAATTAAAATGTGGTGTGAATTTAATTACTTTTTTGTTTATTATCCATTTATGAGGTAACAACTACTTTTCAGTTTTTACCCTTTACTTTTCATTCACTAATAGTGAAAAACACGCGTAATGATATTTTTGGAAGAAGTCGCTAATGATAAAATTGTAGTGAACAAAGTTATGTTTTTTGGCTTTCCCTCAGACCGGGTGTATTCGAATTTAATTGCATGAAGAATGATTTCACAATTTAAGTGCTTCAATGTGGTATTCAAATTTTCTATAATTACTATAACATGTTCAAGAATGATTTATGCAATTTTTTTAGAGTTCGATATCGAGGCATCTTTTCAGTTTTTATATCAAATACTAAACTTTTGCTTCTTTTAAAAAAAAAAAAAAATACCTCTGGATGTTTAATTGTTTTATGATTATTGCTTTGATTTTGACAGAAGTGGAGACTATTTTGGAAAAAAAAAAGTAGTGCGTCAACTATAACGATCAATGCAGTGATTCGGAGAACCAAGGCACAGTTGTTGGAGGTGGCTCCCAAATTGCGGATATAGGCGGTCAAGAAGGTTTGGTTTGATTTGGTTCGTTTCCATAATAAAAAATTAAATTAAATTAATTATGCAAGTTACAATACAATTTCATGTAGCTATAAATTAATTGACTTTGATTTTGAAAAGAAAATAATTGATTTAAAATTAATTAATTTTTATGTAAAAAAAAATTAAGAAAATTGATAAATTATTTAATTGGAGTCAGACGATCTCAACACTATTAATTACTAAATTTTAAAAAAAAAAATTAACAAATTAGAATCGGTTCCAGTTCTTGGTTCTTGATTCTAGGTCTAGAACTAGATCTGTTTGATATTTGCATGGAACCATACCGAACCGGTCGATTCTAATTTGGTTTTAGTTCAGTTCGGTTGTATCTGGTTCTTTTGCTCTCTCCTAAATTATACACATTTGATTCGGTGTGCTCTAAAAATTAATGGATCATGTTGCACTTATATAAAATTAATATTAATTCCAGACTTTTAAAATTTAGAAAATCTGATAATGTAATTTATCGAAAATTCTTAAATCAAACTCGATGGATCAAGAAGAAAAGCAAAATCATAATGTTCTATCCAAATTTCTTAACTTTCTCTAAAGACCGCAACACTCAAAATATAAAAAAAAAAATTAGCTGAAAATTTGTGGGTTGGGACATTAAAAATTACGAATTGTTTATACAATTAAAATATTTACATTCTTTTTTATTTTATGTAAGATTGTTAGTACGAGGAATCAAGTGCACTTGGATTCAATAACGTTGGCACTTCTGCATTACCCTCATCATCTACCTGTTCCAACATATTATTAAAATTAATATAAAAATAATACATATCACCACCATGATAAAAGATTAGCGGAGCAGTCCACCACCATGTAGGGACAGCAGTGCTGGGAGCTCTAGATGCCAAGTAGTATGCCACTTGGTTACTCTCTCGATAAATATGAGTGACAACAAAATTCATCTGTGAAAGTAAGTTCAAATACCTATTACGAACTGGACGCCAATGGAACCATCCGAGCTTTGGAATGCAGAATGGCCACCAAGTACGCAGAATCACTCTCCAACCACAGCCTCCTCCAACCATATTTCCGAGGATAATCAATAGCATAAATTGCAGCAGCCAACTCAGCCTTAAAAGCATAACAGACTCTAAGAACATCTCCAATGCTAAACACTTTCTAAAAAATTATGTGGCAAGAGAGAGAAAAAAAATGAGGAGAGAGAGGGTGGAACGAGAAAAGAGAAATGAAAAATGAAAAATATATGAAAGAGATAGACACAATTTAACAAAAAAAATGAATAGAAGACCGTCTAACATGATATCTAAAATTGGACGACTTTCCAGAATAAATACTGCCACGTGAGTTTTGTCATCTCCACCTCATCGCCACATCAGCTGGACATTCAAAATAGAAGGTAACCTTGGAAATTCTCTAAGAGAAAGGGTAAATAGCACAAAACGTCCCTACCTATTGAGGGTATTGTGGAAAACGCTCCTACCTTCAAAATTTTGGCATTTTCACCCTTACCTACTGGATTTCCAAAACAAAACGTCCTTCAGTCCAAAAATATAGGGGTAAATTAGTCCAACCACTTTTTTCACATATATATTACTTTTTTTAAAATTGGGGGGCTTCCCATGCAATTTCCAAAATTGCATGGCAGGCCCCCGTCCCCAATGTGATGTATTATTCATCAAACTTGCCAGTTGTCTTCTCCTTCCAAAGCTCGAGCTGTGCAATTACCTGGTTCGTGAAAGAGCTCCTTCCGCAGCGGCGCCGACAGTTACAGCCCTGGCCACGGCAGATTCGACACCTCGCAACCTTGACTTATTTATAGGGAACCACCCAGTAGATAGAGTCTGCTACTTCAAGCTTAGTGGAAATGGGTGGTGATAAGGTGTTTAGATCTCTGATAAGGTGTTTAGATCTCCTTCCGAGTTCGGAGGCAAGTCTGTCCTTTCTCTCCGACTCCAATTTGTGTTCATCTTCAAAACTCTGTTCCAATAGATTCATCTGTTGTTCACTCAACTTCCTCTTCCTCATCACCTCACTGCTCCCTGCATCACCTTTGTTCTTCTTTCGTCTACGCCTAGGTTTCGCTTCCATTGAGAATAAAATTCATGACAGTTTAGTTCTATACTTCTGTCAACACTAAGTAAAAGAGAGAGGGATTAATCCAGATATAACAGTACTGAATGAAAAAAGATTACGGAAATCTCTAAAAATAGTTTGATAGTGTGGACTGTACAATACTGGACGGTTGCCTATTGTACTGTACAGTCCGGCTTACTAAACACTGTTTATAGAATATGGTACTGACCTTGCTCTGGAAGGAGTTGGTCGTATATCCCTCCAGGGTAGTACTGTGAGATCAGTACCATTTGACCATCATCAATTTGATTCATGCTTCTTGTTATATTTCTCTCTCTTGTTTACTGGTTCAAGAGTGTGTATATTTATATATATTTGTATGTATGTACTAGGCACAGACTGGGAAAGGACTTGGGAACGGGAGCCTGTCGTGCAATTTTGGAAATTGCATGGGAAGTCCTCCAATTTTAAAAGAAGTAATATATATGTGAAAAAAGTGGTTGGACTAATTTATCCCTATATTTTTGGACTGAAGGACGTTTTGTTTTGGAAATCCAGTAGGTAAGGGTGAAAATGCCAAAATTTTGAAGGTAGGGGCGTTTTCCACAATACCCTCAATAGGTAGGGACGTTTTGTGCTATTTACCCTAAGAGAGATGCCAAAGCCACCCTAAAAATAACTCTGCAACTTCGAAATACACCTCCACAACCAATTGATTTAAAGACAAAGGTGTCGTTTAAATGGCAAAGTGTTATTTATGCTCTTTACCTAATTAGTTTTTGAGGCTCTAAAACTCAATTGTAACAATCAATTCTAAGTTTTCATATTTTATTTCTTGACATGGATCAAGATTTTCGACAAGAGGAAGTAATTTTTAAGTCTTCTATTTTCTTGACCAAGCTTAGAGTATCTCTCAATCCACATGGAAATTCTCAAGTCTGAGGAACATATTTTTTAATTTTCTTGAAGCAGTTCAAAATCTCAATATGAATATAAATTTTGCAATTATTGTCACGTCCATTTTGATTAAATACTGTTATAGGCTTCTAGCATCATGATTTATAGGCACCATCAATGAAACACCCATACTGGATTCTACAGCTAGAGCCTTGCCTGGGCTGCTCGACTCGATGTCACTGTAGGAGCGGGACGAGGTGAGCTTGAGCCAGGGTTTTCCTCTGCCTTGTCTCTCGACACTATAATACTTTGTTTATACTACAGTACACAAACAAAATGCACAGAGAAATAATAACCTCAAACATTACATCTTGTCTTTCACAACTGTGGTCTGTTGTCCATGCACAGAAAAAGGAAAAGAAGAGAGAATTTTTCAAAATCCATTTCTAACATCACATGATCTTCAGAAACCTGGTGATTTCGGGCTTTTTCCTCGTACGCTACCACAAAATTCATTCTGGGTACATCTGCTAAATACCTCTTATCGGGTGCAAGATCCTTTTCTCACTAGATATGTACAAGAAACAACTTTTCCAGAAATTACTGGAAACTGGGATGTTCTACTCCATCTTTTCTTGAAGTATTCTTCGTCAGAAAGAGGCTGCTTTGTTCTTAACTGCTGAAAGATGTAGGACTATCGTTTATATCAAGAAATGCAAGACTTAGATGAGACTCTACGCTTGAATCTGGATAAACTTCATCGTCATTATCTTCCGCGATTTCTGATTCATACTGATTGCCAAACTGGGATTTCACGCATTCCTCCCCAGTTAAGGTATTCAATATCTGAAGTACATACAAGAAGAAAAGCAACATTATTAATACTAGAACCACGTACCGAACATGCCAATGAGTTTAAGAAAGATGCCAAGATGGACAAACTTCAGAAAAAGCATACCTGGCACATTCTGGGACGAAGTCGTGCTGCTTGTTTAAGACAGAGAGTCGCTGCTCGAGCCATTCTCTGCAGTTGAGCCTGATCGAAGTTGTTATACAAACTTGGATCCAGTATGCTATTTAAATCCCCATTGTCTAGTTTAGGCCTTGCCTAAACACAAAAGTTGTTTGTAAATTCCACATTGCACAATTAGGACATAAAATTTATGTTTACAACAAGGTTCTTACCCACATGACTAAACTTTCTTGGCCCTTTGGAGTCTCGAATCCAATTGGTTTTCTCCCTGATAGCAATTCTAGTAGAACCACGCCAAAAGCATATACATCAATCTTGTCGCTGACTTTCCCATACATAAAATACTCGGGAGCAAGATAGCCAAAAGTCCCTACTACATCACTATCGGTTAGGAAAGACTCCTTTTCAGATCCCCATATTGCCAATCCAAAGTCAGATAACTGTGCACAGAGTTAACCTTTAACCATACTGGGCATTGAGAAATGATGAATTTAAAATAAGACAACTACTAGAAACGAGGGTCGAAAGAAGCACCTGTGGTTCTAATTCATCACTGAGAAGAATGTTTGAAGACTTGATGTCCCTATGAATGACCTGCCTCGAACATTCATCGTGTAGGTATTTCAGAGCTTCCGCAATCCCAACAGCTATTTTGAATCTTACTTCCCATGGCAATGAGTTTTGCTTTATATTTCCTGCTTTGGCAGTCAACTCCATGTCAAGGTTATGTCCGGAGATACGTTTGGCTAAGCTTAAAAGTAACGTTTTTGTTTCCAAACACATTTGAGTATGTTACCTTTTTTATCCGACTTTGACTAACAGAGAGAATTATTTGTTTTAAAACTTGCTCTTACTTATAAGTAAATCTTTTAAGCTTAGCCAAACATGCAATATTCTGATAAAAAAAAAATGCTTAATGCTCAATGGACTTACTGTGTAGATTCTCTTCTAAATTTCCTTTAGACAAAAAATCATGAACTGATATTAAATGATCATCTTCCACACAAATACCGAGCAACGGAGTGATTCTTTTGTGCTTCAATGTGGTCATTATATCAACTTCCAGGGTAAAATTCTTCCGTGCTTCTTTGGATGATTTCAGAGTCTTTACAGCCACTTGTTTGCCATCCGAAAGAAGCCCCTTGTATACACAGTTACTACTGCCTTTTCCCACGAGATTTTCTGTAAAAGAATAATTGAAATCAGAGGATGCACTTGAGTAAAGATGAAACTGGAACAGATAATTTGTCAAACATAATTTGTGTGTTTCAAGGGTACGGGGCAACAACCTGGGGAAAATTGAGAAGTTGACATTTTAAGGACGTCGTGGCTGTACCATTTGCAGCCAGATGATTTTGTTTCGAGTATAAGTTCCAAATGTTTTGCCACCTCTCCCCGAACAGAGATTTTGTAGTCTCCACTATTCACTGCGGAGATCCCATTTTCTATTCCCAAAGTATCGTCCATCTCATTTAGATTGGACTTGGATTCAGAAGCTCCGAGCAAAGATCGATTTGGTAAGCTCATTACCCATTGCACAACCGACATTTGTCTAGCTTCAGGAGCTGGTTGTGTTATTGAACTAGCTGTTTGGAGCAGGGGCCAACCAGGCCTCTCCTGTGAGAAGTCCTCTACATGAATAGAGAATGAACTCGAAGAACCTCTAATACATCTCTCAACGGGACTATCTCCCGAGCTCCCACCACTGTCTTCATCACTAAGTCTTCCCACCTCTGATGGCTCGGATTCACCTAATTCAGACTGGTTATCTTTGAAAGTGACATTGCCAGTTAGATACAAACTTGGCCTTGGATCTCCTCCAGAACCTAGTATCATACCAAAAAGTTAGTATCTTTCAAATAACGAATGAAATATTTCCCCGTCTATTTTGAATTCATACCATACCTTCTAGTTGACTATTGGAACTCCTCCTAAAGACAACTTTCCCGTTGTGAATCGCAGTAACTTCAGTAGTCAGAGGCAGTTGCTTTGCGCAAAATTTAGCAATTGAAGCCCGTCCCCTGAGACAAGCTTCTTTCAACACTTACCAAAACAATAACTCGAAAAACAAACTCATGCAAATACATATACTTCTATTTCTAGCTATACTTACCCAATAGCACTGTGCTTAGTTATCCCCACTATAACAGTTGATGAAGCATGGTTCTTTGCCTGTCTCACTATAACTTTTCTTATAGAATTCCCTTTGAAAACCTCAGCAGTGAGAGTGACCTGAATTTCCCAGCCAAATTAAAAAAAAAAAAAAAAAAGGATTTAAGGTTTGGTAATTGCTGTTTTGCTTTACCTTCAGAAAGTGAAAAGTGAGGAAAATATCAAGATTGACAAACCTGCTTTTGATTGCACAGCCATTGATAATCTTCCAAATAATCCTCCAAAAACGTTTTCACTTTTGAAAGGGAATCTGCAATGACAAATCAATGTTACCACGTATACTCTAGACTACACAAATCATATCCAATCTAGACAAGTAATTCAGGGGTACGTGCCAAAGCTAGACGGGCTTAAAGAATATTTTCTAGTACTATCTAATACTACGAAGCACAAGCAATTTAGAAGTGCCCATGTACCAGAATTTTGACAAACATGAACAGCAACTACATAATCTCCAGGATCAGCTACTTTAACGAGAGCCCAGTCAAGCAACTCTTTACTATGGCCATCCAATCGAATCCCAACCAGGACATTCATCTTTCGACCAGCCTTCACATGTTCAACTCTCATTCTGCTATTTTCTTGATTGATGGCCAGTAAATTCACCCTTTCAAAACATCCCTAAGCTGCTGTTAATTTGCCTTTGCATGAAGTAAGACTATCATCTCATTTCTTGAAATGATAATCCAACCCTGTACCAAAAACAATCAATATACTTCCCTATTTGAATGTCAAAATACTCCATTCAATGAATATAAACTAATCCCATTAATTGAAAACAATCAGAAAATCCAATCCTTGAGTTTAAAGCATCCCTTTAAATAAAATTCCGAGACCCACAAAATAATATAAAAACTAAAGTAAACCCAGAAAGTACCACAAGACTTTCAAGTCTCAACACCAACGCATTTTACAAATATTATTCCACCACGTCGTCTAAGCTCAAAGATTCATTTAAACCTTGTCTCCAATGCGCATTTGAAGTGGAGAACAAATTCATTTTTATTTTTACAATTTCATAAAATAGACTGTGATACCGTATTAAATCAGCTCATCTACGTCATATCAACAAATACACTGTGAATAAGCAAAAGCTCATTCAACAAAAGCTAAGCAGGCCCCGACAACCCAAGCCTACCTAAAATTTGAATACGAAGAAGAAAATGCCGCCAGGGATCAAAGGTAGACCTACTTTCAACCAGGAAACAATTTAATATTGAAAAAAGTACGAAAATGACAATAATGCTTACTCAAGCAAATGGCTTTATTGTACCCAAAAAGCAAAATAAATCTGATTCCAAGAATAAAATAGAAATTGAAAAAATTAAATTGCAGAACCGTCGGCATAGTGAGAGAAACCCCACTAGATGATTAAGATGAATATATAGAAAAATCAATTATAAGTGTTTTTCTTTTTGTCTTTTTATTTTTAAATCCGTTAATCAAACGGGCAATATTTTGCGGGAAACCCATGATATCCGTTCAAGATACCAACAGACAATCGGGCCGAGAACTCTCGACCCGGAATTGTGGGTTTATGGTTGCTGCAACGGTACACTAACGGCGTGATTAAGAAAATATTAACTCCCTCGGGAAATGGTAGTAATTTTTTTGGATAACTTCTTCCAGCAGTTCTCAACCTTTCATAAGTTTTGCAGTTATGTCTCACACCTTTTATTTATGGCACTCATATCCTTAACTTCTTAACATTGCACGCGGTATCCCGACTTAATAGAAATGTTTATCTAGACGGTATCCCGACTTAATAGAAATGTTTATTTAGACATTAAATGTCTATTCGACAAGTATGTGTTGTCTGACTAAAAGAGTAAAAATATTCAAAAAAAAATTTATTTTTACTTGTACATGTTAAGCTGGTTAGTCAAATATATTTTTCTACTCAGTTTATAGGACTCACGACTTATTATTCACTTATTATTCAGTATCCATACATTTAATAAGATTCATAATTTATAAGTACTTAAAAATAATTTAAGCACCTTCAAATAGAGTAGTGATCTAATGCCCTTAGTGGACCAAATAAGAAGTGCCTATTGGACACTTGTCCAGTGGATATTGGAGGATGAAAAATGTTTGACAAACAAGTCAAACACTCTTTCAATGTCCATTGGACAAGTGTCGAGTGAACACTTCTTATTTAGTCCACTAAGAACATTAGATCACTACTCCTTTCAAACAAGCTCGTTTATCCCAAAATCAAATAGCGACTGTTCAAATTATATTTAATGTTATTATTTTTTAGACAATTTTACCATTTAAGTCATATCATGTCGTGACCATTTAATGACTAAATAAACCCTGTCAAGTAGCGAGAATATTGTTAAGGGTAGGGGGACATGATGCACAAATTGAAGATTGGAGACATGATTACCACAGTTGTGAAAGGTGAAGGACCTCTGGAGGAATTTGCCCTTTTATTTCTTAACTGCAAAGACGAATTTGCCACTGAAATTTATTAATTGTCTGTATTGTCCATAGAGTCAAATCCTGCGGGCAATAACATTTTTCCTACTTTTGCTAATAGTAGGACCCTACAAGTGAGATATGTATTATTGCAACGGTTCAAACTTCAAAGAAAAAGCTAAAGATGGATTAGAGGGGGGAAAAAAATGAAATGCAAGAAGTTTCGAGAAAGGGATTATTATGCCATGTCTTTATATCTTTTAAAAGGTTTAAAATATTCTCGATTTTTATCCTTCGTCTAAATAACACCTATTAAAAAATACCTTTTTTCTATTATATAAACTCTTTAAAAAAAAATACTTATTTACCATTTCAAACACAATACAAAAAATTAGGTAGTGTTCTCTTTGTGTTTTGAGTTTTGTGTTTTGAGTTTTGAATTCGTTTTGTGTTTTGTGTTTTGAGTGTTTGTTTTGAGGTTTTGAAAATACGTTCTTTTTGGTGTTTTTGAAAATTGTTTCTAAAAACAGAAAACTCGAAAACGTGTTTACTTTGAAAATTTTGAGAAATGATTTTGTATGATATGTTATTCAAAAAAGTTCATTATTTAATTTTTTTAATACTTTAATGCTAAAATAGTATGAAAATTCTAATAAGATAGACTATATAATACTAATACATTTGAATACTTTCTTAAAATAATTTAATGCTAATACAATTGTTATATATATTTCACTATTTATTTATTGTCGTTTTGCAAATTGTTTGCCACTTCGCCGCTTCGGGAAAACGGAGTTCGACCTGCCCGGTCAGGTCGCGGGGGTCGAGGGGGCAGCGCCCCTCGTGGGGGTACGGGGGCAACGCCCCCGAAAGAAAATTTTGATTTTATATATGTGAATAGGTGTGTGTTGAATAATTGATTTTTGATTTTCGTATATATATTTTCTAACAATTTTGATGTTAATAATTGATTTTACAACATGAAAATCATCTATACTTATGTATTATAACCTCTAATATACAAATATGTATCAAAACAAGTCAAAAGATGCAAACCGTAATAAAAATGTGATTGAAATTCCAAAAAAAAAAAATAAATAAAATTTCGAAAATTTACGCTGGGAGATCGCCCAGCATAAATCTGGGCGATAGCCCAGTTCAAACAGTGGGCAAAATTTCAGGAAAAAAAAAAGGGGCGGAAGGGATTCGAACTTCAGACCAAAACGGCCAAAACGCGCGTTTTGGCCGTTTTGGCTGCGCCCATTTTTGTGAAGGAAACGCCCAAAACGGCTTTTTAGCCGTTTTGGGTTTCCTTTGTATTTTTTTTTTTTTGTTTTCAAAAATCCATTTTCCAAAATGGTCAAGAGAACACGTTTTGGCCGTTTTGAAAAACTCAAAACAAAAAATGGCCCCAAAACAGCAAAGAGAACAGGCCCTTAGTCTCTCTCTCTTTCTCCCTCTAATATTAATTTTTCAAATCCTAACACTATAGACTACCACCCCCAAAGCCACGCACCACACCACATGTCCACTACATCACCCCTCACTGGTGCGATTAGATCACATGGATCTTGAGATCTTTATGATGATAATGATGATGATGATGCTACCACAATACAACTGTCGCGTGAAACATCTAAATTTGCGCAACTCTATAGTTGGATATGTATGATAGGTTGTGTAGATTCATGGATATGGAATGATCGCACGACGATCTAGATTTTGACATTGCCAGTTGTTTAGACGATGGGTGATGGCTTGAGTTTTTTATCTACAATACTATACCTGAATTTTTTAACTTTAAGATTGAGTTTTCTTTATTGTAGATCTTTGTTTCTGGCGATGTTGGAAGATGGTGGTGGTGTTTGAGAGCTTAATTCTAAGCATCACGACTGTGGTGGAAGGCATCGATTGGAGGTGTTTGGGTTGTTTTCGCTTTGAGTTGATCGGGTTATTTTGGTGATAACACAATATGTTACTTTGAAGTAATGTACTTTTACAGTATGTTACTTGAGTCTAACAGTGTTTCTATGAGAGTTTAAATTGTGAAAAAGATAGTAGGTCGTTGAATTGAGAAAATAGTATTGTTTGGAGAAAAGTACAGGGATATGCTTGAGATCGGAGAAATCCGACTCAATTAGTTGCAGCTGATGGTGGAAAACAGTGTCAGACATGATAGTGTTATGGTTTGAGATAGATTAACACAATATCATAATTGTTATTGTACAAATCATAAAATAAGTAACATATATGTTACTCTACATGCTCATTTGGTATACGCATAAACTTTTACTCAGATAACAATTTAAGCCAAAAATGAAAAAGAAAATTGTTCTCCAAAAAAAAGAGGATAAATTTTTCTATCCAGATATGAATTCTCTCAAATTTTTAAAAGACAAACGTACTTTTTATAATATATAACAAAATTATTTTTGGACATCTATATCATAGAATAATCGTCGCTGCAACCACCCTCCACGGCTCCATCTATTTTTTTTCTCTTTTAGTTTTTTTTTTATTTACTTCTTTTCGTTTAATTAAAAATAAAGGGATAATTGTCTTTTTCTAAAAAAAAAATAACTTTTTAAATGTGACTTTTTTCATTCTTATACTTAACTGACCAAACAGATTAATGACAAGCCTGTTATCTGGATAACTTTTATTTAGATAAACAATTTATCTACAAACCAAACGGACATGTAATAGTGTTACCCTAAAAAAAAATTTAATGAAAATTTGTAATAATTTAATATTAATCTGCATGTAACACAATAACACACATGTTATAAAAATGTTGTTTTTCTAATGAAGTATTGATTATAAAATAAAATGGAGTAATTTTAATAATATATAAAATAAGGAAATTGTAAAATATTTGATTTTTAATTAAATGAAGTATTTTTAAAAAAAAATGAAAAGAGGATATTTTTTATATTTTCAACAAAAGATAATTGTCGAAATTGTTCTTTGAAGAAGGCTGGAGATTCAAACACAGCTCATTCCAAGCTCGGGTCAAATCATTCCACACCCGATTAGGTATTTTTCAAACAAATTTTTTTTTTTTTTTTTTGAAAAGATAATAAATCAGCTCATTTGTATTTTAATTAGCTTACGTGTTATTCAAATCTTGTGTTTAAAACGGTCAAATCATTATCAGTCAAAGTAGAATTGTCCATATAAACCTAGATTTGTCTATTTTCTATCATTAATAACCAGTGTTCTAAAAGGCCCGCCTAGGTCTCGTCTAGGTTCGCCTAAACTCAATGCATTTGCAAAACGCATCGCATTGAGGGTATGCACATTAAAATGAGGTCAACTCTTTTTGTTGACCGCCTAGGCACGAATAGACGAGAATATGCGAGAATAAACATGATTAAGCGAGAATAAACGTGAATAATCACGCATAACACGCATTAGAGGAAGCAAGCTTCTTTTTAAATTTATTTTCAAATTGAGCCGAAATAAACATTTTTTAAATCTACAAGAGATACTATAAATACTCAAGATAAAATAAGAGAAAACGACGAAAATGATTTTGTATCGGATGGCACGGAAGATGAGTTAGATAAAGAAGAAGAGCTTGACTTAAAATCCAATAAAGAGTTAGACAAAATTTAAGCTATGTTGGTATGTAATAAAATTGTAGAAAATTATTGAGTAATTTGTGCTTATGATTGTGGTAGTTAAAATTTACTAACTTTTGAAAACTATTATGTTGGACTTTTATTTTGTAATCTAATTGTAGACTATGATATTAAAATTAGTCCTGCAATTTTAATTTTGAACCACGTTGAATGTGATATGTTCAACCATGATATGTGTCTTAATATAAATATAATTTTTCTTCATTGTTACAGCGTGCATCTAATTTTAAAAACAAATGTGTTTTTTATGTGTTTTTTGAAAACTAGACCTGTAATTTTATACTCTAAATCAATATATTATATGCTATGTTATTAAAATTGAAAATTTGAGCATTCAAAAAAAAAAATTCGAACACGCATTTTGACGCCTAGGCTTCGCATAGGCGCACTTAGGCCTATAATTCTTGATGCTTCACCTCGCCGCATCGTCACGCATTACGCATTTTAGAATCTTGTTAATAACACTCAAATCGGTCAAAAACTAGATGAAACTCCTTTGAAATTCACATTTTTCATCTACTTTGACCTTTAGGCTCAAGAACACTTTGTTTTACTTTTCTAAATCAATAACTTCCAATTATATTGCACTTCGATGTTAATAAACTAAGGTCCAAAATGAGGCTGTAGTATATTTTATGCTATGTTATTAAAATTTAAAATTTGAGCATTCAAAAAAAAAAAAATTCGAAAACGCATTTTAACGCCTAGGCTTCACATAGGCGCGCTTAGGCCTATAATTCTTTATGCTTCACCTCGCCGCGTCGTCACGCATTACGCATTTTAGAACCTTGTTAATAACACTCAAATCGGTCAAAAACTAGATGAAACTCCTATGAAATTCACATTTTTCATCTACTTTGACCTTTAGGCTCAAGAACACTTTGTTTTACTTTTCTAAATCAATAACTTCCAATTATATTGCACTTTGATGTTAATAAACTAAGGTCCAAAATGAGGCTGTAGTTTTACGAATTATGACCTTTTCTAAGACAATTATTTATGTTGACATTAAAAGAAATAAATTTTATCAAATTAAGTATTGAAAATGTTGAGTAAGTTTGACAAAATATCGATTACCAATAACTTAACATTATTTATCTACTGATTAGCCCCCACCCAGACCCAGACCCAGACCAAGACCAAGACCAGTTCTCCTTGTAACAAGTCATAATAAAATTTGAAATTATATTATTGGGCTGCTAGAGAGAGGCAAAACATGAACATAAACTTTAAACAAAAGCAGAAAGATGATGATGATCATGTATATAGTTTTCCATAATCCAAATCAGTTTATAGAATATCAATATCATTGTTCATAAAGCCACAAACTTTGGTATAAACAAGATCTTACACAAACACAAAAATTATAACATTACGACTTAAATGGACCAACTTTTCGATATACATCTCAAACTACGGTTGACAATGACAATCCATGATGCTTTACGAGAGCTCCCTAGTGGTCAGTCGAGAATCAAGAATCACAGCACAGGTCATTGCATCCACAAACGAGGACAGTGAAGTGCAAGAGAAATAAGATTGAAGTCGGAAATAACCCAAAATATTACCTCTCTATCGGCATTACTTTCAGCAGTCACAAAAAACTGCAGGCCTTTTGACCCTTTCTCTTCTTCTTTTTCCTTTGCTTTGGTGGCTGTAGAACAACCTTAATCGCTGCATCAAAGACGGCCTTCACATTCTGCGATGTTTAGAGGAAAATTATCAAAAGATATGTCGAAAAACAAGAAATTATGTTCCGGTAGGGGAAAGAAAAATTACCTGCTGTGTTTTTGCACTACATTCAATATAAGCAGCAGCTCCAATCAACTTCCTCAGCTCCTCTCCCTACAAGAAAATAAGAGAGATGAAGTTCTCCAAAGAGGCAAATTTGTTACAATAAGGATCAAAATGGCTTCTAATATCATGCAGCCAACATAAGATATAGCACTATACCTGAGCAGTTGTGATTGGCACTGCTCCGGGGTGGTCTACAAAGAACTGTTTATCCTCCCGAAGGTCTATATGGAAGCAAAGCCACACTTAGATAATTGCACTGAACCCCCAAAACAAAACATATGGGGATTATGGGGAAGTGGAGAAGAAAAAAGAGTAACTAGTGAAAAGTTATATTAATTCTCCAGAAAACTAGGGACAACCTACACAGCCATGATTGGTGCAACATATAGCAAACAATAAAAACATTGACCTTAATCATGACCTTTATTTCCGCGTCGAATAAAGATGACAATTTACAGCGAACTAAAATAAAATTTACAAAATAGATAGCAAGTATACTCTAGACAGCTTACGGACAAGGTGATTTGTGTAGTGTTCGAGGTGACAACATTCCATAAGAGAAAAGAATAGTTGGCAGCAGTCATGCAGATATGTACTACTTCTTACTTAATGCACTTACGGACTACAACTCCAAGGAGGAGAAATTAAAACTATTTCTGGTGGTTGCTTGCATATAACAGATTACCACTATATCTCATACAAAAGAACAGAGCTGCTGTTTGGCTAAGCTTTAAGTTGCTTCTTTTTGGCTTTTTTGGACACTCAGCGTGCACTTAGGGTGTGTTTGATTGCACAAATGGAAAAGAAAATGAATTCCAACTTCCATGGAAAATAAAATCCAAACCTCCCAAGAATTCATTTTCCTTGTTTTTGAGGAAAACAAGGCCATTTTTACATGGAAAATGTTGACAGTCAAACAGTTAGGTCTAGAAAATGTCCATTTTCCATGGAAAAGAGGTGCAATCAAACACACCCTTACTATCCAAATCAGCCGGAAAAAAGGCTGCTTAAAAGCTTAGCCAAACATGCTGTTAGTATAAATGCATAACAAGTGAAAGGAAAGGAGGAGACTCTGACCAAGCTTTGTTCCAACAAGAATTACTGGAACTCCAGGAGCATAGTGCCTCAATTCAGGAATCCACTGAACATCAAAAGGTAAGCATACAAAAAACCATCAGCACTGTGCTATTTGTGTTTTTAATTTTTTTAATTTTGGGGGTTGGGGGGAGATGTTTCAAAGTTGAAATCTCTAGTTGACTGTTTAGATGCTAAGAAAAGTATTGCAAATCAAAGAAACAAATCTAGCAAATAGTTTTTCAAGAATGCCCAATCACCCTCCTGATTATGAACTAAATAAAGCTCAGACAAATGGGTCACACCATTGCTGTTCCAAATAAATGAAGCGCATAGGAGAGAAGAGTGCACGAAAGGGCAGTATAATTCAAAAGTGGTAAAGCTACTCTTACCTTTTTTGAGATGTTTTCGTAGCTGGCCTTGCTAATGAGAGAAAATGCAAGTATAAAGACATCAGCCCCGCGATAGCTCAAGGGTCTTAATCTATTATAATCCTCCTGACCTGCTCAATAAGAGAAGTGCCTAAACTACGGTACAATAATTGGTGTAAAGATCAATAAGAAGAGATGTCAACTGAAAACGACTAACTTACCTGCAGTATCCCATAGCCCTAGATTAACAGTGCTCCCATCCACAACCACATTAGCACTAAAATTATCAAAAACGGTTGGCACATAATCGTGTCCACGTTACAGCATAAGCAATCAAAGACCAAAAACAGAAATGCTTCAAGTTCAAACCATAGCATCCTAAAATTCATAGTATGCCACAAAAATGCATTTCCCAAAAGATTTCACTAAAATGAGAGAATATTCAACACCTTGTATTAAATTAGAATACTTCCATAATTAATGGGAAAATTCAAGCATCTATATTGTGAACTTTTTTAATCAACTGGATCAGAGGTAAAACAGGAATTTTAGTTCTAGGCTTTATGGATTTAGTTCTAAACTGCAAAAATACGTATGCATAAAGTGACTTTCGTAAATGGTAAAATAATTTGAATAATATGAAGAACTAACATTATTATGGTTTAACTGAAATTTGCATAGTATCCCAACTCTTTGTTTACCAAGGAATACCCGTCCAACAGGATATGTGTCCAGCCATTTGGACCTGAACACAACTCTCCAACATATGATACGGATCCTAAGAAATACCCGTATCTTAAAAAGTAAAAAGATGTGTTTCCTTTATATCATTTTATAGTTATAATGTGTGATACTTCTTCAAAAAACAGTACTCTATTTTTTTCATATTGTGACCTCTACATTGAACATCTTCAAAACTTCTTGTATTAGCTTACCGACTTCATGAACAGTGTACCCATGTACCTGTATCTAAAGTCAAGCACTCTTGTGCCAAAATCATGGCTTTTAAATTTGACAATTGACATGTCAGGCACCTAGATCCACACTCATACCCAACCCAAGTAATATACAGCCCAAGAAAAATACGTGAAACAAACACTCCGTGTGGTTCTTAATGACCCATTTGATGACTGATTGTTCCGTACGTAGTTTCAAAGGCCCTTTTTTGTTGATTGGAGGTCCTATGTTGAGTAAGGAATGAAGCACTGCTCCCTATGATCACACCTCCTTTCATCAAATAGCACAGGAAGGTGGGTCAAGAATCAGACTGCGGCAAAGGTTTGTTTTTTCAATTATCAATCATTTCTCCCTTGGAGGGAAAAAGATAAAAGAGAAAAACCCCGCATAATATTTCCCTTGTTGGTGTCAGTCCAAGAAGTAGTATACCCATTTTCTAGCAAGAAGAAGAGGGGATTTGGCTCTTAAACTAAAATAGATTAATCAAGCAGCCTATAGCCAGAAAACTAAAGACTTATTACAGATCGATCACGAATTCAAGTTATAGTAAACAAGACTTAAAAGAAACAAAGAGTACAGATACTTACAGTGGGAAAGGTGTTACTGGTGTAGGAAATGAGAAGGCAAGTTTTACCCACAGCCCCATCGCCGACGGTGACGCACTTTATAAACCTCGACGCGCTCATTCTCGCCGCCGGCCACCTTATACTATGCTCCGGCCGGCGAACTATTTATTCCCTTGGATCCTTCGTCTCTAATTAACTGAATTGAGTATTCCCGAGGAGTTTGTTTGTTAGCAAAGGTATTTAACTGCAAAAATTAATCTAAGAACAATGATATAACTTAAAATATACGGTAACAAAACCCTAATCATAATATTAAAACCCAAAAATTAGGCTATATAATAATCAAATAGCACCTAACTCACAGCTACATTGATTAACAAATACTTATTTTCCTACACAAACACGCACACACACACACACACACACACACACACACACACAGAGAGAGAGAGAAATTTGAACCTCTTTTAGCAAAGAAAAGTAATGATTTCAATTTTCATTCTGCAGGAGAGGGATAAATTTTGATTTGGGAGTCAGTGTAGACTGTATAGTGGAGTGGGGTGGGGTATGGGGTGCCAGCTGCAAGCCAGCTATATTGGCTTTAGAAGCCACTTTCAGCTCATCCCTTATCATTTTGCCACCACATTACCAACCACACCCGCACACACACGGTCATGTTTTTTCCTTTTTTGAAAATTCATTCTAAATTTGTATTCGAGACAATTCCTCGTCAACATTTCACTAATTGTACAACTAATCCTTAAAGATACAAACTATTCAGATTCTCATTGACGTTAAGTGATGATAGTATGTCATAACTTTTTATAAAGTTAGATAATACTTTTCAATTTAGATTAATAAATTTAAATTTAAATTTAAAAATATTTTTATATTAAACTCGTTACAACTAAGTAAACGATTCGCTCTACTCTATCATTCAATTCTTGATAGTTTGCCTTTTATATAAAGATTCCAATCCCAAGAAAGTAATAGCCCATCTCTTCGTGGAACACAAACAAAGTAGCAAATAGATGAATTCAAGAACGACGACAATCAGATCGAGGATCTGCTTCAAAGCCTGATGCAATTCAATTTCTTATTCATTTGCATCCAAACTAGGATACTTCTCCACCCCTCCTTCTTTATTTCTTTGGTATTGCTACCGCACCTATAAAAGAAAGCAAGCTAAGATTCACACTTTATGTCGTTGAAGAGTTTGATATGATTGGTTTGATGAATCAAAGAAATACCACTTCGCTAGTTGAAAAGAAAAGTACTCACTTCACAAAGATGTTGGCCGAGTGAAATCTACGAGAAACTCTAATATAACAAAGGGGTAATGTTCTCCTCCTTACAATAGAGAAAATTTATCTTCTCCACTGATTACATGACATGTTTCTATTTGCCAATTTTTGTTGTACTAACGTTAAATGAATTTCACTTGACCAATATAAACATGTCATGTAGGCAGTGGAGAAAATAAATTTTTCCCACTGTAGAAAGCAAAACATTTTCCTATAACAAAGAGCATTTTCAAGAGATTCTCGATTTATAAAAAGCATATATAAATTTAGAGAGAAATTTTTTTGAAGTACTCCAACTTCTTTATTTTTAACACTTCATTTTACTTCTCTCAATAAATATTTATTATTTTTCCTATATTTTAGTTTGATATATTTCCTTCATAATTATTATATGATTTTTCTCTATTTTATTTTGTATATATTAGTTAATTTAGTTAACACGTGAGTATTGAAAATTGTAGTTCTTTGAATGCATTTAATTTAAAATGTTAATTTGAAGAATCTCTTCGAGAATAATTTTAAGAGTTGACTTTCTAAAATTACATCTTATATTTAAAAAATCTTTTGGAGATACTTATATTGAGGATCGTCTTGCTCGTTTTAAAACTCAGGGACTAACTTACTATTCAAACAATAAGTTGAGGAACAATTTTACATTTTTTTAAAAAAAATTAAATATAGAGTAAACGGTCCAATTATATTTTCAAATTTAACAACTCCAACACATTAGAATTAAAAACTTTTTGCAATTGTGTTTGATTCAAACATTTTTCATGGAAAATGTCACTTCTATGGAAAATGTTGTCAAATTCAACATTTTTATTTTCCCACTTTAGTGTTTGATTGGCCATGAAAAAAAAAATACATTTTCTAGGTACAAGTATTTAAAGCATGAATTTGCCTTATTTCTAGAAAAAAATTTCTTACCTAGATAGTGAAATTTATTTTCCCACTTTCATAAAAAATATTTTCATTTTCCACCCTTTTTCCATGCTATCAATCAAACACAACCTTAGTATTTTTGACATATACCAAAATACATTAAAAATAAATTTGTTGCTCCAAACAAGATATGGATGTGCTGTTCACGTGATTTTTCTTACAGACACGTGTTTACTCGTGATATTGAGTACGGTACATTCTCTGACATATTAAAATTTTGGATTAATTTCACTAAAGAGTCTCAACTTTTTGCAAGTGTGACACTTATATCATCAACTTATCATTTGTTGCACCCACATTCCCCAATTTTTGAAATGAGTACTCATTTCTTCATTTAACAAAAAACGTTTATTATAATAATTTAATAACAACGTGCAATTGATATGAAATCAATTAAAGGGTTAAAATTGTCCAAAAGATTTTCTTCGCTCCAAAACAATCCAAATAGTGATTTCGACTTTTATTTAAATTCAAATATAGTAAAATTCGAATAAACCTCTATCACTTTGTTTCAACGCATCCTCACGCCGTCACGCAAATGCCACATAGTTATTTAACAATCAAACGAAGACCCCTAATAGAAATTATCTTAAAATACTCCAATATTCAGAACTTGTACGATTTCAATTTTGGGAAGAAAAATTAGTATTTTTGGTTGGAGAACTTTGACTTTTCAAAAATTTTAAAAGTGAAATGACTATTTTATCTTTAATCAACACAATTCTATTTCAAAAAAAGTAAAGACTGTGAAATAATTTTACCTTCAAAAATTTTCATAAGTCAAAATTCTCAAATCAAAAGAACTCATTTTTCTTTCCAAAATGAAAATCAAACAATCACTCAATTTTCTCAATAAAAATCTTCATATTCTACATGATTGACAACTAAGTTGAAAGGATTAAACTGACAACCGTTAAACGTCAATGCAGTCAAATTCAGCTCGTGCCAAACTGACTTGCTTGAAACTCAAGTTGCTTAAAATACAAACCTTCAAGCATAGGACAAATCATAAGAATTTATTTTAACTTTGGGTTAATTATACTCATATATTATCTTTATTTTATTTTATTCACATATATCGTTCTATTTTTTTATTTTACTCACATAAATAATTCATTTATACAATTTTATTTCTAACTAAAATAAATCAAAATATATTGTAACTGTTTAGGGAGGCGAGGTGGGGTAGGGTGATTTTTATTATTTTTATTTTTTAAAAAATTATTTTAATTAATATAATGTAATAAATTGTTTTGTTCTTGTTAAATTGGTCAAATTTAAGTTATGTGTATAATTTTTTTGTCAATTAACCGACCATTTGAAGAAATCTGTAGAGACTCCAAATGTCCTTTCGGTGAACATAATTAGAAGTTTTGGAATTTGATGACACATTTTTTATTATTTTAAATGAAAATCTATAAAAAAAAATTTAAAATTTATTTGTACTTTTAAAAAAATTAGGGTCTCAATTGTAATTTTTTCATTGTATTTTCTTTTTCCTATTATTTTAATTTATTTAAGTTAAAGGTATTTTCTTTTTTCTATTATTTTAATTTATTTAAGTTAGAGACAAAATTATCCAAATAAACCATTTGTGCGACTAAAATGAAAAGATGAGAACGATATCTGCAAATAAAATTGAATAAAGATAATATTGTTACAAAACTGAAAGAATAAAAATGCAGGTGTAATTAATCCTTTAACTTTTGAAAAAAGAAATAAATAAATAAAATATAATCAGACTTAATAGGCCGATCCAAACACATTTTCTAGTCATGTAAAGTATTGCTTAGCATGCCAATATCGATTTGACAAATATTGTTTAACAACTCTGATTTACTTGCAATTTTTAAAAATTGTTAATTTTTATTTATTTACAATAGAAAAATATGTAGCTACTTGATGATCTATAAAGGAAAAGAAAAATTAGAGAGTAAGGTTAGTTATTAATGATTAAAGGGAGACTAATAATTGAAAGAAAGTGGTTTCTAATATTGTTATTATCATTTGACATAATTATTAAAGAGCTAGAATTTGTATGTACTTGACTTCTCTAGGACGCAAAACATGAGAAAACACAAACAAAAAGGTGGGCAAGCTTACGACGTCGTTTATAAGCAAAATGCAAATGGTGGGGTATCTTAGTACTAATTGTTGATTCATTACACCTATTAAAGCTTTGATTAACTAACATGGTAATTAATATACAAAGTTAGTTGATAGCATGAGTATTATCAACTCATAAACAATTGTATCGTAAAAAGAAAAAAAAGTAAATAGAGACAACTTCACTTTACGTTAAAACAATTACAAATTTGAACAACTAATTTGTTGTGATTTAAAAGATAAAGTACACATTGTTTTCAAGAATGATGCATCAAATCATCAATCAAATATGAATCATGGGCCATGGTGTGAAACTCTAGTATTTGAAATAAAATCAAAAATATTAAGAACATGTTTGCATGGTTTTTTTAAATTTAATTTTAACCACATATTTTATGAGACAGCTTTTATTAACTTTTCAAATCCATATTTCACTAATTTTTTTCAAAATTTTCTTAAAAACTACTTTTAAACTCCACCAAACAAATACTAAATAATTTTTAAATAAATAAAAATTATATCACAAATAACATAGTAATTTTCCTCCTATATATTTAAACGCATGTTTGATAGTGCAGAAATTATTTTTTAAGTGCTAAAATTATAAGTTGTTAGTAAATATATGTATAAAAAAGTGAGTTGTAAGTTGTAGACTTTATAAAATGTGTAGATAAAAATTATGTGTAATTAAATGAAATTATAATTTAAGCAATCTTAAACATGTGCTAAGATTGAATTATTAACAAGAACTTATTAAACCAATCATTACAATATTAATAAATGTGAAGGTGAAATAAAGACATCAACCCTCTTATAGTCAATCTATTGTTGTGCCTTTCATGACAATCAACTTTGACCTCATTCTTGCCTAAAATAATGTTCTTTCTCACTTTCTGAAGTTACTACTTACAACTACACATCATTACAAAAGTATTGAGGAATCATTAAATTAATAGTACTTGGTATATTATATTTGACCAAACTAAACATTACACATGATTTTTTTTTTTTTTTTTTTTTTGCCTTTTAATACTGCTGAGTACGGTCTAATTCGCCCTACCCAATGTCCCTGAAAAGTCAGCAGTGTACAACAATGTGCTTTAGGAGAAAACTACAAAATTAACAAGTATTATCAAATTCTGGCTGCACATGTTTACATTAGAAGAACCAAATAAATCCATGTGCCTTCTCATTCATGATTCATGATTCATGTTTGCATCTCATCATGTAGAATTCATTACAACCCAATGGAGCAACCAAAACTTCATCAAAAAGCGAGTATGGGGTCGTATTTCTCAAACCATCTGTCTGCATCTTCAAGGATCATACAGTTTCTAGCCATTTTCGACTTTGTTTTGAAAGGAAAATGGGGTGTCAACCTTGAAGAACTGAACTCCTAAGAAAGATTGGACTGAATGATAATGTAGACAAGATTTCCATTTCTTTTTCGTCATTAATAATGTCCAGTTGACCTTACCGCACATGCCATTAAAGCTCGTCATCCGAACTAAACAAGTCTAGTTCAATCATCTTTTCACCAACCTGCTTGCCTTTCTCTACTGGAACCTGCCTCTGATCCAGTTTGATTTTTTTGGCATCTGGTTGTTGGCTTGGTCTACTTCTATGCACATCCTTTCTCAAGGACCTAAACACGACATTTTTCAGCACTAGAACACACAAGAACGTGTGAAGCTGGAAGCAAAATATATGAATAGACAATTTTGTACTCACCGGCTGTCTGAGTTACTCGTTGGTTGAGGTGTAACATTAGATGCTTCTTTTATTGGTTTTGAACCTGTTTGCCCTGTGTTTTGGCAACAATATATCCATTAACAGAAATACGAAGGATCAGTCATAAAATGAATATAGACGAAAGCAAACAGGCTGAACCTGTAACTTCAGTCAGAAATCGTATTCCTTGTGAATGTATATTAGTTGTCACTTTCCTCGCATTGCTGAAATTTTATGGTAATATCATTATCAGTGAATCCTTCAACGTACATATCCAAGTGATGAAACAGTAGTACCCGAGTAGTTATGAATTAAACCTTAATTCATAACTCCCGGGAGCAAATTGATCCCCCCCCCCCCCCCCCTCCATTTCTTTATATAACGTAGGAAACTAGGTTGATCTGCACTTGAGGGAATAAGTGAACAATATAGAAATATGCCTTAGTAAGGTTCTCTCAGATGCTTTTAAACGTTGAAGCTCGAGATCAAAATTTCTGTTATCTATGACTAAAGTTATAAGAGAAAATACGTGGTGAAAAGGTCTTAATTCTATTTTCCAGCAAATAAGACAATAGATCATATACAAAATTGAACTATTTAAAACAAACCTTAATGCCTTTCTTAATCCTTCAACAGACAACAATTTCATTGGAGCCGTTGTCGATTTTGGTAAGTTTCTTTTATCACCTGCAGGGTTAACGTAAATGCCCTGTGACTTGCGACGATCTATGAAGGCTGTCCTTAAGTTCCTGAAACACGAAGATCAATAGAAATTATCCTGGGGAAAAATAAACCAGCCACATTTTGAATGGCTCTAACGGTATTACGTACCCTCCTTTGAATTCTGTCCTTTTAACTGAATATTGCTCCGATGTTTTCTAAACGAAAAATCATAATGAAAAAAGATTATTTCCAGGTGTATTTTCGGATGACTAAAGGCAAGACACAAGTGCAAAATATGAGTATACCTGTTTGTGGTAGCTGCAATATATTCCCTGGCGCCTGCATGTGCAAAGAGATTTCATAATTTATAAGGTTAAATAATATAAAAAAATTACAATGATAAAGATAAATATATGACCATTTATATTAACTAAATTAAACATCAGGAAAAAAAGTAACGAGAAGGTGAAATGGACTATGGACTACTGCAACTTATTCTACATAAAAGATGCATAGAAAATGGCATTACTTGTTGATAACTAGGGTGCAAGCCATTCCATCCTTCCTTTTTCCCTTACAGACACCATAATCCACTGAAGTACCCATCTTTAAAATGTGCACTGCCGAATAAACACTCAACGAAAATCCATTTTCCTGAAGCAAAAAAGTACAGGAAAAGTTAAGATCTGAAGAACTCCAACGAAAATGAGCCAACAAAATAAAATAATACCGAGTTATCCATGCGGACGCTGCAATTGAACAGAGCAAACACAGTCCCAGCCTTCTCATTGCAGTTCTTCTGATAAGCATCACCAAACAAGAAAACAGAAATAGTCTTTTCATTCAAACATCCCATTTTCCAAATAGCAAAAGTCTTTCCTGTAGAACTAGTTCTAGGCTGTCCCTTTTCAGTTAAAACTCCAATAGTGGCCCAACACCCAGAAAGAGTGTCTCCAATCAGAGAATTCCTAAAGTTCAAAAGGAATGCCATCACTGACTGTATGCAATTGCATCTAGGAAAATATTAGAGTACTTTTTCTTGTGCTTTTTACTTACTTTATAGCAGGTAACCGAACAAATCGTATATCTGACAAGCGGTCGCTGAGTTCAACAGGTGATACCACTTGATTCCTGTGCAAGACGAAGTAAACAACAAAAATAGTGGATAAAAATTTCAAGGTTCCACCAACCATATAAATCCCCCTGGATAATTTTTAATGACTGTGCCACCGTGCCAGTTGAGATGTGACGAGTTAATAGATCGAGAATACGTGTCTAAGCAAAATTATAACCCACCAAAAGCAGCTAAAGAAAGGAATAGTCAACCCTGCACTGTTTGTACTGCAAGCAAGAGGACGTCACAATGCTTCATTCATTAGCAAATTGACATTTTGTTAGCTGGTCTTATCCAATTTGCTCTGGGCAGGATGATGAAAAAACTAGCACACTTATAAACAGGAAAAAAAGTTTTTTATAAGTCTTGTCACAAGAGCTTGAGGAGTGAAGAAAAGCTACATCAGTTTTCAACAGTCTAACGACAACCAAAATGTGGCTTGCAGCGAGAACTCAACCTAGGGTCCATATCTTTCTCCAATAATAAGATAAGCTCTCAAGCCCCTTTACTTTCTATTGAAGGGAGCAGTGGACTATAATTATGAAAAGATTGAAAGATTTGGCCAAAGAAGATGACGGTCACATAGAAGCATTCCTATGCTTTGATAACAATCGCAAGCTACGAGTCATCAAGTCATGGCATAAATAAAAATCCCATGCCTTTGAGAACAGTGGAGCCACATTGTATGTACTTCAATACATATTGGAGTCGTGTATTATCCTGGCTATGATATATGTTTACTTTAACAATTTTTATAGATTGAAGACACTATACAGTAATTTTAAAATTATGAAGGTGACTTGAATAATTACTAGTTTGAAAATTTGTCTACAAAGTTATAAATTTTTTAGTTTAGTCGGATGATATTTATATTAAATGATCCCATAAAGAAGGAATAAATGGGCTATGCCATTGCGTTTGAGAAGTTGTCCAACAAACTTACAAGATTTAACTACCACTCACTCTTTTGTTATGCCCAACAGCCAATAGTATGAATGTGTAAGAAAATTGCAAATCAACATAGAGCCCGATCCCTTCGCTACCATCATAAACCCCAATTTTTTTTTCATAATTTTAATTTCACCACATTTATCACACCGCAAACTTTTCGGGTTCAGCCAAACAGAATTTAGGTCACCGAACTCTAACAGATCGTAATATCGAGTTCTGTCAAATAATGCTTACCAAACATGCTGTTACAGTATTATCATCAAGTAGGTATGTTTCTACATACCGAATTCGCAGACCTGAAAACTTCTCAACCACAGCATCATTGGATCTCTTGTCCTGCTTAGACTTGAGAGATTTCTTGGCACTTTCAGGATCATAGTCGAGGCAGTCTTGAACTGCATCCCGAAAGACAGACATGTCTGCCTGTCCCATTCGCTTTGGCAATCCATCGTCCGATAAATACCCCGTCTTCAAATCTATTGAAGGCACTTAAAAATTTAAATACGGTCATATAACAAATCCAACAAATTGAGAATCCCAGTTCCCAAATGCATATAATACACCTATAATAATTAATAAGATCTAAATAACACGCGCGCATCACGAAATCTACAATTTTCAGTAAAACCTAACAAAAAAAAAAAGTCTTGAATAATCCATATATCACAGCGCACAAATACACACATTTGACGTGAAATATCAAACAGACAAGCTTGCATAGATATTATACGATTCCACCAAAATCTGACAAAACCCATAAATTAATTCTCAGCGTATTTGCTAAATTCAATAAGCAGAAGCATTTGAGTGCGGGTGGGGGGGGGGGGGGGTATAAAGGGTACCCGAAGAATGCGAAGAAGGAGAAGCAGGTGGGGTTTCTAAAACGCGATCCTGAAGGGAAAGGAGAAGATCCAGATCGTCCTGATGTTTCAATTTTGACATGGTTTGAGAAAGATAATTTTCTTGTTGCTGTGTTAGCGTTGTTTGTTCTCTGGAATCTGGAGTGTAATTTATAGTAGGGTTTCGATTTTGGAGGGAGATTTGAATTTTCCGGGATGAATTTGGTGTCATTTTCTTGTGGAGTTTCATTGTAAGCATACTTACTAGTATACCGATTTACTGTGGGAATTCGATCCTTTGAGTGTGTCCTAAAATAAAAAATTGAAAACATGTCAAATTCACACACTCCAAAAAAACCCCAAAATATGATAACAAATTTAGTAATGGATTAGGGCAAAAGATATGTGTTGTAGAATATACCTCTTTCGTTTCTTTCACATATTTATCCGATGTAATGGCAATGGGGTTACTTAGATTTGAACTGCATAATGCGCGGAAAGGCGGCGAGATTGAGTCTAAGCGCGTCTAAGCATGGCGATGCACGACCAATGCGCAAAAACGAGCAATACGGGGCGAGGCGGTTATGTCAGGTATCAAGCCTACGCATGCCTAAGCGCACGCCTAGGCGAGCATTTTAGAACACTACTTTTTCTTGATAGATTCTTTGTGGACGAGGATGACAGTTTATCGACGGTGAGTAGAGTTGAAGATGGTATTTTGAAGGAGAGTTTATGTGTGGGGAGATTGAATAGTGAAGACGTAGTGACAGTTTGGAGATGATATTTTGAAGGAGAGTTTTTGTCTGTGTGGAGAGATTGAATAGTAAAGACGTAGTGACAATGTGACACACAAACTACTTTTTTATCCATGTATCGGATAAAAATCTCTCTACGATCGGTGATAAAAAAAAAAATTGGATTTTCATAAAAACTAGTATACCGCTTTTTTGCGGTGGGATCCGACTGTAGGTTCTATTATGATAATGGATTGGGGCGGTGAACAGATTTTGGAGATAATCGTTGTGGAAGATGATCGAACGAGGGAGATAGATCAAGGAGGTAGCAGATTTTGGAAATAATTGGTTGAGAAAGATGATCGAATCAGGGATATTGATTGAAGCAATAAGCCAAATTTGGAAGAGATGATTTTGTGAGATGAAGACGTAGTGACACACGGACGTCTTTTTTTCTTCCAGTAGTGCAAGAAACTCCCTACGTTCGTGATTAATGAAACATGATTAAAATTAATTGTTGATTTTGTACTCATCTTTTTAACTATTTTTTAAACTAAACTAAAGAAATTTAGAGTTCAAAAATAATTTTTTAAGAGATTTTTAAAAAATTGTAAAATACGTGGTTTAAAAATTGATAAAAATTGTGAATGTTACGAAATATGTAGTTGAAAAAGAGTTTGAAAAAGAAAATAGTTTTAAAAAAAAAAAAAAAGCAAACGATGAACTAAGTAAAAAATAAAATAAAATAAAAATTCTTATTTGAGCATGTATAACAACTAACGCGACTACTATACTTTTAAATCTAAATTTTATGATATGAAAAAATCTTCCAGTAAATGTTGATATGTGTGTTTAAAATGATTTATAAAGGTTTTTGAAATTCTTTGAATACCTTCATACTTCATCCAGATTTGTATTAAAGTTCAAAGTAAACATTTTTTAGGATTAACTACACTAACGTCCTTCTTCTTTCAGTTTTGTAACAATATCATCTCCTTTCAATTTTATTCGTAGATATCATCATCATTCTTTCATTTTACTTGCACAAATAGTCCCCAAGTAATTTTTTGGACAATTTTACATTTGGCTTAAATAAATTAAAATAATAGAAAAAAGAAAATACAATGAAAAATTTACAATTGGATCCCTAACATTTTTAAAAGTACAAATAAATCTTAAACCTTTTTATTTTTTTTTTACAGATTTTCACTTAAAATAATAAAAAATGTGTCATCAAGTCCCAAAACTTCTAATTATGTTCACTGAAAGAACATTTGGAGTTTGTATAGATTTCGTGCAGTGATCCGTTAATTGACAAAAAAATTATACCCGTGACATAAATTTGACCAATATAACAAGGACAAAATAGTTTACTACATTTTATTATTCAAAATAATTTTTTTTTTAAAAAAAATATCACCCCACCCCACCCCACCCCACCCCGTCAATGAAAGATTCTCAGTCACTTCCACACTTTCCATCCAATAATTTCAGCAGTCACGTGACAGATGGCGAATGCTCTACCACCGGAGCTTCTGCAGCAGTTTTCTCCGCTGGCGTCACCGATGGATCAAGTAACGGAGCAAAGTACACGCTTATGTCTTCGTTGAAGCTCCCGATATCTAGGTTTACTAGTATTACTATTCTTCCTAGCCTGAGTCCGACGACGATCCTCGAATCCTCCATTCTTCTTTCCAACATTAAGGTGACTTTTTTTCACATAAAGACATTACTTTATTAACAAGAAATCAGGTTGGGTGTTTGGTTTTAGCAGGTTGCAGCAGAGTTTGTGGGAATGTATATTCTGATATTTGGTGCAACAACAAGACCAATTGTGAACCAGAAATACGATGGAGCAGAAGGTCTAACCAGGAATGCGGCTTGCACTGGGCAAGCTGCTATGATAGTCATCATTTCAACATGACACGTATCTAGAGCTCATCTTAATCCATATCTTACAATTGCATTTGCTGCTTTTCGTCATTTTCTACGGTATCATGTCTCGCTAGGGTTTGGGCCGGCAAACGGAGAGAGAAATCCTTCTCTGGGCTGGGCTGGGCTGGGCTGGGCTGGGGAAGAAGACCTATTTTTGTCTTTTCTTTTTCTTTTTTTTCCTTTTCTTTTAATTTATAAAAATAAAAAGTTTATGATTTATTTGTACTTTTAAAAAAGTTATGGTCCAATTGCAATTTTTCCATTGTATTTTCTTTTTTCTGTCATTTTAATTTATTTAAGTTAGGAGAAAATTTGTTAAAAAAGTCATTTGAGGACCACTTGTACGAATAAATGAAAGGATGGGGGACGATATCTGCGAATAAAATTGAATAAGGATGATATTGTTACAACACTGAAAAATTGAGACGATTAGTGTAATTAACCATAATTTTTTATTTTGAATAAAACTAGGGTATTAGCACAAAACGTCCCTACCTATTTGCTGTAATTGTGCAAAACGTCCATACCTTCTATTTTTTGGCACTTTCACTCTCACCTACTGCATTTCGAGCGCAAAAGGTCCTTCCGTCCAAAAATCAGTCGTTAACTAACCTGACCAACATAATTCGTGATACTAGTTAAGGGTAAATTTGTCCAGCATCATTTAGTCACTTCTGACAATTGGTCACCAGTACATTCCGGCAGCAAGAGGGGCAAAAGGAGTGAAATCCCAGCCATGTATCGATGCATTCGACGTGGAAGCCATGACAGCAATGAGGAAGCACTCGGAGTTCGTCTCCAACAACGAACTCCGCCAGGCAAATTGCACAGTTGGAGAGGATGTCGTTGTTGGTGGCATAGGTTAGCTTCAGGAGATATTCAGGACTTTCTTCTTCAGACCATTGTTTGCCGCAGCAGGGTGGGATGGCGGCACAACAACGACGGTTCTAGCTGAGAGTTTTAGATAGACAATCGTACAGACGAACCCGAGGACGAATAGCGTGAATAGGATCCATAGGTCTCTACCGATTTCTGCGGATGTAGAGGAGTTGGTGGAGGCAACATGTGTGTTGAATCCATGTCGCACTTTACTCTCTGACCCACAATTCATCAATACACACCTAATTAGCAGCTTAATTATTAGGTCGGCTTAAAATTCGACTCCAGCCGCATCGACGCCCACTGTTGCCCATCTGTGAGGCTCAAGTTTCCCAACGATGTTTTTCCAGAAACATGACTCTGGCATGAGCTTAGCCGCCGTAGTTTTCATTGGCTCGGACTTGCACCAGGTGAGTACAAGTGGCTTGTAGAAAGACACTGCATTCACCAGTTTCTGTTCATTCATAGTGGCTATAGACGTTACCAACGTAGCAGGCAGAGTGCACGATGACCGCCGCGGCTATGGATTATCCTCACTATTTTTCTCTACTGCCGGTGGCACTATAGACTTAGGCTTAGAGTCAGTAGTGAGCCTCTTCTTGATGGGGTCATGATCATAGGCTCCGTTGGTGGGTAGGCCATGCTTAAACTGGTCATCTCCCACGCCTTTCAAATGTTGCTGGACAAAGTTACCCTTAACTGGTATCATGAATTGTGTTGGTCAGGTTAGTTAACGATTGATTTTTGGACGGAAGGACCTTTTGCGTGTGAAATGCAGTAGGTGAGGGTGAAAATGCCAAAAAATAGAAGGTATTGATGTTTCGCACAATTACAGCAATAGGTAGGAACGTTTTGTACTAATTACCCAATAAAACTATCTATCTACCTACCTACTATAAGTGGTGTTGAGCACCAATCTAATAATAATGAAGTATCAATATGCAATCTAATATCATTGGACAATTGAAAATAGACCATCACTATCACTAAAACCGATGATAAAGATCGTACTAGATCTATTCTTTTATTATAGTTCAAGTCTAAGTCAAATTTGTTAATTCAGCTTTCTATAAAATTGTCACTCTTAAAGTATTGTGGTTATTATTCTTATTAAAATATATCAGTGTAAATATTTATAACAGATAGATATCAAATAAAAATAGGGTTAAAAAACATACGGCACCGTTTCCAGTTAGTGAATTAACATAAATATGAACTAATGAAATTCCACTATTTTCATTGTTCAGTTAGAAAAAAGTCACAAAACCTTATCAAGTAAGTTTCATAATCGCTAAAACTCAATGTTGTTATTCATTTAGTAAAGTAAAAAGCAATGGGACAATGGTTCGCATTGAATTCATTTAGTAAGTCTCGATCTCATGATTGTTCTGACAATACAGAATAAAGTCTAAATGTAATTCAGTCTAACTAGCATTTGTTGCGGCTAGACACAGCTATACTAATTAGCAAAGAAACTAAGCTCCGATCTTCTCCATGTGATAGACTTTCCCTCTACTCCCCCCACATGCTTCTATTTAGGCCCTGCAATGATTGATCTAAACACCGGTCTTCTTAACTGAATCTTCTCCATGTAGTAGAATTTTCCTGCAATGATTGATTTAAGAGCATTTCCAATGCACTTCGTCTATTGTAGTCTACGTGACAAGTAAAATATACGGACTTCTAGTCTTTGTGGCACTACGTTTATTGAATAGACGGTCAAATTAAAAATTCATCTCTAATAGGTTCTGTTTAAAACTAATATTACCGCTTATGTAGCATTACTTTTTTTAAACAATTGGCGGATCTTCAATTTTTATTTTTTTCGTCTGACCTTTTTTTTAAATAAAATGCTGGATTTGATTTAAATTTGCTGAATCACTATGTGTAGAAGTTTATCTAAATTTAGACAGACTCATAGACGAAGTCTATTTTTTAGTATGCCACATCAGCTAGACGAAGTGTTTATATCTCCTTCTTTCCAATGGCAAATCTAATATACCAAAATTGTATGTTATCCACACAATAGGTTCTTTGCGCCTCGAATTCACCACATCTGTATCTTGTGGCGTGCAAGCTTCGACTTCAATCTTACCAGGTTTGAAATAATTTTTGTAAAAGTGCTTGATTATGATTTTTGATTGAATAGAAATCATCACAACCCAAGAATTGTCATTACCGAATTCAAGAGACCCACAATTGCCCCTATTGTGATTGATGAATATTGGATAATTAGATTAAAAATAAAGTATTTTCATGGATTCCATCTGATCAATTTTGTCATTGGATATTTATTATTTACTCGATTTTTGTCATTGATTCCATCTTTGTCATGGATTCCACATTTACCAAATATTGAATTTTTTCATAGATTCCATCTTAACCTCTTTTTGTGATGATATATTTTGATTTGTTTGTGATGATAGAAACAATGATACCTACTATATGTTACGACGACATCTGCTATGATGATAGAAACAATGACAGCTGATATAAGTTATAATGACAGCTGCTATAAGTTATAATGACAGCTGATATATGTTACAACGACAGCTGCTATATGTTGTCTACTAATAGTGGCACGCCCGCTTTAACGATTCTCCCGCTCTGACGGTCTCATAGCTCGCTTCTGACGGGTGGATAGCAATAAACCAACTGTTGTTGGGTTAGCCAGACATGCGACCCACATAATGACAGTTACCACTGGTGATTGGAAAGATGTAACATTCCTCATTAACTCATAGTAATAAGGGAGATGAAGAGACATCTGTCATTAAAGAAAGGCCGTAACTGCAGGTCACCCCTATAAATAGAGGCTAACCCACCAGTAAAAATCAACTCTCATATACTCCATATTATTATTCTGCATATCTAGTTTTAATCATATACAGATTATCATACCGAAGTGGACACAGGAAAAAGAAGCTCTGCCACCTTTTGCAGGTCTCTACCACTGACACCGCCGTGCTCGAAGGAGGTGAAAAATATTTATCATCATTCAGCACCGTCTGTAGAAAACCACACAAAAAGTCATGGCTCGAATTAGAAGAGCTAGAAATATAACCGCTTCCAGCCCTCATCGGGGATGTTCATATAGAGTCCAACGCCGCCATTAATCACCCACAACAAAAGTTTGCCCCTGCCACTCAACTAGCGGCACTGGAAGTGCAGGTGGCTACTTTGGCGGCTCAACTACAGAATCGAAACACTGTGGCGTATCAACCATCCCAGGCTCCTAGTTTTCCACAGGTAGGACCATTACCGCTAGGAGCTCCACCCAGGCTCCTAGTCTTCTACCGATAGGACGATCATTGCCAGGGGTTCTACCACAAGCTCCTAGTCTTCCACTGGTGGAACCGTCACTGATAGGTGCTCTGCTCCCGACTCCTAACTTTCTAACAATGAAAACACTGCCAACAGTGGTTCCGCCACTGTCCCAGGTTCTTTGGCTCCATCATTTGCACCCCACATTCATTCATTGACGTCTGGCCAAAATCTACTATAAGAGCAAACGTCATGGGTAGCTTTGCCTATGCTAGGTGAGACATCAGTATTAGGCCTCGAGCATCGGTTAGAAGACATGATGGGTCAAAAAATAGCAGAGGTTGTGTCTAAGAAAAATAGTAAGCAATAATCTATGGTATTGAAATAATATCTCTTTTTCCCAAAAGTGATGGCTATTCCTTTGCCACGAGACTTCGGACAGCCAAAGATGGAGAACTATGACGGGTCCTCTGACCTTGTTGATCACCTTAGGGCCTTTGTTGATTTGATGAGATTATGTGTCACTCCAGATAATATTATGTGTAGGGCCTTCCCGCCAACACTTAGGCGGGAGGCAAGGGACTGGGTGGCAACCTTTTCTCCAAAATCTATCCGTGCGTTTGATGATTTTTCTAGGTAGTTTGTTGCATACTTTTCCAGTAGCAAGCGAGCTAAGAAGACAACTATTAGACTAATGCAATTGACCCATGACAAAGATGAGTTACTGAAAGATTTTATTGCCCAGTTTAATAGGGCCACACTGGATTTCAAAGATCTGCAGATGTCTGATGTAGTCACTGCTATGAAGAGTGGAACTCGAAGTCTCCCTTTCAAGATGTCACTCTCTAAAAACCCGTCGGACACGATGCATGAGTTACTAAGGATGGGAGAATAGTATATGGACGTTGAGGAAGCATATTTCATTACCGAAGGCATGAAAGATCGAAAGAAACCTGAGTCTAACAAAAGGAAGACTTGGAAAGAGCTCAAACCTCAAGATAACAAAGGCAAGCAAAAAATAAATATCTAAGGCAGATAAATGATGAGGGTACCAAAGAAGGATCAGGCTAGCTAGGAAGTCCTAATGCACCTATTGGACCCGACATGCTGCAACTTCTTATTTTTACTATATTCTTTATTAAGTGTAAGTCATGCGACACAAACATTCTCAACTACTACAATGGTGAAACGAGGTGACAAGCTTTGGTTAAAAAAAATAAGGCCAGGCTAAGTGATGAGCCCTGTCTGAAAAATAAAATAAGGCGATGAGCCTTAGTTTAAAAATCAAAGCGATGATCTTCTATTTAAAAATCAAGACGATGAGCCACTGTTTAAAAATCAAGGTAATGAGCCTCTGTCTGAAAAAATTTAGATAGGAGTCGGTGCAGTAGATTATTTATACTACCCATTGACGACAGTCTATGAAAAATAGAGGGACTTATGATGATAGAAACAATAACAGATGCTATAAGTTACGAAGACATCTGCTATGATGATAGAAACAATGACAGCTGTTATATGTTACAATGACATCTGTTATATGTTACGATGACAACTGTTATATGTTTTCTGTTAATAGTGGCACGTCCTGGCACGCCTGCCTCAATGATTCGTCCACCTTGATGTTTTCATAGCTCGCCTCTGACGGGTGGATAGCGATAAATCAATTGTCGTTGAGTTAGCCAGACATACGATCCACAGAATGACAGTTACCACTGGCAATTAAAAAAATGTAACATTCCTTATTAACTCTTAGTAATGAGGGAGATGAAGAGACACATGTCATGAAAATCTATTAAAGGCCATAACTGCAGGCCACCCTTATAAATAGAGGTTAACCCCTAGGTAAAAACCAACTCTCATATGCTCCATATTATTATTCTGCATATCTAGTTTTAATCATATACTGATTATCACACCATAGTAAACACGGGAGAAAAAAGCCCCACCACCTTTTGCAGGTCTCCACCACTGTCACCGTCGTGCTCGGAAGAGGAGAAAAATATTTATCATTGGTATGTCTCTTGAAAATTGACCTATTTACTTCTATTATTAAAAAGAAATTCTATAGCATCTATGTTAATTTAGATGGAGAATAATGCAAGAAATTTTCTATGGCATCTATATGCCACTGAGATGTTTATATATATATATATATATATATATATATTAGTTTAATATGTGTGATTATAAACCACGTTGTCATCAAGTTATGAATCAGACTCCAATATTTCATCGTCAAGCAATAACTCATCTTTACTGACGAAACAACTATTAGAAGAGGAATTGATGTAGGAAATCTCATGTGTTGAAATGCCTTATAATGTGATTTAAACCATCGCAATTCATGTTGCTACGATATTTTCCACAATAATGATAAACCAAAACCGTCATCATGGTGGCTCGATGCCTAGTAGGTGGTATATTCGTCGTGATAGGAAAAAATGTCATGATTTAATTGTTAATGACTACTTCAAAGGTGAGAACTCAAAGTATACACCGGATCATCTCCAGCGTCGATTTCTAATGGATCTGGAATTATTCAAATGCATTTTACAAGAAATTTAAAATTATTATTATTATTTTACCCAAAAGGTTGATGCAGTTGGCAAGAACGAGTTGAGTCCTTTACAGAAGATGATAGCAGCAATACGCGTGATTGCATACGGTTGTCCTGCAGATGTACTCAACAAATATGTTCAAATTGAAGAGAGCACTACAATTGAAAGCCTAAAGCGTATTGTGATGCTGTCATATGAAGAACAATATTTAAGAAAACCAAACAAAGATGATAATGCAAGATTGCTAAAAGAAGGTGGATTTCCAGGTACTCTCGGTAGTCTAGATTGTATGCATTGGAAAAATTGCCCTACAGCTTGGCATAACACGCATACTAACTATTTTAAAAGAGTTCCTACTCTCATTTTAGAGATTATGGCTTCACAAAATTTATGGATTTGGCATGACTGGCACAAATAATGACATTAATGTTTTAGATAGATCTCTCTTATTTGATGATCTTATTAATGATGTTGCACCCCCACGCAACTTCATTGTACAAGGTCATCACTATGATATGAGATATTACTTCTCGGATGGAATTTACCCACAATATGCCACTTTAATTCAAACAATATCTCAACCGTCTTCTATTAAGGAGAAATTATTTACTAAGCACCAAAAAGCTGTGAGAAAATATGTAGAACAAGCATTTTGAGTGTTACAAAGTCGGTGGCATATTGTTAAAGGCCAAGCACGTATATGGAATGCAAATGATCTAAGAAAGATAATGAAGACATACATCATCTTGCACAATATGATCACAGACTGCACAGTCAAGGCATCTGTTGACGTCGAAACCTGCACCGTCCACGTGTCAACAGATCTCCAGCCACTCCTCTGCCAACCTGTATGTTACCTGCACACTCGGACAATCGTTAAGCACCAAGATCTTTGGGAAAAAAAGTCCGGCGATCGTTGGTACTCCGACGATCAAGTCAACTGTCGGTATATAAAGTAATATACGGAGGGTGAAAGCAATGGGGTATGGAAGAGACAAGCAGACAGAGATTTGAACAGAGTTTAGGGGTGGGATGTAAGCGTACAAAGAGCGTGTCATAAAAAATGCTTACCTTAGAATAACCGGAGACTTTGTATTTATAGCACAAGAATTCTAATTGATTTAGGAAAACAATCAATTAGAAATCTGATTGGACTCTCTTTCCTTATGGGATAGGGATGATCAGTTGTCAATACAATCTCTCAGATTTCGGCCCTTCTTTGAGTAGATCGTGTTGCCTAATCTGTAGGGGATTGGGATTGGTTTTCTTGTGAGAGTCCATGTGTCAATCAAACACAATATTTTTTTAATTACTTCTCTAATTATTCCAAAATATCGTGCTGCCTGCTAGTTATAATAAATACGAAGTCCGTCGAGGCTCTCTGGATCGGCCATGAGTGTCGAGGTCTTTCATAGGCCTCGCAATACTCTGATTCAGGAATGCTAAGATGTTCGATAAGCCTCCGAGGCCTTCTGAGAATTTACGAGGCCCTTGCTGGGCCCCCGAGGCCTTCGCTGGGTCTATGAGACCTTTATGAATCTGGAAGGCCCTCGCTGGGCCTATAAGGCCTTAGCGAGGCATGAATTAGGCCTAGATGGGACCTTTACTGTGCCTTTGCTGACGTGGATACCTTACCAAAATCTGGTGGTAATAGCATCGATTCTGAAAATTGGCAACCTCACGGAGTAGAAACGGTGGAAGATATCGACGTAGAACATGATTTTACCTTTCTTGTGTCGAAAATGATTAACCGAACGAAACAAATCCAAGACAAAAGGGTGCACAAAGATTTAAAGAGTGAACTTATCAATCACTTATGAGAAAGATATGATGATCAACAAGCAATTTGATGTTTATATTAATGTTTGCTTCTTTGATTTCATAGTTTAATTTCATAAGATATGGGAAAATAAAAAGTTCTCAATCTAAAGAACATTCTGTTTTTTTTTTTTTGGCTTACTAAAACATTTTCAGAATTAATAGTGGCAAGCAGAAAAGAGAAAAGTGTTGATTCGGACAAATTGAAAATATTCAACTATTCAAGATTTTATTTCTTTCTATATTCAGATTTGCTTTGTGGTTTGTTTTGAATTCATTCTTGTGAGAAAATTGAAAGTTGTGCTCTAGATTCAAAGAAACTGAAAGCTATATGTAATATAGAATCACGACTACAATAGAAAAAGAATTAACATAAATTTGTCGATGAAAAAATAAACATGATAGTTAGTAAAAAAAAAAGGAAATAAGTCTATGATTATCATTCTAGCGTTCTTAAACATGTTAGTCTCTAGCTGCTCGTCAGAATGAGGGAAGCCACACAAATGTACTTGAACTTGGATACAATTGATGAACAAAAAACTAATAATGAAGAAATAGTCACTATAGAAGAGAGGTTGAACGCAATATTAAGACCAAACATAAAGTCAATAGTAATTACTTACTATATCATTTCCAAAAAGGCAATTGTTCTCCCATTCCTTCAATATTTTAGCCTAGAAGATTTCATAGGTCTTTCCAAGTACTCGTGTAAGTTTGCTGAGATCTTGGTTCGGTGTTGCTCTTGCCTCTTTTGAGCTATCTCTCTCAATTCTTGATCTTTGATTTTCAATTTTTGTGCGGTATCTTTGAGTTCTAAATCTTTTCTCAGTGTTTGTTCTCGCATTTCGAATTGTTTCATATCGATCTCTCTCTCTCTCTCTAGCTCCAACTCTTTTTGATTAACTTCAATATGTTTTTCTAAAGTGCATTGTAACTTCTTCAACGCATCCATTACACCGTTCTCATCATTTAACCTTCTATTTTTATCTTTACAACATTTTCTTCCTTAGGGGCGTACAACCATGTCAGATTTGATACTGTATGATGTCATAACTTCATCACCTAGATCGACAACATTCTCATGAGTTGCTTGTGTATTACCGTTGTTGGATTGGTGCTTGTTAGATTCATTCATCTTGGTAAGCTGATTTGTACACCATTTCAGCGCATTGCTTTTCAGGATCTCCCAGCAATATTCAAATTTAAATGGTTTGCCGTCCTTACAATTCTCAAACATTCGCATTGCTTCTCTTTTCTACAAAAAAAAAAAAAAAAAAAAGAATTAGATTAAAATTTTCGTTCAAGCATATAGTTAAATTTCTTTTTCGAATCCTATAGAATGTTATGCGGAATCAAAATTAAGTGTGCTATAATATAATAGTAAAAATAAAAGCTTACCATATCCTCCGAAATTGTTCCACTTCGTGGATGTCTTCTAGTCGTTCATAAAACCCATGGAATTTGCTAACATCTCGTTGTATTTTTTGCCAGCGACATCCTAAGTTGTTAATATTTTGGACATCGTTACATTTCGGCCTCATATTGTCTTTCCAAGTTTCAAAAATACGATTCCACATTGCTGCATTTCTTTTTACCGTTGCCAACATCAGCGTCAATTGAGATGTATAGTCATGCTTTTGTAAGTGCAATATCTTGCTAACATCTCGTTGTATTTTTTGCCAGCGACATCCTAAGTTGTTAATATTTTGGACATCGTTACATTTCGGCCTCATATTGTCTTTCCAAGTTTCAAAAATATGATTCCACATTGCTGCATTTCTTTTTACCGTTGCCAACATCAGCGTCAATTGAGATGTATAGTCATGCTTTTGTAAGTGCAATATCTTCGGCCTTAGACAAGTTTGGGTTGACACAAAAAGTTTGAAAGTTGGACTTTTGGGTATTCCTCACTTTATTTTTTCGTCTTTTGGGTGGAGTACAAGTTTGAGTATTATCGAATGGAATATTAGGATTGTTCAACAGAGCTTGAGAAGAAAATATTGAACAAAATGGATGGCTATGTGTGAAAAGTAGGAAGAGTTGGGCTTAAATGGTATGTGAATGAATCAACTGGGTTTGGAAATTGAGTTGGGATGGTGTCATTTGAATGTTGTTGCAAAGTGAAAGATGAGAGTCTTGTGAATTGTTTTCCGCGGTTTGCAAACTTTTCATTAATTTTTAATTTGGTCTCCGAACTTTCAAAGTTGTACATTTTGGTCCCTTTTTGCTCCAAGTCCTTCAAGATAGATCTCAAAACTTCTAAGAGCTACCAAATTGGTCCTAAAACCTCTTTAGTCATTTGAATTTGATCTTTCACTAGTTTTAGAAGGGTGCAATTCAATCCTCAACTTTTTTGTAAGTTAAAATCCACTTCCGAAACTTGTGATACTCCTCCAATGGCTCTTTTAATAGTTCTAATCACTCTCATGTCATCATGTAAATCTTCAAACGCTTCCAATTAACTTTTATTTAGCTCGACTTCTTTCTTTTTCTCCACTTACCTCTATTTTTGGGTTTTACCTTCGATGAAAACATTATATTAAATTAAGTAGAAATTCACTCAAATTACAATTATATATCAAGTTTATAAGATATGATAAGCATGTAAAACACACTTATCATAAATCCATTTAAAAGATATGCCTGCACAAAATATGAAATTGGAAAGTGATTAACATAAAATAAAAAAGCTTCACAGATGGGCTTCACCAGAAGCATGTTGGGGGAAAGGAAGTAAGTTTCCATATCTATAGTCACCAAATTGAACATGCATGCAGGAAAATTAATTACTTTAAAACTGATCGGAGCACAATCAATTTACACAACAAATTTATAAGCTATTTAGAAGTTATTTAACACTCCAGCAGCTAAAATGAATAAGTAGAAAACATCATTATGCACCCCTAAAACAGATTTCTATGGGGAAAAAAGATGCCTACCTAATTGAAAATACACATTTCAAATATCTACAAAATAAGACGATCATAAGACTCGTGTATACAAAAGTTTCTTTATAATTAGACCTACAGAAAACGAAACCAAAAAAATAAAAAAGAAATCACTTCTAAAGATCTTCAAAGAGTTTTAAATTTATTATGTGTGTTGTGTATTATAATATAGTGAGTACATATCAATTATTAATAGGTCTTAAAATCTCCAGCAACCATACACGATGGATCAGCATGATGCATCAGTTATATTATTCAATGGTAGAATGTGAAATTCTTGAATCAATCATATGTTCAAGTAGTAGAAATTTTATAAAATTTTATTAATTAGATATCATGTTTAATGAGACTAAATAGAAAGTGCTAAAAGGTAACATGTTGCTGCTAAAATACATTCAACTCGACTCAAAGAATGCTAGTATCTTTTGATATTTCCCATTCACCATTTCACTCAGAACACAAGTCATCACCAGTTCCAAAATCTTGCAACTTCAGAAGATTATATTCAAGTTATAATTTTAAGTAACTAAAAAGAGAAATTTCAGATGGGCTCTGATGATAATGTATTTGTTGTTGTGACAAAGAATATTGATGTTCTTGCAATGTACTAATTTATAAAGAATCTATATGATATTATATTACTATAAGATTTTTTGCTTATAAAAATAAATGTAGGTTCATTTGACTTTAGAATTTTCTATGTTCTAGTTGTAACTCAGATTCTTTTTTCATTCATCAGGCATGTGGTTTATCTTCTGTATGTCAAATCTCTTACTTATTTTGACATGTAATTATATTTTAAATTTTGACAAAAAACTCATTTTAATGAGAATCAAACAAGCACCTAATTTGTTCGCCAAAACTATTGCTTCAAAATCCAATTTAATCGGCCAATAGCGATTTTAATTTCGTGAAGATATGAAGTTCCCTCTCCTTTCTTCTCTTTTGCTGAAATTTTCCCACGAAAAATTTCTCCCACGTCCTATTTTTAAGAGTTAAATTAAGTCAAAAAAAATTTTAAAAAAAATTACTAACTCATCTAGTCTCACAGAATGTCTAAATGCAGACGAAGTACCTCGCATCTTCTATTTTTTTTAGTGCCACATCAGCCTAACATAATACTCCACATAGAAGAAATGTTTTTAATATATATTATCTATTTAATGATGTAACACATGCTTTTTCACAATCCATTGAGCTCATTTGAGATGCTCTACATCAATCTCCCTAACCGAATATATGAGTGGTGATGTCCTCCCATGGTGGAGAAAATTTATGTTGCCCACTGTCAATGAACAATTGACCAAAAAAATTTGCTAACTTTAAATAAATTTCTTTTTTGTCAATTACCCAATGCCATGTAGGCAGTAAACAACATAAATCCTCCCCACTGTGAAGAGGAGATCATCACCCCCGAGTACATTCGTGTTTATATTTTGTTCGCAAATCATCTTATTTCTCAGAGGCAGTGAATTTGTCTCTAATTGCTCTACTGGCGCGTATACTGAAAAGTTTTATAATCACCGGCCGATGAAAGCACATCAGAAGCGCACTAACCATATATTTTCTGTTACGTACCTCAACCTAAACTGAAACAAAATAGAATTTTGATCTCCAAACTAAAACGAAAAATAGTAGTTGCACAAAGTAACTCAGACTCCGCAACTGACAATATAGTTTCATTATTTCCTTTTAACCTCAATACTGATTACTCATCATTTTCTATCCACACTTTTATTATTTCAAAATAACACTTGCCACGCATTAAAATACATCACAACTCTATTAAACAATAAATCTTAAAAAAAAAAAAAAAAACCCACTTTCACATGCTAGTGATGATGGTCACCAATAATGTGTAGCATTACTTAATTTAAAAAGATACCTAAACCCATTTTGATTCTCTATTATATAAGAAACCTATTTAGGATAAAATATTATGCAATTTCTTTCCAAATAGGAGAAAAAACTAGTCAACTCAACTTAACAATGAAATTGAGAAGTCTCATGTCAATCATTGAACCTTATTCTGTTTCATAAACTGTTTCATAAAATCACTTAAGTTTGACTGACAGTTTCTAACCCTTCCCAATAGTTCCAATAAATTTATGGCGGGCAATGGCTTACTCGGCTGGGAAAAATTGAAAATTGCACACGATGGACAACCGTATATAGATAGGTGAATTCTCAAGAAAAGAAGAGTCGTGATTTCACACGAACTGTCAATTGTTCATGTGTTTCTCAATGCCTGATTCATTATTGACATAATCTTAGACAACGATCAACATTCTACCAAACGTACGGCTATCAAAGGAAACAGGCAACAATACGCCCTTATAGGTATACATATCTACTAACAAAAAGTTAATACGATAGGAAAGAGGACTGGGGAAAAATATTTCTCCTACTCATTTACAAGCACTGGCAGTAGAGCTCCACCAAAAAATCCCTCCTCATAAGCCCTTTCAGGAATATATGACAACCCATCAATCTGAAGGAAGACTCCCAACATTAAATTTTAAAGCAAAAACCTGATAAAATGAAAATAAAAATTTGTCGTCTATCAAAGTTTGCAACTTGTTGAAAATGCTTTGAGAAGAGAGAAGAATCTAACCACCAACTTCTATCTTGAGGCGAGGACTGACCTTTACAATGTCACTAGTTAAGAAGGGAAGTGTAGTAAATCCTTATCTTAGCCATTTTGTCAGTTACCCTGGAAGGTAAGGCTTCTGAAATAATATCTCGAAATTCAAGACTCAAGACAAATCAAAAGATCCTTGCCCTTCACTTATTGCATAGAGAAGTTTCTTGTACATGATTTCCTGTTCAAAGAAAGAAAACTGGTAAATTTTAGTGGTTGACCCGGGAAAAGAAGAGCAATGTCACCAGATATTGGTTGTATATCGCTCAGAAGATTGCTTAGGAAATACTTCATGTTAACAAGGGAAAATTGCACAATTGGTCCCCATACTATTGCCAGAGTAGCAGTTGGTATTCTCAACCTTCCATTACCTTGACGACGCAAATGTTTACATGCAAGATACAATTTAATAGAGAATTATTTGCTATTGTTGGGGACTGATTGTGCAACTATAATTAAATGTTGAGGACCAATCATGCAATTTTCCCTATTAGATATAGTGCGTGCAAACTTCATTAGTAGTCTACCCGCATTATTTGCACTATTTGCACGCTGTTTAGAATGCTTCATATCACACATGTAAAACGTAACTAGCAGCGAGAGGGGAAACTGATAATTTCATTAACTTAATCCATACCTTGGAGGAGTAGGGTGGAAGCTTTAAGTAATTTGCACATGTCATAACACTTGGCAAGTCGTCATCAGCAGATTCGGATGGACCAGAACCATTGTGTGTGGCATTGCCTGTGCTTGAAGAATGCTGTTCCAAAGGTATGCACGTTTTGTTATACTATTGATAGCATATACCCGTATGAGATGCATTTGATATTTGGCTTAATGCATTTTACCTTTCTAACAATTGTCAACTTGGGATTCAGTACAGCCAGACCACCTGGTGGGAGACGGGGAGCACCAGTAACAAACTGACAGAAAGCTCGTTGCAGCTCGGGGGTGAATTCCCCCATAATCTCAAGTAGCTGATGACACGAGAATAAGCGTTATTGGAAAATGTGAAATCTAAATAGAGATTCCAAAAAGCAATTGGAAGAAGCATGGATAGTTCGTCGGGTTTTCTTTTTTCCTTTCTGTGTGTGTGGGGTTTTGGTGGGGTAGGGATGGAGAATTGACATACATTAATAATAGCAGGACTCTTGGCTGTGTATCCATGATCAAATTTGATATGATCCACGAGAGTCTCGGCCTACATAAAAAGATAATTCATATTTAACCATGCAAATGCAGGGAACTGAAGTTGCATCTGAATAATAGCGTCATTCCAAGGGATACATTACCTTCCACAACTCTCTGCGGCCACACAGCAGATAGTCCAACTCGGTTGGTGAAAATATTTGTAGAGTTGAAATGTCAAAAACCTAAAAATTATAAAGCAAAAATATGATGTTTTTCTTACGATAGTTAAGATGAGCATATCAAGAAAACATGACACGAAAAAGATCATTTTCTATCCTCCCTTATTTAGTCAAATCTTGTAGCCACAATTAAGATGAAGCATATCAGGAAATAATAAGCATGGCCTCAATATATGTTTCTCCGTCAACGAATTAGAGCTTATAGTGAAATGTTATGAAACATAACTTGGAAGCACTGACGATGCTATAGTGGGAAAACTATGTAAATTAAAGAAAAATTGTAGTTCGATCAGACACTAGAAATATGCTGAAATAGGAAACACATTGAAAGTTGACTTGGACCAAATAAATTAGCAAACCTGATTAAAGCCGGATCTAAATGCTTCCATTTGCCGCAATATTCCAGTCCCCACAGTTGCTTCAACCACAAGGGAAATATAATCCTCCAAACTATTTATGTCCACCTGTGAATTTCAATGGAGTACAAAGAGTTTCAAAAAATAACAATAACACAAACAGAGGGCAACCAGGAAAAGAAAAAACTACAGGAGTTTACAGTAAACTCCAAGGGTAAGGGGTGTACATTCTCGTCGCTTGGTTTGAGGACATATTCAGGATATCCTGGAAGAGTGAAATCTAAACAAAGCTCTTCAACTGAAGCCCCATGAAAACTTAAGTCTAGGCTATGACTACCCATGGACTTCAAATACTGTTTCCGGCTCACAAGGGCTTGCATTTCTTGCAAGGTAGTCCCAAGTTCAGCATCAAAAGAAATGATGTCGTGCAAATCCAGCTCCTGCAGAAATTAATAGAACATGAATTGTTTATTAAATCAACCTAAAGAACAAAATAAAGCTTCGTCTTAAGTTAACATTCGCAATATGGACTTACTTGACCGAGAACAAGCTTATAAAAGGCAACTGATAGAGGCAAATCCAAAAGCCTTCCATCTTGGAGTGCCTTTGCCATAACACGACCAAGCAACCGGAAATATTCAGTACTCTTAGAAAATTGGCTACCATCAGAAGTATCAGCACCGGGTGGCCAAGGACGTGGAAATAACCCAAGAGGAGATTGGATAATATCTCTACCACCCCCGGCTTTCCCATCTGTCTGTCTGTCCACGTCTACTTCCATTGAAGGTCCAAACGATGGCAAACTTGACCTCCACATTCCTAGTCCAACTTTTTGAAGGTCGTGACTTAAAAGTGTATAAAACTCCAGAGTAGGCCCCAATCCAGTGCCAACTTCACCAAAATATTCAACCTCGAGAACAGCTTTTTCACTGGAATACATTTCCATAACTTTTGCAGCAGAATCCAGTATCCGATTCCGAGACACGCGAACTTTCTGACGCTGTAATCTCCCAACCCTTACCTCTCTTTCATTTGTTGAACCATGACCATCAGCACCTTGCTGCTGCTGAAGCCGATACAATGCACGAGACAGTCCAAAAGCAGTTGAATAAAAGTATTGGCGCCGGGTTTCAAAGGGAAACAAAAAAGGGCATGCTTTAGTCAGCTGGTAACACCATGAAGGAAGAGACCCGCTGCAAAGTGCTAATGCATCCTGGATCTGTCTAGCCAATTTTGGAGTAAGTTTGCTATTGATGAATTCCTCATGAGGAACTTTAACACCAATGGCACTAAGTTCATCTAGACTCGCAATATTTCCTTCAGCAAAACTATCAATCGCCCCCTGTACTCGCAAGCGCGGTGCAAGCTGATTCAACCCCTCCAGTACACGTAATAGTGCTAATATATTATAAATAGGATTACTTTTTTCCAGACCACAAGGAAGCTCCCCTTGCAAAATGCTATCTAACAATGAGACTCGATGCTGCAATGGATCTGAACTGGAAATACTCGATAAACTAGCTTTTGTAGACTTGGATGGAGTTGCCGAGTTCTCTGCCCCAACTGAAGACTTGTCAGCTTGACTATCTGCCCTTTGATACATGATGGTGTAAATATCGCCCCAGAGCCTACTTCCGTCACTCGATACAAAATCACTGCCGCCAAACCTCTCACCATCATCATCATCCAGCACAAGTTGCCGTTGGATTGCCTGATAAATAGTCAAATGTCTATTAAGCTGCTTCCCACCTGCTGTAAATATTAGTCTTGCCGGATTGCTAGACCCATAAAGTGATCGCCCATGCCGATCTCTGCCTCCTCTTTCACCTCTACTATTAGCAGATGCAAGTCCAGCCATAGCAGCGGCAGCGAAGGACATAGCACCTCTTGAACCAAAAGAACTACCACTCTTAAATTCAGCAGAATCCGATTCTCTCCCTGAAGTACCTCTGGTGCTAGAACTACAAGGCGGATTATTCTGGCCATCACTGGGTGTAGCAGCGGCACTATCTTCTGTAGAGTCACTCAATTTAACATCATGCACATTATCTGGCGTGCAGAATGGAAGAGAATCATCTCTAAGGACCTGCGAATAATAAACAAATCAGTGACAGATAACCTATTAGCAGAATATTTCAGCCACATGTAAGCACATGTTATTTGCCATTTCTAGCAACAACTGCACCAATTTTTTCAGATTGAAATTACTATACTAACTAATTCCAGATAGACGCTCAAACATGTAGCATAAGTCAATAATGAACATACTCCTTTGAATGCAGATCAAAATAACAAAACCACATGCTAAAACAAATACCTCATCCAACTGATCAACACTGGCTAATTTACTACTATATCTCCGTGTTGCAGGTTCTGTATATTAAATTGATGCAATATACTGGTCCACAAAAAATCGAATATTTCAGAGCATAGATGATAGTGTGACAGAGCATCATTGAAGCTCTTAGGTCCCACTCTTACATTTCTTGTGATGAATAAGAATCCTGAACTAGAGAACTTCATTTCATCACCATGCCCAGCAGACTCTTGTAGCAATGACAGTATAATACACGATATCACCCCCACAGGAGCAAAACTTCTTAACAACCCCCCCACCCAAAAAAAAAAAACGACCAAAAGAAAGAGAGAGAGAATCATGTAACCTATAGTTGCCACCTCAAATCAGTTAAATATTAAATCAGAAGTCAATTTTAAGAAACCAAATCACACTAGAAAATTATAAGAATGTAAAAGTTGATCAATGGATTCCCGTAGCATACACCATCATGGTCGTCGTCGTCATCATCTTCGGATATATCATCATCTTCGATCACCAATGCTTCATCAAGTTCAACGGGAGAAATGTCCAAGTCGTCATCCTGCATAGCAGATAAAGAAATGTTGAGGGTTAGAATGTTATAATTTTGATGAACATTTCAAAGAGAACAAGGAAAATAATGGCCAGAAGACACTAGCTTGATTAATGTGCTCATTCCAAGGTGGAAGGTTATAATATGAAAAGATGTAGAAGAGCAAGGAAGTTATAGTTGTGCAATATTTAGAGGTCAATCAGATGGGAGGCAATCATGAGCCCAAGAGAGCCGAAAACAAATATCAACTTCCAAGAAATTTGTTAAGTGGAGGGACATTTTCCAAGAATCAGATACAATATGAAGAAAAAACAAGGAAAAAGAGCAAGTGTGGAAATAAAGAACTTCTCTGCACCTCAAAGAAACTCCAAAAAGCAATTCCGTAGTTAATCTAGGTCTAGAGAACTGTGCAATTGTTTTAACTACAAGAATAACTCAAATTCCAACATCAATTTCTATGAAAGGTGAATGTCTCAAGAAGTCAACTTCATGCACTATTTTTCTAGTACTTCCTTTTTTTGATGAGGGGGCGTCGAAGGGGAACCTTAATTACAGGAATGACTCGTATTCCAACATCTGATAACTAACAGAGATGAATTTCTAAAAAATTGAACATCATTCACATTTTTTCCTTTTCCGTTTTATTTAAGATTTCAGTTGAGGGAGTGTTGAACGGGAGGAACCTTATTGATACCCAGGAAGAGAAAAATAGCCACATTGCTAGAGTAAGAAATAACCAAGACATGGTAAAACAAGTGTTCTAATTTTCAGTAAGCTTATTTAGATTCTAAAATGAAAGCTAAATAACAAACATATGCAGTCATGTCATCCATGGCTTAGATTTGCATCTGTGGTCATAAAAAGGTAAAATGCTTTCAGCTGCTACATTAAGAAGCAAAGATATGTCATCATCAAATGCACCAAAAGCTACTAAAAACTTGTGTAGTGAATTCCAGACCATACGTGGATTTACATGTTTTAGCACACCATCTTTCCTCAATAAAATGCTCAGTGCACGTAAAGAATACCTCAGAACTAGAGTCTGCATCTAAAGGCTTCGTCTGGGCATCTTTATCCAGAGCTGCTCTTCTGCGAGCAGCATTTCTTGTCTGAGGTCCCCTTCCCTCTTCTTGGGTTGGCTTTAAAACAGCTTTTCCCTTTGCCTTTGATGAGCTTGTATTTTTTTCTTGGGTTGACTCTTTCTTGGCAGTGTTACCTAAAAGAACAGATGATCTAGATCGTGTTGAATTACGTCGAGCAGACGGAGTAAAAGTAGAAGGCGATGAAGCACCAGCTGCAGAAGGAGTGGTCCCAGACTCGGGATTCCCAGCAGAAGAGAGCTTTTGACCAGACTCGCTTCGTTGAACTCGGGGCCAAAGGAAGTCTTCAACAGCAGCTAAACTTGCTAATGGATCAATCAGCACGACGTTCGAAGAGTAGTCACGGAGAGATTTATCTCCTTGCACTCTGCAAAGGCGCAGCTTGAATGGCTGAGAGAGTGCACTTAGACCAGAAGAAAGATGTGCATTCCCACCAGATGACCGAGATGCATGGCTCAGCACAACAGGGAAACGCTCTAAGGAGGATAGAGCATCTTGAAGTTTTTGAACCAACACACTCATGGGAGCTCCATTCTTTTCATCAACACCTGAAGGAAGGGCAACAGTAACAAAAGATTTGCACCTTCTGATGGCATGTTGTCGAAGCTTAGGCAAATTAAGCTCAGCAGAGGAACTGTCCTTGGAGAAATATCCACAAGTAAAGTAGTTAAGCAAAGAGGCAATGGCTCCACTACCAATAAACTCAAAAGTCGACACACTGTCCCCTCTGCTAAGGTCTTGCAGCATCTCAGCTATCACCTCAACCATGTATTCCTCCTTACTAGCAGAAAAATCAGAAAGCTGAGAACCAGAAGCTTTTGATTTCCCCTTTGATTTAGTTTTTTTATCATCAATACCAGCGTTCAACTTCGCGCAAAGATTCTTTAGGCGTAGGAGATCGTCTGTAACCCCAGTTTCACTGGCCTCCAGATCAGATGGAAAATATTTATCTTTGAAAGCTTTTGCACATGCACTGACTGTCGCCCGAAGACTAGAATTGACAGTTGGAATTTCAATTGTATTTGGAGGTGAACCGATACCTGGAGCTGAACTTTTAGTGTCTTCAGCAGGATTTACATCTGAAGTCAAATTACCACCACGTCGTCGATACCGCCTAGAACGTAATGATGATCCAGGAATAGAATCATTATCCTTTTCACCCGATGATGGCTGCAAAGAAGCAGTACTTGTAGATCCAGCTATTATTAAAGAATCCACAGCATGAACAACACCTTCCCTTACAAACATCTTTGTGAAAGTACCGGGCAGCTTTTCCATTAAGATTTCTGCTATTTGGAGAGCGGGTACCAGCACTTGAGGATCTTTCCAAGCTAGCACCCCAGCTAAAAAACTAAATAAAACAAACGAAAGATAAGGATCTCTCTCTTTCTAACCAGTAAAGAAATAAATCCTGCAAATATAAGCCTGGATGAAACACATACCTTGATATGTTTGTGACACTTAACAGAGATTGAATCATTTCAGCAGTGCTGAAGTACATAAGTTTTCCGATAACTGAAAGACACTTGTGCCGAACAGGACCATTTACACTGGAGCCATATATCTGCATTACAAAAATATGGCAAATTGTTTATAGATTTTAGGGCAGTAAAACAAGGGTAAACTAATTTCTGCTGAAAACCAACCTGGATTAGAACAGGAAGGAGATCCATTCCGAACTGCTGCAGCAGTTCAGGCTGATCATTCAGCAATTTCTCACGAGCTGAAACCTCTAGCGTGTTTCCATTCAAATCTTCCTGTTTGGTGGAACTGCCTGCAGGACCCTTCTTAGAAAAAGAACCTTTAACAAATAGATTACTGCTGACTGGAATAGATATTGTTCCTTCAGGCAGCGGGGGAAGAAGCTCATTTGCCAGATTCACAATCTCAAAAATCTGATGATATCGGGAAACACATTAGGTTAACATAGAGATCAAGAAAGGGGTCAAATTGGATAAAGAGACATTACATTAATTAAGAATTCTTCAACAAGTAGAAGATTATTTTCATGAAGATCACCCTATTAATGCATTGAAATGATTTATGAACAGATCTATGCTAGAATAAAAAATCGAGAAGGAAATTAACCCAAAGGCAAAGTACAGTTTTTAGACAGATTTAAAGAAAGTGTTAGGCCACTGTGAAAAGTGAGGGAAGTTATAGCACGCACCTGCTCTGGCGGTCTACTTAAGGCAGGTGAAACGGACATGCTGGCCACAAGGCCAGACCCTGATAGGATATCTTTAAGAATGCCACTGATCCCAAGAAGTAGTAGAGACTTTGCCCCTAAAGGAGAACCACTCGCACAAGTGCATAGAAGCCGAATCAAGCCCTGTATTCTCAATAGGTCATAAAGCAGCCTCTTCCCATGAAAGACAGTAAATGAAAACTGACTTTTGAACTCACAGTGTATGTAGAAGTGCTGAGTGAAGCTTGACCGCCTCCAGAATTGCTGGTGGAAATTAAGGCTGCAGCTTGGGTAACAAGTCCATGATTGCAGAGTTCATCAAGCTTCTCCGGCGATGATGCAAATGCCTCAGCAATCCGGGTCAAGCAAATAGATGCATGTTCTAGAACCTATAAATGAAACCAAGCACGAGGTGGTAAGGCAGAGAGGAAGTGAAAAAAAAAAAAGGAGCTATAATTCCATGTCATTTTAAAACTAAAGAAATCTTATCTGACCTTTGCATCATGATACTGAAGAAGATTAGTCAACAATGGAACAGCTTCCATCACAAAGTCAGCTGCATCTGAAGGTAATTTTTTGCACATGTTTGCAGCAGTCGATAATGCCACTCTCTAACAGAATATTAAGGAAGAGTCATATTCATTTGACTTACAGAAGAAAATTGTTACACTTTAGCGGTGCAAAAAACAGCAAAAATAAGAACACTACCAATATCAAACTAACTACTGGAATTTTCCACAATAACTCACCTGGACTCCAGTAGAGAAGAAGTCGAGATATGAAAGCACGGCCATAAGCGCACCCGCTCGCAAGCAAGCAGTTGGGTGCTCCTGAGAGATCTTTTTCAGGGCTTGCAGTGACTGTTCCACACAATCATGTGTCAATGTTACGATTCAACACTTAAATCACCAAAATTTTCCATTAGAAAAGTGGGTGCACCGTGGTTAGCAATAAAAAAATAATAATCACAACCATATACGGCAGCACATTTTATCCAGATAATTGTCAACAACAACCAATACTACCCCGTGCTCATAATTCTACCAAGTGCCAAAAATGATTAAAATTTTCACCTGTTCAGCCAAGTCCATGTACTCAATAGTAAGCAGTCGAGCAACAAAGCAAGTGACTGCACCATAATGCACCACGGCAGCACACGAGGAGGGCAGCACATCAACCAAATGAGTCAGTGCCCTGGCTGCGAGAAGCATTATATCAGGATTACTTTCGTGATTAAGCAACCCAACAAGCACCGGAGCAAAAGAATCCACAGAGAAAGAACTCAGTGAGTCCTCGGTCCCTATGGAAAGCATGTCACATAGCTGCGTTAAAGCTTCCACTTGCTTCCCTTCCTCACCATCTGCCCGCAAACCCGATAAAATCTTCTTTAGCCGTCCACTCTGATGGGAGGACGAAGCAGACCCCATTGCAGAGCTAGGAAGCAGATCATCAAATCCGGCTCCCAGTTTTCTCAAAAGCCCCTGAAGGGCACTGCTTGCTGAAGTCAAATTCTGGTGCAAAATGCCGGCTCCTCCCTCACTGTCGTTATCATCATCGTCACCAACGTGGGAATCAATGTTCAGCCCTGAGCTCCTTTCAGTTTCTCTATCTCTATCCCTAACCCTGCTTTCATGCTCTTTCTCCTTGCCTTTATTTGAATTAGTGTTATCTTTGTTATCAGAATTTTGATTGCTAGGGTTTTTGCCACGGCGACCACGAGTTGTTGAAGCAGAGAGAGCAGAGGCTTCGGGGGTTGGGTCCATTAGAGTGGATGAAACAACTGAGTCTTTGGATCGAGTCACGGCACGAGAGCGAGTGGATATCGATGAGGTTGTGGAGGAAGAGGCGGTGGCGGCGTTAGAGGCAGAAAGACGAGCACGCTTGGTGGCACGGGTGGTCGGACCAGAGGAAGAAGAAGAAGGCGCTGCTGAGGTGTTTGCCTCCGCCCGCTTCCGACTCCGAGTTTCCATACAAAAACCCTTCAGAACCGATAATCCACTCGCCGACTAATCGGCGATCAGACCTTCCATGGATCCCCAAATTCCTACCATATCGCTAGAAACAAAAAAAATAACGAAAAACCCCTAATTCCAAAAGCTAAAAATCCGAATCTTTATCGATTCAGATAAAGAAAACACAACACAACACAAACCCTAATTTTACAAGACCTTAAAAAATGAATCACCCGTAATTTTTAATCAAGTGGTATGAACCCGTAACTGAATCGAGTGTATTTCCTTAAGAGAGAAAAAAAATTAAAATCTATATAAATTAAAAAAGGACAAAACAGAAAACCCTAATCCTGTGTGAAAAAATAAAAATCCAGAGATGCTGGTGTGCCGTGATGGATTCTTTTCCCCTTTTTATATTCCTTTTCTTTACTTTTCTTTTTTCAATTTTTCTGAGATCTCTTTGCCTTTTTCTTCTTTTCTTTTCTTTTCGTAGGGTTGGGTTTCTCTCCTCTCTCCCTCTGTATATCTATCTATGCGTGCATACTACACACATATATATATTGAGAAAATAAAAAGATGAGAGAATGGGAAAAAGAATAAGGCGGTGTTAATTGTATGGGCCTGTGTCCTGTGCTGGTGCCGGCATGTTTGATTAAGTGCTTCTTTGGTTGAAATTAAAAAGTTGTTAAAAGATTATCTTCAAAATTATCAATTAATTTTAATAACACATGAAAATTACAATTTTTATTAATTTTTTAAACACAAATTTCATTATTTTTTTAATCATAATCTGCTAAAAAGTTAAATCAAACAAGCAATAAGCTTCAAAAAATTACTTCTAAGTTAGTAAGTAATTTTTTTAAATAATTAAAATTTAAAATAAAAGTCACATCTGAACAGTGTTCTAAAAAGCATAAAATTTGACTAAGTTTGTCACTGCTTAAATTATAATTTCAGCTAGTCAAACTGGTCAAACATATTTTTTATCAACACATTTCATATGACCCACAACTTACAACTCATTTTTATCCACACATTTATCCACAACTTATAATATAAGCACTTAAAATATAATTTCAGTACTACCAAACATATGCTAAGCGTAGAAGAAAATTTTTAGATTTTTCGAGTCTAGACGAAGCTTAAGCAAAGGCAAGACGAGAGACGTAACTACGCGACATCTAGAAGACGAGTTTTAAGTTTTTCGGGTTTATACGAAATTTAAGCAAAGATGAGATGAGAGACGTGTCTAAGCGCCGCCTTTTAGAACACTGCATCCAAAAAAGTAACTTTTACTAAAACATAAGTTATCAAAACAAATTGCTTAACTTGAGAGTGTATTTTTTTTCACAGATTTTGACTCGTTTTGGATGGTACCATTTATGAAATGTTGAGAAAATCAGTGCTTGTTAGTTTTTTGGGGTACCAGTTACAGTAAAGTATCGATTTTGGACATTTAAGAGAAATCTTGTTTTGAGTAGTTTTTAGTAACGATTTTTAAAACAGTCCAATTCATACAGAGAATTTATTATCTAACGATTATAAAAGTTCTTTAAAAGAATAAAATTACATATATGCTCACGTGTAAAATTATTTTTTAAAAGTTTGTTAACTTGATAAACATGAGATTAAAATTATTTAATCAGATGGGTATGAAAAATGTCAAGGTGAATCTACTTGGCAAGCAAATAGAATTAAATAAATAATTTAATTAAAATAATATATAAATCAAATGAAACCTATTATTTCAAAATCCAGACCAGTAACTTTTTAAAAAAATCGTATATTCGTGATAAATTAAGATTTGTTCCATAAACATTTTGGCACTTGTCCTTTTCCTCATATCAAATCGTTTCTTTATTATTTTTTTTAATGCTAATTAATTTTTAAAATGAAACCAATTATTACCCAACAGAGTAATTTTACAAGCGCATAATATAATAGTTAGAATTATCCAGTCTCAAAACAAGAGGGGAAAAAAAAAGATAAACATTATCAGTATTGAATAGAATACTAGTCACTATTGTTTGTAGATATGAACTCAATTATTTTGCCGTATTTTGAGACATCTTTATTAACATGCTTTTGCAACAGTGGACCAAAAATGAGTATCTTTATTAAAATTATTAGCATTAAGTAACTCATCATCATCTTCAACCACAATTTCAACTAAATGCTTTAACAATTCATTGTCTTTCGAAGAAGGTTAGTTCGCACACTGTAATAACACCTCAACTAGGTGATTTGTTGCCATGTTCATTGCACCAACAACCTTTTTGAATGAGTTATTATCCTCAATAACATTGCGTCTACCATTGCTCTTTTTTTTATGCATTGCCAACTTTTGAAGAAGTTAGATCTTTCTCATATGCTTCAACATTAACAACATCGAATCTAACTCATTTTATTTTGTTATCTTATCAATTTCATCAACTGAGTGCACTTTTTTGAGTTGAATGAGCTCTTTTCCTTTTGATCTCCTTAGGGATATCACTTTTGTCCTATTTGGTCCTATCTTTTGCAAAAAGTTCACACAACTTGTCATAAATATACATGCTCATTCTTCCATTCTACAACATTTGGATTCAACTGCAAAAAAAAAACCTAAGAAATGATGTTTTTTTAATGAAAGTAAAAGTAAACAAAATAAGAAGTCAAATTTTGATCTAAGGAATGAGACCCCATATGTTTAGGGATGGCAATTGAATCGGGCCGCCAGCGGTTCTGCCCGTAAAAGCCCGGACCCGGGCCGACCTAACCCGGATCTTGGGCCACGGTCCAAAGCTGGGGACCAATTTCAACGGTCACAAAAGTGACTTTTGCAGTCCAACGGTCACTTTTGTGACCGTTTTGGTCCTAATTTTTTTTTTCAATGGCTACTTTTTTCCTACAAATATCTTATTAAACTTTCATATTATTTACAAATTCACAATTCTCTCAACCTACACAATCCTAAAAAATTATATTGTCAATATTAGCTCTTTTATTGTGCAATTTATAGTTGAATTTCTACATTTCTAGTTTTCTGTAATTCTATATTCTACTTCTACATTTTTATTTTCTACAAGGATCAATACAACACACAAGAAAGGCCGATAACAAATTCATAATGATTTTAGTAGATTGATTGATATTCCAATTCTTGAATTTGGTGATGATTATGAAATTGGGAGCACTGATCCCATTGTCAATTTAGAGGATATCGATGAAGAATTATAAATCACCAACACTACTACAACGACTAGGTCGACTACTAAACGAAGAGCCGCAAAACAAAATGTTCGGTGTTGGAATCATTTCAAATTAGTCTAGACCGATACAACTGCAGCGGACAACCAATCTTCAATGCAATGTGTAAATATTATAAACAAAAATTTGCATTGTAAAAAGGAAGTGGCACGAGCTATCTAAACCGACATTTTTCTCTAAAAGATAGATCTAGATCATGGTTTCATACGTTACCTGCCAATACTATTACATCTTGGGAACAAATGGTTGCTAAATTTTTGAATAAATATTTTCCTGTTCATAAGACTAATGCTATTCACAGGGAAATTTCAGAGTTTGTGCAGAATGATGAATAACCATTCTATGAAACTTGGGAGAGAATTAGTGGGCTCTTTATGAAATATCTACATCACGAGCTATGAAAAATGGCACTTATGCCAATATTTTTTGGAGGGATTACTATCACATATTCAAGAGTGGTTGATGGCCACGAGTGGTGGAGAGCTTATGTCCAAAAATACAACACAAATTTGGAGCTTCTTTCAAAAGTAGGCTGACAATTCACAACAGTGGAGTCGATCTTCTAGGACTGAACCAAAGAATAGATGAATCTATGAGATTCGAAGAAGTGAACATAGCTCAAAAATCAAAGAAGTCAAAAGTATGATAGAAGATATTTCTTGCCAGTTATCCTTGTTGACAACCAATAATTCCGCTGAGCCAGATGCATGTTTTCATCAAGTGAATGCCCTCAACATGACGAGGAAACCACCTTACAATCTTATTCCAACACATATAACCCAGGATGGAGAGACCACCCAAATTTTTATTGGTCACATGGTGTTCAATATGATAGTACGGCAGGTTAAGTCCCTTAGCAAAATATCAGATAGTTCAATCAAAAAATTTCACAGCAAAACCATGGGAGGAGGCAATTCAAAAATTAACAAAAGCTACACAAGCTGCATTAGAGCACCAGAATCACACCATTACCAAGTTTAAGAATAAAGTTTGAACTAGCCAAAACTCACAAGCACAATCCATCTCTAATATGAAAAATATGATGGGACAACTAGCCTCGTCAATCCAACCGTTGGCAACAACCATTGAGAAATGAAAGTTTCCTAGTCAACCACTTCCTAAAATTAAAATAGTGCACAATATTGGGACTAATTCAAGCAACTAACATGAGAAAGCTAAATCCATCATGACTTTAGGACGCGGCAAATTGTTTGACAACTAAGTTGAAATTCCAAAAAAAAAAATATATCTCAACTAGTTTCTCCACGTAATACATCAACCGATGATTCAATTTAGGAAGCTCCCAAAGAGAATAATAAGTCATTTACATTCCAAAAGTCCCATTTCCTCATAGGCTAACAAAAGTGATGATTCCAAAAATTGATATGATAGAAGCACTAGTTGATGATTCTTTTGTTTCTACTAGGGATGGCAATGGGGCAGGTTTGGGGCGGGTCATCCCCGCCCCGCCCTGCCCTGCCCCTAGACCCGCCAATTGGCGGGGTGGGGCGGGGCGCCCCACTGCCCCACCAATTTTTTTTTTTTTTTAAATATAAAATTTGCCTTACCTGTTTTTTTCCCCATTAGGAAGAATTTCATATTTCCATTTTCTAATTACAATAAATCAAGATAAAGTAATGGCATCCACCAAAATTATAAAGAACACACAATTACGGGTACGACTCAATTAAGTAAAATGTTTTGACCCATTTTGAAAATATCAAATTCTACAACAAAAATATAAACAATACAACTAACACAATCAAATTGTTTAAAATATGACACGAATCACGATTACAAAATTCAACACCACCACATTAAATTTTTGGAATTGAAATATACAATCTTCATTCTTCTTCTGACGTAGTTGTAAAATAATCGGATCCCAATGATTCCTGTATAACAAGTAAGAAAATACGTACATTAAATATTATTATAAATATAAAAAAATTTAAACACTGTGCATTGAAATAAAAAAGATTACCTCTTCTTCAGTTTCCTCATGAGTTATAGTAGAACAACATCCGGTGTACGACGACGATGGTGGAGAGTTTTCTAACAATAAAATTTATCAAGTTAAGAATAAATGAATGTCAAGATTAATAAATATAAAAAGTACTAAAAGGTTTCTTATTATACCATGAATGTCAGCCCACAACCAGTTTTGAGCACACATCAATGCCTCCAATGTTGATGGATGAAGCCTACTTCTATGTGGACTCACAAATCTACCACTCGTACTAAATGCAGACTCAGAAGCAACTGTAGAAATAGGAATTGCCAAAATATCTCTTGCAAGTTTCTGTAAAGTATTGTATTTGCTTGAATTTGCTTTCCACCAATTTAATAGGTCAAAATCACTAGACCTAGGCAAAACCGGCTCCTCCAAATATAAGTCAAGCTCTGATTTCATATTACTAGTTCCCACTTTCTTGGTAACAAACAAATCAAAATCATCCAATTCATCCACTAATCCAACACTTAAAGAAATTCCAACTTGGAAAGATGAAGATAAAGACTGAGGATTATTCACACTTGACTCATTTTCTACATATTGATATATCAACTTTTGACAAAGTGTACTGACATTGACAATTTCAACTGCTGCACGTTCATTGCCATATATCCTAGGGAAATAATACTCAACCAACATCATTTTAAACCTAGGATCCAAAACAGTTGCTACAGCTAATATCCCGTGAACCTCATCCCAATATTTCTCAAATTTATCCATCATACTTAAAGCCATCATCCTAATCTCAGAATAAGCAGAAGTAGTCCAAGTACGAATTGACAACTTTATTTCACAGATTTTTGGAAAAAATAGATTTGCTGTAGGATACTTAGTTCTAGAAAATAGTTCAGTTATCACATAAAACAACTTTAGCCTGTCACATATTTCTTTGACCAACTTCCAGTCTTGATCACTAGGTAAACTCTTATACTGGGGTTCTCTTTGTTTCAAGCGAACAAATACATCAATGTACTCCGAAGCAGTGTGTAGCATGACATATGTAGAATTCCATCTAGTCTTAGAGTTGTAGATAGTGATTCTGCCGTATGTGGACAAGGAACATATATGAACCTACATATAAAACCAAACAAAATAATTTCCAAAATGTTAATAATTGTTTAAAAAAATTCAAACATATTATACATAAAATTGTATATTGTTTACCTCATAACTCGGCTTTGAAGCCTCCAAGCATCATCAATAAAGTGTGCAGTGATGACCATGAAACCTTTTTTTTGGTTTGAAGTCCATAAGTCCGTTGTTACGGTAATTCTACTCTTGTTGTCCTCCAATAAACGCATCATTTTCACTTTCTCCAAATCATAAATCTTGATAATGTCATTTTTTATGGTATTCCGAGACACAACTCTAAATAGCGGTTGAATAGATTTCACAAAATTCCTAAAACCAACATGCTCAACCATACTAAGCGAATACTCATGTAAAATTATCATTTTTCCTAACTCCGTCCTAGCGTGGTCTTGATCAAAATGATAAGTCCCCATAACCACTTTTCCACCCGCTTGCTTTGTAGGGTTCAATATTGACTGCCTAATGTCAGTTTGCTTACATTTGCGAAGTGCACATCTATCTAGATGTTTTTTCAAGTGATTTGTCCCATTTTTACTATGACCAACCAACTTCGCTCCACAATAGTTACAAATAGCCTTGATCTCGTTAGCAATATTCTTGAGCATAAAATGATTCCATATCTCAGATGTCTGTTTTCTTTTTCTACCCAATACACCAAGATCGGTTGTATGATCTCCATCTGAATCTATGCTTATTGGAATTTCTCTCGAATTTTGTTCGCCCGATAATAATGGAGGATTGCTATCATTTGTCGTTGGTGTTGATCTATCACAAGGCACTTGCGGGGTACCATGTGTACTTCCTATTGAACAATGCTCTTGTTCCGACATCCTGAAAGCAGAAGAGTAATAGAAAAAAAATTAGTAGTTGGCTTGAATGAGTAAGGACTTTATTTAAAAAATAAAGATCAAGCACAAATCTTAATACTAGAATAAGCATACAATGACACTAGAATGAAAAGCATATTTTTCTTCTTCTAATGGTAACTTTTCATGACAGAGACCTTTTAATTTTTTAGTGTCAAATACATTTATCTTTCAAGAGTTTCTTTGCTGGGACTATTTATTTTACATGGAAAAGGTATTACATGGTAAAGACAGCTTTTGTTAAGCAAAAAACTGGGATAAAGCTAGCTTCTGCTTATTGCAGCTTTCCAAGTCATTAATGAACTGTTATACCATATCATTTTTACAAGTACTCAGAATGTATGTGAAGCTGCTAACTTTGCTTTCACATATGACTTACTGACATGGAAATTGTCTATGGTGAAGTTGTTGGCAACCAAATTACTGCATAATACATCCAAGAAAGATTTCTAAGTTAATGTTAGAAAGGCATTTAAATGATGGGAAGTGTCAAAAGGAACCATAGAGCAGAACATTGAATAGAAAATATAAAGAATATGTAGCATCCTTGTTTTCATTCATGCATACAGTTGTAAATTTTGTCCGCTGACCCAAGTAGGAAAGCTCCCAGATAATGAATTGTATGATAAATCTCTGCAAGGAATATAACAATGATGTTAGGCAGATATTCCATCTTATTGACGATTTTCTCTAATATGAAAATATATGTTGTTTTCAACTCCTCTATTTTTTTAATTTTTTTAATAGCATCAGATGCTGCCTGTATGCATTACTAGTTAGGTTTACAAACATAAAGCAGGCTCCAATCAGATATTTTTGAATGCAATCATAGATATTGTATACTATTATATATCTTTAGTGTGGGATAATGCTGAGGTTCACCTGTGAAGTGGGTAGTCCCAACTTAATACTTGTAATTAAGCAATTCTAATGTGTAAATGTAATAATACTCACACAATGACACAATATCGTGATAAGTTATGATTATACAAAAAAAAAAGAAAAAACATATGCCTCCAAATAATAATGAGATTGGAAGGCATCGCATTTGTGTCCCAGCCTTGGAGTTCTAATCATGCATTTGAAACAAAATAAATGCAACTTCAAGGAATTCTTAACAAGAAAATAGCATGCTTATGTAGCATAACAGTGGATGTTAATTGTCCAAGTCTAGTGGTCAAAATACTCAAGAATCAAGAATGTTTATTGAAGTTTTGTGCTTTAGTGGAAACGTTTTGTGTACAAAAAATCGGGACAACTGAAGCAAATTATGGTTCATCTAATTTGGGGGAAACAGCAGCAATCTTATGATATTCACGATCTTCATAAACCAATCGTCGATATTTACATATTATTCAATCTGAATGAAGCTTGTCTCCAAGTATTAATTAGAAAAAAGCTGCATATCAATCAAAAGCAAAATAAACCAAAATAAACCAAGAATATAAATTTCCAAATAAATAACAAAATACGAAAGCAAAAGAAAAAAACCAAGAACAATCCAAAATCAAATACCCAAATCCAATAACAAAAAAAATGGTAGTATAATTTACCTTCAAGAATATATATTCAATCAAAGGATGAAGACGTCAACAAAAAGAAGAAGAATCAGCCGACAATAGATGATCCAAGGTGAGCTACGAGTGCGACTGCTTGCAGGAGAAACTGAGGAGGCGAGGGCGCGAGGAACCGAGGAGCAGGCAGTGGTGCACTGGTGCTGTGCCGCAAGCCCGCAACAGCAATGGTAGGGAAGCAGGAAGCTGGAAGAGAATTAGGAAAAATGGGAAATGAATAAATGATTTTATTTTAGGGTTTTGACTTTTGAATACACTGAATTTTTTCTAACATTTTTATTGAGCAAAATGAAAATTTTACAAGTTATGATTGTAGTGTAATGGTTAAGAATTCAAAAAAATTTCCTCCCCACCCGAGTTCAAATCTTAAGGCTGAAGTTTTTACAATTCACATTCACAATTATACAACTTTATTCTTGATTTTTTAATTAAAAAAAAAAAAAATTTATACGGGGCCGGTCACGGGGCGGGGTTGACCCGCCCCGGGTAGCTTCATCTGCCCCATACCCGCCCCATTTATCCAATCGTCCGGGGCGGGGCAGCCACAAACGGGGCGCGGGGCGCGGGTCAAATTGCCATCCCTAGTTTCTACTAATTGTGATGATACTTTAAAGATGTACTTAACTCATTTTGGTTCATATTTTGATGTTTATAGTGCTATACATGAAGTAAATATCTTACTTTAGTCAGCACTTATCATAGATACAACTAAGTAAAAATAGAAAATTGAGCCACTTCCAACAAGTGAGAAGAAAACATCTCATCAATTCAACAACCACCAAAATTAGAGCTTAAAGTATTGCTTGACACTTTTAAATATGCATTATTGGGAGGAGCCGGGACTTTACCAGTAATTATCTCTTCTTCCCTTGATAATGCGCAAAAAGGTAAGATGTTAAGTGTTTTGATTAAACATAAAGAGGTATTAGGATGGGCCATTGCTGATATCATAGGTATAAATCTAGTAGATTGTATGCATCAAATCTATTTTAAGGAGAATTCTAGGTCTACTAGAGAGATGCAACGTACGTTAAATTCTAACATGAAAGTGGTGGTCAAAATTGAAGTGTTTACATTGTTAGATGCGGGGATTATTTATTCCATTTTTGATAGTACGTGGGTAAGTCCAGTACACATTGTCCCAAAAAAATCAGGTATCACAGTAGTTACTAATACTAACAATGAATTGGTTCCAAATAGAGTAACTACATGTTAGTGTGTTTGCATTAATTACAGAAAATTGAATTCAGTCACTAGAAAAGATCACTTTCTTCTTCCATTCATTGATCAAATACTTGATAGGCTTGCAGGTCATAATTTTTTATTGTTTTCTAGATGATTATTGTGGCCATAATCAAATTCCCATAGCTCCAAAAGATCAAAAGAAAACTACTTTCACTTGTCATTTTAGAATCTTTGCATATAGAAGAATGTCATTTGGTTTGTATAATACACCTACTACTTTTCAAATATGTATGCTTAGTATTTTTCTGACATTGTTGAGAGGTTTCTTGAAGTATTCATGGATGATTTTTCTGTATTTGGAGATTCGTTTGATGAATATTTGCGCTATCTAACTTTAGTTTTGTAGAGATGCGAGGAAAAGAACTTAGTTTTAAATTGAAAAAAATGTCACTTCATGGCGAAATAAGGTATTGTTCTTGGTCACATTATCTCTAATAGTAGATTGAAGTTGACAAAGCTAAAGTGAATCTTATATCCAATATTCCACCTCCAAAATCAGTGAAAGAAGTAAGATCTTTTCTTGTGCATGCTGGTTTTTATAGAAGATTTATTCAAGATTTTAGTAAAATCTCTAAATCCTTATGCAATTTACTTGTTAAAGATGCACTTTTTGTCTTTAATGATTATTGTTTAGAAGCGTTTGAAAGACTTAAAAAATTGTTGATCGCTGCACTTATCATTTGACAACCTGATTGGGATTTACCTTTTGAACTCATGTGTGATGCATTTGATTATGCTATAAGAGCAGTTTTAGGACAGAGATTAGATCAGTTGCCTTCCTTTATTTACTAAGCTAGTAGGACTCTTAACGATGCATAATTGAATTATTCTACTACTGAGAAAGAAATGCTAGGAGTTGTATTTGCATTAGATAAATTTTGATCATATCTTGTAGAGTGTAAAGTAATTATTTATTCTGACCATGTTGCCCTCAGATATCTTCTACTAAGAAAGATGTTAAACCAATGTTGATTCGGTGGATTTTCCTTTTGCAAGAATTTGACATTGAGTTTTAAAAAAATGTTCTGAAAATGTTGTAGCTAACCACTTATCTCGTATTGTGCTTGACTCTATACATGAAAACCTACCATTTAATAAGTTGTTTCCATATGAACAACTTATGAATATTAATGTTGTACACTGGTTTGTTGACATAGTTAATTATCCTGTTATATGTAAGCTTCTAAAACATTGGATTAAAAAAAGATAGAACTAAGTTCTTAGCTGAAGTGAATAACTTATTTTGGGATGATCATTATCTGTTTAAATACTGTGCTGATGAAATTATAAGGAGATGTGTCCCAGAAAGTAAATTCCAAAGTGTGATCTCTTTTTGCCACGACCAAGCTTGTGGAGACTATTTTAGTGCTAAAAAAACTACTGCCAAAATTTTACAATGTGATTTTTATTGGCCTACTCTTTTTCGTGACACTTATGTTTTTTGTTCTTCATGTGACAAGTGTCAATGCATGGGAAGCATTTAAAAAAGAAATACGATGCCGAAGATAATAAATCCTGGAGGAAAGTCTCAACATCTTCAAAGAAGCCACCCTAAATATTGCAGCCTACTAGAGAAAAATGACTCGAAGATTCAATGACCGGGTAAAGATGCTCAAGTTTAGAGCTGGAGACCTTGTCTTCAAAAAGGTGAAGGTGTCCGGGCACCATCTGGAAAAGCTTGGCCTGAATTGGAAAGGTCCACTCGAGGTAATTCGATGCATTCAGAAAATGGGCAAACAACCTGAAAGACCTAAATGGAAAATCCCTACCCGACCTTGGAACACGGAAAACCTAAAAATCTACTACAAGCAGGAACACTAAGTCCAATCACGACCATTTTCCTGAATTCATTATGTTTTTTTTAGTCATCAGACCTGCGCATCCTTTTTTTATTTCAGTCGTTGGGCATGCTTGTCCCCTGGTTCACGTCGACTCACTAATTGACTCATTGAGTTTCACACCCTACCTCAATGGTCTAGCCATTTTCTCTACTTTTCAACATCAGTAAAGGATGTTCAAAAAAGGAAAAAAAAAATTTCCTAGGGTTTTAGAGAGCTCAAAAATTTAGGAGATCAGAACCTCTCTTACCTCTACAAATAAACGAAACAACTATACTCTAGCAGGTATTTCATCTCGAGGATGAGCCGAAAAAATTATACCTCGAGATGATTTCTAAGTAATGGCAACCGACAAAGAAATAGGTCAAGAGCCTCCAGCTAGTATGAGCCAATTGGTAGATCATATACTGGAGGATAACTAGATGCATATAAAAAAGGATTTAAGGAGAAACCTATGCCTGCCCATCAGTTCTCACCATCCCGAGACCTATAGGACAGGTCAATCAAACTAGGCATTCGCCATAAAAAAAGATGACTTGACCTTAAACCTCCTAAATTCGGGCCTTAAAAATTGCTCTTTCATCTTATTTCTAAAACCTAGAGGTGTCAATCCGGGTCAGTCGGGCTGGGTCAGCCCGCCTCCGATGAAGCCCGATGACGGCCCGCATTAGAAAAAGGCCACGCCACGGTGGGTTGTGGGTCGGGCCAATCCAGCCTGGAAAAATTGAACACAAGCCCGGTCCACCTGTTGGCCCATCTGGATCGAGCCCATATGGGCCACAGTTTGGCTCGCATGAATAAAAAATTAATTTTTTTTTGAAATTACTAAAAATTTCAAAAAAAAAATTAGTAACTTATTGTAATTCAAAAAAATGTTTACATTTATAGCCAAAAAAATGTGTGAAATTAATAAAAAATAAATAAATAACAATGATAAATTCACATTTGTTATTTATTTAAAAAAAATATTTACATGGAAAATTATTTCTAACTTTGTAAAAATAAATGCAAACAAATAACAATTTGGATTTTGGACTTTGCAGACTTGCCTCCTCGCACTGGCCGCACAAATTTTTTTATACATTTTTATTTTTATTTTTTATTTCTGATTGAACAGCAACAGGTTGCTTTTACAAAAGCAGCCTGCTGCTGCAGCTACCTGCAATTCTACAGGCAGTAGATTGTGATAGCCGCTGATGCGGCTGTCACATTGCTTTATCAGCTTTTTGCCATTTCAAATTGAATTTTATTTTATTTTATTTTTATTTTTATTTTTATACGGGCCATCAGTTAACTGCTTGCCCGCGTTAGCTTGAACCACTGGGCCCGCGGTTCAAGCCTCCACGGCCCGTGAACCGTCCATCCGGTTCACGGGTCGGCCCGTGGTCCTGGGTTGAAGTGGGTGGGCCAATACGGGTTCGACCAGCTTGCCCGTCTTTACACCTATACTAAAACCCCACAACTTAAGGTTAGATAATTCTTTAGTTTATTCATCATTTAATCCTTCAATAAGGACACCATCTAGATTGTTCTCAGAGTTGTCCTCGACATTATCCTCCTGAACAATCCTAGGCATCTCGGGCCTACACTTTTCACAATATTCTGTATCAAAAGATTCAGCACTGCAGGTACTTGCCTCACTCTCAGTTTCAGCTTTAGTTCTTGGTCGTTGAACCTTAACAATTGCCTCACCATCATTATAAAAGGTGCAAATAAGTTAAAGCTCAGACTCTTACCTACAAGTTCGAGAACGAGTTCTTTAAAGTCGACCTCTTTTGCCACGACCTGAGTTGTTTCAACACAAATCTCAGAGAATATAAAGTAACAAATGAAATGAAATAAAGATATGTTTATACGGGAAAAATAGGCTGGAAAATCTTTCAATCTCAGTCCTCGATCGTGATCACATGTAATCCATATGTAAGCCCTAACATGCAGTAATTTACCACTATGCACTATCCCCACAAAGACGGTGCATGCCCTTCCAATTTCTAGGCGTGCCTACGTGCATGTGGGATGAGCTCGATGCTCTGCATCTTGAGGTTGAGCCCGGTCCCGATCGCACGAGGGCCAACGATCAAGCCAAATTTATCCAAGCTCAACTTGGTTGGCTTCTGATCTCGAGGTCACTTACGAGACCACATAATGTAACGATTAACCACCCTGGTATGTACGAGGGCCAGCATTGTACCCAGAGGAACTATGCCAAAGCATGAAACACAATGAAGGTCTAGCCGTCCTGTATATTCGATGATTGGGATACTGCCTGAGGATTGACTATCCCCACCACCGCAGATCACCATCCTAATATAGGGATAGTTAATACTGATCGGGCATGCGTGAGAGGAGCTTAGTCCTAGTTAACTTTTAAATCTAAGCACCCTAATCCTTATCCATTACGCAAGCACAATCCTTTTGGAATTAGGATACTAGGTCGAACACAGACTTCTACAATTATACGTCCTATTAGTCTCATGGGCCGGACTCCGTCCTAAAGTAGTCATACTCCTTCTAGGACTACCTCATAAACCGTTATATAGAGATGCATTTAACTCATCATTCAAATTATGTTATCTTGCACTATTGAGTCTGTAACCCACTCTTATATTTTCTCTCCACATTCGCTAACTTAAGCATCGAAGGGACAACGAGATCCTACCTCAACACCTTTATTTAAGATACAAAGAAGCTCTATTCATGATCATCCTTAGTCAAGTTTCCACTATCGACCTCAAACTATATGTCTGAGCTTGCCTGTTCCTCAATTTAGTGTCTATGTTCATGTTTTTGTTATTTAAAATGATTTACTTTGAAAATATAAATTACAAAATATTAGTCGGCCCCCTAAAGATGTCTTTGACCTTTCTCTAGTAATCATAGCGTGATAACATGTCTAGATGAGCTTTTAAGGGCATCTCCAATGCATTTAATGGATTAGAAGAAAATGTGTGCCACATCACTAAATAGACAATGTCTATTAAAAATACTTCTTCAATGCACAATGTAGAATACTATGTGAAGCTGACGTGGCACTATAAAAAATAGAAGATGTGAAGTACTCCTTCTACATCTAGATGCTATGTGAGAATGGTGAGTCAGCAATTGTTTAATTTTTGACTTAATTTTTTAAAATTGTGTTAAGTAGATTAGTTTTATTATTTTTAATTTAAAAAAATAAATGCCACATAATCAATATTATTAAATTGTAGAATGAACCCATTGGAGAGAATTTTTAGACTTCACCGTCTATTCATTCCACATAATCTAGAAATCCATCTATTTAATTTCCACGTCAACCACAATCCACTCACTGCATTGGAGATGCTCTAAGAGTTTTGTAGCTTATAAAAAGATTTCTCACATAATAGCCTATTCAAATAATTATAGATATGATATACATGTCATTTTTATATTCTTGTTACTTGTGTTCATATTTATCTATATGTTATGCTTAGTTTCATTTTAACATCGCTATATACTTATCTTTGACCTAATTTCTTATTTTCATTTTTCTCATATAAATTTGTAACTAATTTCTTTCTATTTTTTCGTGGGCAATTATATATCCTTTTCCAACCATTTTCAAGCATTTTCCATTTCCCTTCCCTTCTTCATACCCTAAAATCTATAAAAATGTTATTATTTAGTACAAAAAAGTGTTGAACTTGTATTTTAAAAATAGAAAAATCAGGGATGGATTCCTAAACTTTTTAGATAACGTGATTTTGAGTCCTTAATCTTCAAAAGTAAAATTCTGAGTCTCAATCTATATAAATGTGTGAATCTAGATCCATATGTGACCGAAATTATCAATTTAGACGTTAAAATCGTATGCGACTTTCACGTGACTTAAATTGAACGTTAAGTAGTTTGATGAGAAAGTGGCGTGGAATTGTAACTTCATATTAATGATTTTCGTCACACACCTAAATTCACATATTTAAATATATTAAGATTTACATTAATTGAAAGGTTTAGAAGCCTCATCCTAATTTTCACTAAAAAAATTATCCAACTTGCTTTAGAAAAAATAATACGAAAAGAAGGAGAGCAGGTCAAGTCTTTGTCATGATTTATAAAACCAAGTGAACCTCAATCACCATATAGAAATTTAGAGAAAATTAAAAAACCAAAAAGTTTCACACAAGTTTAATTAACTAGTTTCTAAGATTTTATGAACAAAATATTAGAAATTTTATTTTAGCTACTAATAGGCTAAAAATTCCAGGGTGCATGACTCGTTTTGCTATGCACGAGAATTAACAACCAAAAAAAAAAAAAAAAAACACCATCAAGCATATTACAAACCAAGCACACGACAAAGTGAACTTATACTCAATATAGTTCTATAGAGATTTTTCTAAATCTTGCTCTTCGAGCATCAACACAAGAGACGTTTTATATTTATTTTTAATAGTGAACTTTATTGTTCTAAAAAGTGTAAAGGGTAGTTAGACGTGGAAGTCGAGACTTTTCGGACTTAAGCAAGGTCAAGATGAAGGCGAGGATAAGACAAAAGCGTGACTAGGCGTGGAGGCTGAGCTTTAAATTTAGACGGAGCCTAGACAAGTTTTTTAGAACAGTGAGTTTTACATAGTATTGCATATTAGTGCTCGTTTAAAAAAATGATTGTTTGGAACTTTTTGAATCAAATTTTCTACCATACATTTAAGTGGATATTACACCAACTACTTATGAATATTAAAATAATCCTAAATCTAACAACTTAACTTATTTATTTCAAAAATACTACATTCTTAAAATTAGATTAATTAATTTAATATTGAATTAATAATATATTAAAGTCATTTTTAAACCAATGATTGTTTGGAACTTTTTGAATCAAATTTTCTACCATACATTTAAGTGGATATTACACCAACTACTTATGAATATTAAAATAATCCTAAATCTAACAACTTAACTTATTTATTTCAAAAATACTACATTCTTAAAATTAGATTAATTAATTTAATATTGAATTAATAATATATTAAAGTCATTTTTAAACCTAAAAAAATGATTGTTTGGAACTTTTTGAATCAAATTTTCTACCATACATTTAAGTGGATATTACACCAACTACTTATGAATATTAAAATAATCCTAAATCTAACAACTTAACTTATTTATTTCAAAAATACTACATTCTTAAAATTAGATTAATTAATTTAATATTGAATTAATAATATATTAAAGTCATTTTTAAACCTTTAATTATCCAAAATGATTGTTTGGAACTTTTTGAATCAAATTTTCTACCATACATTTAAGTGGATATTACACCAACTACTTATGAATATTAAAATAATCCTAAATCTAACAACTTAACTTATTTATTTCAAAAATACTACATTCTTAAAATTAGATTAATTAATTTAATATTGAATTAATAATATATTAAAGTCATTTTTAAACCTTTAATTATCCATTACCGCTTTTAACCTTCCTAGATTATAGTGTCCATTAAATTAAAAACTCCCAAACCGAAGAAACTTCTCCATTTACAAGCTGGAACAAAATCTTTTAAAATTTTAGCAAATCTTCTCTCAAAATCTCGAAATCGTAGTGCATTTTTCCCAATTTTTTATCTTGGTTGAAGAATGGAGACTCCAAATCGCGAAAATACAAGGTTGAAGACGGCGTCGCCTAGAGAAGAAACCATACCGGAGTCGAACACTTCCAATCACCGACGAATAACGTTTTCTACACCCACAAAAGCACCCAAAACGAAAGAGACATTGAACTTGTTGAAGTTTAGAGTTGGTTTTGTACTTGTAACAGTTGTGACAGTCTAAAGTTGGTTTTGTATTTGTAACAGTTTCTGTTTAATATTACTGTTTGATACAAATGTTACAAATGATATTGTGTATCAATGTCTGGTACAAATGTTACAAATGATATTTTGTATTACTGAATATGTTATTAAATATGTTACAGATTATATTATGTTATTTTACACATTACATGTTACATGGATTGGTATTTTGTATCGCTGATGTTACATATGTTACAAATAATGAAATTATGAGTTTTATTTGTTAGATTTGGCATTGTGTTACATATCTATATCATACTGATGTTACACAATATCAATATATTTTTAGAGTCTAATGTGTATATTAATACGAACTTGTTGAAATTTAGAATTAGTTTTGCAGTTGTAACAGTTTCTGTTTAGCACAGTCTGATACAGATGTTACAAATTATATTGTGTATCACTATCTGATACAGATGTTACAAATAATATTTTGTATCACTAAATATGTTACTGAATATGTTATAGATTATATTATGTTATTTTACACAGCACATGTTACATAAACTGGTATTTTGTATCACTGATGTTACATATGTTACAAATGATGAAATTCGTGAGTTTTATTTGTTAAATTTGACATTATATGTTACATCTCTATATCATATTGATGTTACACCATTTTATTTTATACCAGGGTACATAACATAATACATTGATTATGTTCAAAGAATTGTATTAAATCTTAATTATGTAACTGTAAAAGACAGATCCATTTTACCTATATTGTAACAATGTATTCAAATTTATGAAGAAAAAAACAATATAGCACAGTAACATTAGTTCAAACTGAATTTTTATCAATTATCATTATGCTTGTTGATCAATCTTCACGGACTGATTTTTTTATCGAATGATGTTCTTCACGGACTGATCTTCTCCACGGACGGATGTTTTTCACATACCGATGTTCTTCACGGACTGATCTTCTTCTTCGACTGATGTTATTCATAGAATGATGTTTGCCTGATTTTCTGAAATTGTTTGTTTTCTATTTTGGCAAAGAATCAATTAGATATCCAATATAATGGAAATAACGGAAAATCTCATTTTACAGTTTTCAGTTACAGCTGGTAATTATAGCTTGTAATTAATATATCAATATATGAAATTATAATAAATATATTTAAAAGACAGTATTTTTAGAATAATTTTAAAAAAGTGGCTCATTTTTGAAAAAATTCTTACATTTAAATAAAAAATATTTTAAAATTATAAAAGATAAATATTCAGCTTCAAGTACCGTCATTGGACAGTAATCAAGGCGACATATTATAAAGTTTTATGGGCCCATTAGAGGTTTCAATCGCTTGAAGTTGAAGCATATCTCCACGTGTTTCCCACCTATGCCGACACTTCTTAAATGGGCCCACAATTTTGGCCCAAATCAAACCCAAACCACAACGTGTTTTAGTAGAGAGATAATGACATTTTCTCCTTTTCACAAGTGTAAAGATTTCACTGTTGGTCCTCTATTTACTATTCAAACAGTAGGTTGATCCTCACCTTTAAAAATAAACAAGTTAGTCTTCAACTTTTTTTTTAATAGTTGCACATCTTATTCTTGTGATTGTTTCATACATAGTTTTGCTTTATTGTGAAGTAGCTCTCCTAAAAATATATTTCACTTAAAATTTCTAGTAAGTAATTCAAGTTGAAAACAATAATCAACTTCATTATATAAGATATATAAAAATTTCATCCCAATTTACAAACAATATTTTAAAAATTAGATTGGTTATCAACTTGTACGAGATAAAATAATTAAGGGTCAAATAGTCGAATCGAGATCAAATTGGTGGTAAAAGAATATTAGACGTTTCTAGCTGGAGCGGAACCAGGATTTTAATTTAGTGCGGGCGAAAATTAATAAATGTACAATTATATGTACAATTTTAAGTCACTCTTGTGCGTATATTATACGTATATGTGTACATATTTTTGTTGTACTTTTCCTTTTTGGGCCATTAAATTTTAAATCACCCTTGTGCGTATATTATACGTATATGTGTACATATTTTTGTTGCACTTTTCCTTTTTGGGCCAATTTAATGGCCCATTTGAAGTGGTAAATTTTTTTTTTTTCAGTGCAGTGTAGTGATGTTGAGCCATTATTATTATTTTTTTTTTATCATTTGATGTGATAAATTGTTTTGGGCCACAAGTCCAGTGCAGGCATTTGCCAGCATTGGACTCTACATGGCTCCGTCCATGGTTTCTAGTTCTTGACTTGTTTTAAATGATTTTTATATTTTTAGATTTTATGTATAATTAAATCAATTTTTGGGCCGATTTCCAGCCTTTTTGGTCAAACCAACTACTTCGGTCCAGTTTTGACAATATTGTTGAACAGAGATTTAGCGAATTTTGATTATTGTGCAACTATAGTTAGGTTGGAGATCTATTTACTTCTGTTCAAATGTTAGGAATTAGTGCTAGTTTGATTATGTTAAAAATTAGATTTTTTTTTTTATAACTTCTGATAAAAATTGATAAAATTTATGAGTCCTATGAAATGTATGATTAAAATTAATGGTTCATTTTCACTTCAATTTTTTTTTTTTTTTTTTTTTTTTATCAAAATCAAATAAAGCCTAGATTTATTACTGAGACAATAGGTCAAGGACCAGCACGTAAATTTTACCCTTTACCTCTCCCCCATGTACCCCAGGAGATCCAGGTCAAATTACATAAAAAAGAAAAAAGACACGTAGATGACAGCTTATGGCGACTTTCGTCTTTACATGTTAGAGCGCGGACACGTATACTCTGTCCAAATATTTTAGCAGCTGGATATTGGCCCCGCGATTAAGAAATGGTTAGAGGAGGTTTGAATTTTTCTCTTCCTTTTCTGAATTTTTTTTATTATATTTGTAGATATATAGTGTGGGAGTATGTGATATTTTGGTTGATAAAATTTCTGGGTTTGTCCAAATTGTTGCTCTATTATTTGAAGATGGGTTTGTTGAGTATGATATTGGGTTTGTGTGGATTTGGAGTTGGCATTTCAACCGGGCTCACTCTTGGTTACTACTACTTCATCTACTTCCAATCCAGCGATGTCAAGGTGTTCTCTCTCTCTCTCTCTCTCTCTCTCTGTGCGTGCAACTTACTGTGTGTTTTTAATATTTAGATTAGTACTTTGTGTATTTGTATCAAGTGTGCATGTATGTTTTTGGTTCTCATTAGTCTTAACGAGATTGCAGAATTGGGTTATCAAATACATCTATACTTGTCAAAAATGAATTTGATTTTCAGTGATGGTTCAACATTCAACTTAAGTACTGGTTCGAATAGCAGGGCATGAGATTTTGGGGACTTAGGTGAAAGTTTAAATGGTCGCTTAATAAATAGTTTAATGCAAACACTGATTATAGATAATTTTTTTATACTAAATAAAAAATTTAAAACTATTCAAAAGTCACTTTAAATATACTTTTCTAACATATTGAGATAAAAAACCATGAATTAATCTATCACAATCTGCTCTCTAATTCATGTTTTGGTAAAATTAGTGCATTATTTATGACAATTTAATGATGTATGTACAAAACGATCATTTACAGAAATATCGAAAAATGAAGAATTAGATTCGATCGTGGCAAGAGTTTGACTCTTTCTCCTTAAGGCGAAAATTTCCTGCACAGGTGTTTACGGTTTCTCGAGAGACGTTTTCCAAAATATAACAACCATTTTTCGTAATAGTAGCACTTTAAATTACGAGAACAACGAACCAAACAATATTTTGTTCGCTCTTTTAAATGAAACCTAGACTTGAAATTCATGCAAAAATTATTTCTAGACTAAAATATGATTTAATTTGCAATCATATAGGAGTCTATTTATAACATTTGAAAACTTGTGTTAAAAGACATAGCTTCATAAAAAGGCATATCCAAAAAACATGTTTTGTTGGAAAGTACATATCTCTAAGATGAAAATATGTGACTCTTAATAAATGACATGTCAAAAAAGACACGACTTTTCAGCCAAACAGATTTTAGACTATTCTACAATATTCTAATCCACTTTCCAACAATTTTCGTGTTTTTAAGCGATTCACTTTAGGCTTTAATTTCTCATTTATCCAAAATCTACGTCAATCTACTCGCGGAGGGATTCAATTTAAAACTAGTGAGGAACAATACAATCTTATTCATTTTGAGAGAATTCGATCTTTGAAGTTTGAACTATAGTTTGCAAAAAATTAATAAATTTTCCATAATTCCATTATTATTTAATCAATCAATTAATAAAATAATAAATGAATTAATTGTGCAATTGCCTTGGGAGATTGAGGCAGAGCAATTGGCACACACGACAACTTCTCTCCTTCTCTACAAAATTGGCACTCCGCTGTCCATTCTTAGTTCTGTCAATAGCTCAAGGCTTGGATAATATGTATAATGTAGGGTTAAATCTCTATTTGGGCCTTGTTTGCCATTTGGGCTCATTTCAAATGAATGGGATATTTTTTATTAAGTGGGCTTTTTTTTTTTTTTTAAAAAAAAGGCCACAATTTTTGGGGTCCTGCAATGGTTGGAGGCCCTAGGCGGCTACCTAGCCGCCTATGCCCAAAGCCGGCCTGTTGAATAGCTAGGGACATGAAAGGAAATCACAATGGGGTCCAACTTGTCTACGTATGCATGCGATACAGACTGAATGCCGTATGGACCATGTCGGGACTTGGGGGACCAAATGGCCCAAATCCGGTGGCCATGGTTGGGGGTCGTATCGGCACTTCAGATTTTTAGCGAAGGATTCACTATTTTACTTCACTTAATAAATAATTCGTTTGCTCCGTAGTTTTCTTGTTTAGCTTCTTTCTTTGCAAGTCATAAAGTTGTATTGCATGATTACTGTTGCTCCCCTTGTGTCTTTTTAATGTTGAAGTCCAGTAGTTGCTTATGAATGGAATGAGTATACATAATAAAGAAAATGCATCACAGATTATGTAAACTATCTTAAAAGGTTTTTTTTTTTTTTTTTTTTTGCTGTTAACTTGATTAGGATCCCGTTATCCGTCCATTGGTTGAGCAAGAGAATGAAAATTTGCAGCGATTACTTCTTGAAATCCCCTCTTGGGTGAAAAATCCAGATTTTGATCGTGTACGTGTATGGCTAATGTAATTACTTTTGAATACTTTGGCTTTTTTTGTTTTTTATTTTATATCCTACTGAATTATAATGTTTATTATGTTACTTTCTATTGGAATCAAGATTGACTGGCTCAACAAATTCCTTCAACTCACGTGGCCTTACTTGGACAAGGTACTGTTTTATTTTTTGCATATTATTGGCTTTTTACCTCATTGGTGAGTTGTCAATTCGTCAACTCCTTTTGTATTGAATGTTCATAATTCAATCATTCTCTCTCAGGCAATATGCAAGACAGCCAAAAATATCGTGATGCCCATTATTGCCGTTCAAATTCCTAAATATAAAATTGAATCTGTTGAATTTGAAGTACTAACTATGGGATCTCTGCCACCAACTTTTCAAGGTTAGTTTCAAAGTGGCAATTAGTGAGACTAAGTTTTGTTTTCCCATTTTTGTGATGTGAATCAGGATTTGGCATGAAGCTCAGTGGACGCCAGTGTACAAGCCAAAATGAACACGAGTGGTCTAATTGCATTAGATTGAAATACAGTATGCTTGCCTAAGAAAAGTAAATTTAAAGAAGATTTGATGAAACTGATATTTGGAATGAGAACGCTATTAACTATGAATACTGGTGTACCAGTTTTTTTTACACCATGCACAGATTCCCTAGGAAAAGGGGCGTTTCGAATCACAATTTTGTGGCTTTTGACTACTCGTTTTACCATAGTGAAAGCAATGGCAGCTAAAAACACTTGAACCCCTGTACACTAACCAATCTTTGAAGGAAAAAATCATTTAGAGATGTTATTAGAGAGTGGTGTATAAACCAGAAAGTGAAAATTTGAACGTGTGAGAAAGCTGTGAACGGCATGGAGCTGGCGAAAATTCATGAAGGTGGAACTGTAATTTTCCTAAATATTTGATGCTTTCTCCTCTAAAGGACACCAGAAGATGAAAAATAGAAACTATTTCAATTGTTACTAAAACATTTAAATTCCAATAGGGATTGCAAGAGCATGGCTCAGTTAAAACAGGAAAAAGAAGAGCAAGCATAAAAGAAGTATGATATCTTACCATTCAGTGGCGAATTTTTTATTAGAGAAGATTGGGGGATGTGTACCATCCATTACTCTCCCCTCCAGCCCTCCCCCTCTCCTTCCTTTTACAAACCAATGTAGGCAAAAGATAAAATAGGAAAAATGAGAGAAGCATGGAGGAAAATCCTGATGGGAGCGAAAAGACGAGAAAAATCACTGGGTGTGAAGACCAGAAATAAGTATTGTGCAGATGTTGTGCATTTTTGTGTATATATATCATAATGGTAGGTGGTTGTCTCTAGACTAGTTAATGCTTTAACCAAGTTGGAATACGTAATGTCCATGCTTAATGTGTTATAGTAATTGATAAGTTCGTTTTGTGCACTTATTCGGGCTTTTAAACTAAGCTTTTATCTCGTCATATTATTGATTTCTACTTAATTTAGTGTGTTATTCTTTATATTTCAATTTTGGACCTGTTTCTAAAAAATTGGAAGATTAGACGAAAAGAGCAACAAGTTGGCAAATATTTAGAGAATATGTGAACTCAATTTCACTCAATTGGAATTTGAAGGACCAAATGGGAGGTTATGAAAAGTTGAATGACCAAATTGGAGGTTATAAAAAGTTGGAGGACTAAAGGCGCAAAATTTAGAAAAAAAACCAAGCTGAGCGATCGCCCAACTTATAGCTAGTCGAGCGCCCAACAACCAAAGCCACCAACAAAATGTAAAAACCACAACTGGGCGATCGTTTGTCGTGGATTATTTTGTTTCCTTTTAGATTTCTAATCCAATTAGAAAATTTTTGGCTCACGATTTTAATGATTTTTTGGGATCTTTTGGGCACCATTAGGAAACTATATATATGGATTATAAACTCATAATCGGGGGCCGAATTTTGGGAGAAAAACAAGAGATAAAATACCAAACGGAAATCAAAATTCATCTTTTCAAGAATTAAATCAAAATTAAGATCAAGATTTTCTCTTTTGAGTGTTCTTCTTATCTGGGTGATGGATAATTTATTTTCTTTTTCTCTTTATTTTCTTATTATTAGTATGTTAGGCTAGATTTATTTTAGTGCTAGGATTACGATGAAGCTTGTAGTTTATATTTTTCTATTTAGAGACTTGGTTTTTGACGATTTATTTCAATATAGTTTTGAATAATTAATTTTGATTTATATACAATTATATACGTAGTAATTGTATGAGTATTGTAGTTTGTTTTACTATCAAGAGATCGAAAACAGGCTAGACAATATTTTAATTATCTTAAAGTCCGATAGGGAATAGGAATATACCGTTATGCTTTATGTGATCTTTAATTATCTATAGAAACTTAATACATCCGTGTGTATTTGTATTCATGATAGAGATATAGTCGGGTCATACATATGAATATGTTTGATTTTATTCGAAAGAAATTGTTAAACAATTTAGGGATATTGATCGTCATAACTGATGTACTTTGTCAAAAAAAGAATCAAGTTAGAGAAATTGACAACTATAAGTAGATTCGGGATCCTAGTACTTTTCTTTTCCAAAGTTAAAGTAATTTTTATCAAATTTAATCTTTTACTTATTTGAATCATAATTAATTAAATTGTTCTTAGTTCAGATTTTAGTTAGTTTTTAAACTCAAATTTTCAAAGTTAACAAATTCGGTTAAGGTTAGTATAATTGCAATTGAATTATCTAAATTCTTGTAGGTACGATATTTGGACTCAACATCCATTATATTACTTGTGCGATCCGTACACTTGCGGAATATTAAACACATAAAAACGCTGACAAGTTTTTGGCGCCGTTAATGGGATTTAGTTTTAGTTCTTTTCAGTTATATTAGTACTAATTCGAATTTTATTTTATTTTTGTTTAATTATTTATTATTATTTTCTTTTGTTTATTTCAGTATTTGATTTGTCTCTTTTCAGACATTTGCATGCGAAGCGTGAGACACGAGTCTCTAATTCCAGTTGATATAGAGATCGAATGCACTTTTCATCGTAGGCATCGAGAGGCAAGAAAAACACACCAAAAAGACCAAAAACAGTAAGACAAAATAAATAACAACGAGATCGCTAAGGCAAGATAGGAGAATGATGAAGACAATATGCTAGTTAGAGACTTTTTGACTCTACAAATAATCTAAAGCCAATTTAGCATTGTCTACCCAATTTTTTGGCGGCCGAACTTTGAGTTGAAGACTAATGTAATTAATCTATTTCAGAATGGACATCAATTTTATGGCAGGGCTGATGAGAATCCACGTACACATGTTTCACGCTTCTTAGAAATATGTCAACATTTCAAATATTAAGGAATCTCAGACGACACTATCTAGCTACGTTTGTTCCCACACATTCTCTGTGACAAAGTTCTTGAGTGGCTAGACTCATTGTCAATTGATAGCACAACCACTTGGAATGATCTAGCCTAAAAGTTCTGCACAAAATTCTTTCCACCAGCCAAGATCTCGAAGTTGAAGTATGATATATCCATATTTCAACAGTAAAAAATAGAATCTTTTGATGAGGCGTGGAACAGATTCAAAAATATACTAAAGAAGTGTCCTTATCATGGCGTTGGCAAGGACTAACAAATTCAGTATTTTTATGCTAGACTGCTCCCTTAATTTAAAAGTATGATCGACTCTTTATCTATCAAAATCGTTGTTGAAGCTTTAGAGCTGTTTGAAAGAGTAGCTACCACTACTGCTATGTGGGTATCAGACACAGTCATACACAAGAGAACTGCAGGAGTACATGAAATAAATACTTTCACGGCATTAGATGCAAAGATAGATTTATTAGTACACAAAGTGGAAAGTATGTCACATTCAGCCAATGCAGTGCAAATAAAAAAATCAACATGTGAAGAATGCGGAGCTAGTCATAGTATATCAGAATGTCCTATTCTATCACTACAGCCTGAGCGGGTCCAGTATATTTAAGGTGGTCAGTGCCAATAAAATAACCCACACTTTAACACATCTAATCCAGGTTGGCAAAATCATCCAAATTTCTGTTGGAGGGATAATTAGAATAATATAAGATCACATGGTCCTCAGTTTCAGCAGCCAGAAAAAAGAATATCATTAGAAGACATACTCGATAAATTCATCGAGAAAATTGAACAGATCTAATAATCAGTTCATGAGAAAGACGGAGACCACTCTTCAAAATCAAGGCACTTTAATAAAGAATCTTGAGACACAAGTAGGTTAGATAGCAGTTGCTATATCAGGCAGAGCACCAAGTACTTTGCCAAGCAATAAAAAAGTGAATTCTAATGAACATGTTAAAGCTGTTACTACTAGAAGTGGGGTTTAGTTACGAGAAATTCATGTAAAGAGATCAATTGCAAATAAAGAAAATGTACCATCCACTGATGAGGGGTACATGGAAGAGTCTGAGCAAACAACAAATATTAAAGAGAGTTCAGGTACACTCTAGGTTAAGGCAACCGTTCTTATAAAACCATATGAGCCTCCGATCTCATTTTCTCAGAGATTATAAAAGCACAAGCTAGACAAGCAACTTGAAAAATTTCTTGAGATCTTCAAGAAACTACATATCAACATTCCTTTTGCAGATGCACTTGCTCGATGTCCAGTTATGCAAAGTTTTTGAAAGACATTTTTTCAAATAAATACAAAATGGAGGATCATGAGACGGTGATATTGACAGAAGGGTGTAGTGCTATTTTACAAAATAAGCTACTTTCTAAACTAAAAGATCTAGAAAGTTTTATAATACCTTGCACAATTGGAGATTTTTGTTTTGAAAAAGCTTTGTGTGATTTAGTTGTTAGTATTAACTTGATGCGATTTTCTATTTTCAAGAAATTAGGTTTGACAGAGGCTAATGCAACTACGGTAACTCCACAATTAGGTGATCGGTCTATCAAACATCTAAGAAGAATTCTTGAAGATCTTTTGGTAAAAGTGGACAAATTTATCTTCTGAGTTGATTTCATCATTCTTGACATAGAAGAAAATAGAGATGTGCCACTTCTTCTTGGCCGACCATTTTTAATTACCAGTAGAACTCTAATTGATGTACAAAAAGGCCAACTGATTCTAAGACTTAATGAAGAGCAGGATACGTTTGATGTCTTCAAGGCAATTACATATCCAATCGAGTCAGATAGTTGCTTCAAAATTGATGTAGTTGATAATGGAGTTTACGACAATTTTCAACTCAATAATCCATTAGATCCATTGGAGGCTTGTATTGTGCATTCTCAATCTACTCACACTAATTCTGGTCAGGTTAAGATGTGCGCAAGATATCTTGAAGATAATTCTCCATATATACGCCGACCACGCTTTGAGGAGTTGGGCACGTATTTTACAAAGTCTTTGCTTTCTATTCAGCAGCTTCCAAAAATAGAGCTCAAGCAGTTGCCATCTGATCTCTGTTATGTTTACTTGGGAGAATCTTCTACTCTGCCTGTGATAATTGCTAATTCTATTAGTGAGCTTGAAAAGGAAAAGTTACTCTGAGTGCTTTGAGAACATAAGACAACTATTGGGTGATCTATTGCTGACATAAAGGGCATCAGTCCTACACTTTGCATGCATAAAATCCTCATGGAGGATGATTTTAAACCAAGTGTTAACAGTTAGAGGAGACTGAATCCTAATATGAAAAAAGTGATTAGAGCAGAAGTTATGAAGCTAATGGATGCAGGGATTATCTATCCAATTTTAGACAGTGCTTGGGTGAGCCCAGTTCAAGTAGTGCCAAAGAATGGTGGTATCATTGTGGTTTAGAATGAAAAGAATGAATTGATTCCAACTAGAACAATCACGGAATGGAGAGTTTGCATTGACTACTGCAAACTCAACACAACTATTAGGAAGGATCACTTTCTTATTTTATTTATTGATCAGATGTTGGAGCGATTGGCTGGATATTTCCATTACTGTTTTCTAGATGGATACTCTGGATATAATAAAATTCCAATAGCACCGGAGGATCAAGAGAAGACCACCTTCACGTGTTCTTATGGTACTTTTGCATACTGTAGGATACTTTTTGGTCTATGCAATACTCTTACCACTTTTCAGTATTGCATGATGGCCATCTTCTCTGATATGGTGGAAAAATTTATTGAAATATTTATGGACGATTTCTCAGTGTTTGGGTCATCTTTTGATTGATGATTGTTTGGAGCACTTACATATGGTTTTGCAACGGTGTGAAAACACAATCTAGCTCTTATCTTGGAAAAGTGTCACTTCATGGTTGAAGAGGATATCGTGTTGGGACATTGAGTTTTAGCTAAGGGAATTGAGATGGATAAAGCAAAGATTCAGGTTATTGAGAAATTACTACCACCAACTTCTATCAATGGTATTCGAAGTTGTCTTGGGCATGCTGGTTCTATCGTTGTTTCATTAAAGACTTCTCTAAAATCACAAAACTGTTGTGCACTTTGCTGGTCAAGGATGTGCACTATGTCTTCTTTGAAGAGTGTTTATTTGCATTCAACACCCTAAAAGAGAAGCTAATCTCAGCGCACTTGTGATAATTGCACCAGATTTGAGTCTGCCGTTTGAATTAATGTTTGATACAAGTAATTATGTAGTTGGAGTAGTATTGGGATAGCGAAAAGATAAATTTTTTAAGGATAGCGAAAAGATAAATTTTTTCATATGGTATACTATGCTAGCAAGATTTTAACTGATGCACAGCTCAACTATGCCACTACTGAGAAGAAGCTCTTAGCTGTAGTCTGTGCCTTTGATAAATTTCGATCATATTTTGTTGGATCAAATGTGATAGTCTACATTGATTATGCTGCTTTGAAGTATTTGTTGGCAAAGAAAGATGTAAAATCGAGGCTGATCAAATGGGTTTTACTTCTCCAAGAGTTTGATATGGAGATAAGAGACAAAAAGAGAAGCGGGAATGTAGTAGTTGATAATCTTAGGAAGAGCAGATTGAGACCATGGATATTAATGAAGTGTTTCTAGATGAGCAGATTTTTAACTTGGAGAAAGCATCGTGCTTTGTAGACATAGTGAATTTCTTAGCCAAGTTTATCATCCCGCCAAATTATTCAAGTCACCAAAAGAAGAAATTCTTTTCTGACTTGAAGCACTATTTTTAGGAGGATCCCATTCTCTATAAACGGGGTCCAGATCAAATAATTAGACGGTGTATTCCTGAAGAAGAAGTTCTTCAAATACTTGAGCATTGCCACTCCTTAGCCTACGCTGGACACTTTGGTGCATCTAAAACAACTGCTAAAATTCTATAGTTCGGGTTCTATTGGTCTTCTCTCTTTAAAGATGCATACTTTTTTGTGAAGGGGTGTGATCGATGCTAACACACAGAAAATATCTTGAAAAGGAATGAGATGCCTCTAAATAGTATGCTTGAGGTCGAGCTTTTTGATGTATAGGGTATTGATTTTATGAGGCCATTTCCTTCTTCAGTCTCGAATAAATACATTTTGGTTGTTGTTGACTACGTTTTCAAATAGATTGAAGCAGTCGCATTGTCTATCAATGATGCGCGAGTTGTAATGGATTTCTTAAAAAAAAATGCATTTTCACTCGTTATGGCATATTCCGAGCCATTATTAGTGATGGGGGTAAACATTTTTGCAATCGTCACTTTGAGTCCTTAGTGGCTAAATATGGCGTTCGACATCGTATTGCTACTCCTTAGCATCCTCAAATGAATAGGCAAGTTGAAGTCTCCAATCGGGAGTTAAAGCAGATTCTTGAGATGACGGTGAGTTCATTAAGAAAAGATTGGTAAAAAAAACTAGATGACGCTTTATGGGCCTATCGGACAGCTTTTAAAACTCCTATAGACATGTCTCTTTATCGGCTGGTTTTTAGAAAAGTGTGCCATTTACCAGTTGAGTTAGAGCACTAGGCATATTGGACAATCAAGAAGTTGAATTTTGATTTAAAAGCAACCGGTGAAAAGAGATTACTTCAATTAAATAAGATGGACGAGTTTCGTTTAGAAGTTTACGAAAATGCAAAATTATATAAAGAACGGACCAAAAAGTGGCACGATATGCATATACGAAGAAGAATTTTTGAGGTTGGGCAGCAAGTGTTATTATACAATTCCTGCCTCAAACTTTTTCGGGCAAATTGAGGTCTAGATGGTCGGGTCTTACACAATCACAAAAGTCTATCCATATGGGGCGGTAGAAATCAACCATGAGTGCAAATGCACTTTTAAAGTCAATGGGCAGCGGTTGAAGATTTATTAGAGCGGTGGATTCTCGAAAGAAAAGTCCACCGTTCATCTTACAATACCGGAATGATCAACTCAAAAAATCGAGCTCTAGACTATAAATCGAGCGCTTAATGGGAGACAACTTATCTTTCTATCACTTTCTACTTTTTCATCATAATTATTTGCAATTGCATGTAGTAGGGATAATCTTAGTTTTTGGTTTTAGGTACACTGTTTTTGTTTTTCCAATTTGTGCACTTTGGTGATTTTTAGCAAGATTTAGTTTTTCTAGTTCATTATTTTCATTTTGGCATGTATTTAAGATTTCACGTGTTGAGTGAGGCCTAAATACATTTACTTGTTTTTACATTATAGTTATTTATATTTGCATGCCGTTATAGTGGTTGTTTTAAATTTTAGGCCTATTTTCGTTACGTTTTGGGTTTTCACTCGTTTTTATTTGCTTATTGATTTTAAAAGTTCATCGTTAGCTCCCTACCACTAATATGAGTTTAGATATACTGATATAGTCCCATATATATTAGGTACGCATCCCAAGAGGAAAAGAAAAGAAAAGGTTTACTCGTAAACTGGGCGATCGCCCAGTCTATTGACTTGGGCGATTGCCTAGGTATTTCAACCCTGGATAGAACGCCCAGAGCTAACTTGGGCGATCTATAACTGGGAGTTCACCCAGGCTCGCGCTGGGGTTTAATAACCCCAGCCGTGAGCCATTCAACACAAAGGAAGATTTTTTTTCCCCTTTTCCAACTACACATGATCTTCACCCCAATTTTCATCCCCTTCCACATTTCAATCTTCCATATATCACGTTTCCATCCAAATCACTTGTCATCACATTACATTACCATCAAATCTCTTCATTTTGGCAAAGTAAGGTACGAATTCTTTTTCTTACTTTACTCCTTTTCATTTATGCTTTATTACTTGAATTTTTTCGATTTTGTCGTGCTTGCTAAATTGAGGAGAATGGACTTAGGTAGATGTTGGAGTATTGAATTGATGCTTTTGAACTATAAATTTTTGGGCTAGATTCATATTCCCAAATAATAGCAACTCTAGAAATAAGTTGTTGCCTTCCAAGTGTTCGTAGCCTAAGAAGAAACTCATGTGCATATGGTTTAAATCTCGATTTGGTCGTCTTTCATACTAATGTAGAATTGTTATTGTGGTCGAAATTCATTGCATTAGCATTAGAAAACCGAGCTAATCACTTAGCCCCAAAGTAGGACGTGATGACATGCTATGACTGGGCATCGGCAGCCTTACGACCCCACTTTCGTCCCCCTTTCGTTTGCCTCAAATGACCTCTGTTCTACCTCAATTTTGAATATGATAAAGACCATTCTATGTAGATACATGTGTTTGAAAATGGCTCAAGAAAACTTCAATATTTCTTCAAATTTCCCGGTGATGAAAAGTAGTGTTCAGTCTAAGTTTGAAAATACGAAAATTCACTACTTTTATTTTATGTTGGGATGTTTTGATTATTCTTGAGTTTATTATGATGTTTAATAATGTATCTTTTATTCTTACCAATGGCACCAAAACGAAAAACCACAGCTCAAGAGAAAGGAAATAGAAAGGTCGGTGAAAGTTCTACTCGTCGTAGACGGGCCGAAGAACCAATAAGTGATGGCGGCATACCACGGTTTCTAACTACAGAAGCCCGAGAGAGATATGACGACAGGTGGAAAGGGAAGAACTACCACCAAGAGAAGGGTACAACGGGCAGACTTTCAGGGGCCTCTGTTAGAACACGAGATACTAACAGAACACGAGATACAACAGTGTGGTTGGACTAAGGTGGCTGAAGCTCCACATCCGGCATATCTAACTTTGGTTAGGGAATTCTTTGCCAATTTCAACAAAGAAATTGATACTCCAGAATCATCTCATCGGTACAAAACATGGGTAAGAGGCAGGTGGATCCGGTTCAGCCCTGTCATTATTGATCGATACTATGAGCTAACCCGCACGGGGATAGATCCTCTACCTACTGAACAGGACATGCAGTCAGTGTCATGGTTCTTGTATGGTAGAGAGAATGCATGGCCGTTGGCCACTTCGCATTTCAAACATGATGAGCTGACTCGAGAGCTGAGAGTTTTACATATTTTTGTCTGTGCCAATATTAATCTTACCACTCAGCGAACGAAATTACCGGAGACAGGGCTCGCCTTCTTTACTATATGGCACGGGGTCGAAAAATGGATTTGGGGAGACATCTTTGATTTTGTTAGGGAGTTGGCAACTTCAATGGACTCCAACTCCCAGTGCATTATTATGTTCCCATGTCTGATTAGTGAGATTTGTTTGGAGGCCGGAGTGCCCTTGTTACCGTTTGAGGAAGCCGACACTCTTGATGCCCTGCTCAACTATAAGACCACTAAGAATTCAGAGACCAGGATCCGAGCCAGAGAGAACAGAGCACGGGGTGCTCCAGCAGTACAATTTGATGAGGAAGCTCATGATTCGGTACCTCCAGCACCCCAGCTAGCTCTCGCCGCTGAGCCCAATCTTGGCATCCAGTTCACTGAGATCCAAATAGCCCTGATGGAGATTAGCAGGTCGGTGAATAACATGCAGAACACATTGGTCGAGGTACAACACACGCAACATAACATTCGGCCCGTTTACGACAAGTAGAACCTTCACCAACCTTTCCCTTTCCTTTCTCTCGAGCTTTGGTTTTTCGTTTTGGTGCCATTGGTATCTAGAAGGATAAAAGATACATTATTAAGCATCATAATAAACTCAAAAATAATCAAAACATCCCAAAAATAAAATAAAAGTAGTGAATTTTCGTATTTCAAACTTAGACAGAACAGTAATACTCTATTCTTCATTCAGAAAATGACTCTGTAGAGACGCACACAAACATGCACTCTCTCAACAAAAAATGGTCCAACACAACTTATGCACCCACCCCCAGGGTGACGTATGCATGAGAATTGCAGTATGTTCTATGGGAAAATTGGTTATTCTCCAGTGTAAAGTATACTCAGTTCCTTTTGAAAGCTAAAATATATAAGCAAATTTATGTCAGGTTGAATGATCAAGCAACATTTCAGAATTTTTAACATAGTCGTTTGTTCTCACAAGGTAATAATATTGTTTTAAGCTTCCTCTGCAATTCTGTTTGTCAATCTCAACTTTTCTTGCATGTTATTTATACAAGATGATTGGTAGATGGCGTTGAACCCTGAGAAATAATTTGCAGAGGGCAACCTACTCGTTCCCGAAATCAGTTTACATCATCTGTGGCCAAACACGTATTTTTTAGTTGACAAGCAATCACTGTGAACAATCTGTTTCGAAAAGACTATTGTAACTATGAAAGTAGACTGTCTTTGAATCCCACGCATTATCCTTCGAAAAGGAATGGGTATCCGTGTGAATATAAAAATAATGGAAATACCGATTTTATGAGGAAGACCTATGACACAGGAGTGTTATTAAATACTAACCTTGAAGAAAGGGAAATCAAATTTCTCTCAATATTGTTTTCATTTTCCAAGGTGCAGAATTTTGAGTCACATTCAAATTAATTCTAGGAATGATTCAGAAACCATTACAAGGAAAATAACATGTCATTGAAAAGCTTAGAGTCAGGATTCCCACAAATTTTACGCATCTCAATTTGGACTTTCGCTTTAATCAAATGAATGTTACTACCTTTCTATTTCTCATGGATGCATATTATTCTTGGTCTATTTCTTTTCTATTTATGTGTAAACTTTTTTTGCTGGGGGAACCGTTTTCATCAACTTTGGATATGTAGACACACTGTTATACTTGCGATAGAGACGAATTTTATTTTTTGTATATGGGTATGGAATCTGAATAAATGAAGTATACTTGACATATTTGCCTTGTGGAAACGTTCTTTAACTTTTCATCGCAGGTATGAAGGTCTACGTTACTGAAGAAAACGAGTTGATTATGGAGCCATTCCTGAAATGGGCAGGGAATCCTAATGTCACAATTGCGGTCAAAGCATTCGGACTGAAAGCAACTGTTCAGGTTTCATGCTTATTTAGAGGATTAATGATAGTTTATTGCCCCCTTCTCTCACGCACTTGAGAATTTTGATCCAACATTCATCACTTATGTTCTCCCAGGTTGTGGATTTGCAAGTCTTTGGGCAGCCACGTATCACCCTGAAGCCACTTGTTCCAAGCTTTCCATGTTTTGCCAAAATCATCATATCTCTCATGCAAAAGGTTTTTGATAATTTAAAAGTCAAAAGACGATTCACATGGAATGTTCAGATCTTGGATGACATCTAACTGTTTTTGTAATGGATAGCTGACTGGAAGAACCGAAGCATTTGATTTCAATTGTATTAAAAACTTACGACACTTGCAAAATATTTAGGAGTATATATATATATATATTTTTTGAGTTGTGGTCAAGATAGTAAATATATATGTATGCTTTGATCTTTCCTTCTCTCCTCGTAACTCTCTGGCTTTAACTTTGCAGCCACATGTCGACTTTGGGCTGAAGCTTGTTGGGGCTGATCTCATGTCAATTCCTGGCTTGTACAGGTTTGTACAGGTATAATTTCTTCCAGTCAATTCCTTAGATGCTTAGGCCTGTTTTATGTTTCTTCTTGAACCAAACGGTGTGTGCGATATATTGCGTATAATTAAATCTGAACACTAAATTCCGCATAAAAGTTGTGACTCAGACTTGGAAATCAGATAGATTGAAGTTCAAGTTTTATTTCGAATTTTAATTGGTACTCTTAAAGCATATGCATATTTCTCATGCCTTTTGCTGATGAAGGTGAAAGCTATTGAGCCCTATATTATTTTCTCGTTTCTGACTATGACCTTAGGTTTAACTTGTAATACACTATTTTAACACTTGGGATTTACGGGAATCCACCTTTTCTTTTCCCAAAGATTTCTGTCCAAGGACTTACCCGAAAGAAAAATAAGAAAAAGATGATAGTGATATGTCGAGGAAAACTGATTTTTGTTCTGACTTATTTGTTCTTAATAATCATTGGACAGATGTTAGGAACATGACTTATTTGGATGGTATTTTAGGAGAATCTTTGAGAGGTTCAAGGGGCTAGAGAAGGAATTGACTTTGTTACAAAAGTGTAAGGGAGCACCTATATTTATAGTGCTCAATAGACTCTTCTGCATACCTCTCAAACAACCAAAATAATTGCATCTTCTAACTACCTACTAACATTGACTAAATACTCTCTAATACAAGACAATTCTAGATAGTAGATTATTATAGAGCAATAACTTATTCTAGAACATAAACTATTCTAGATGTAGACTTATAAACTCATTTAATCACAATAATTAACAAGCCCAAACCAAACATAATAAAATGGCTCAAATCAAGTTTATTTTATAACACGCCCCCTTAAACTTGATTTGGTCATTCCAAGTGAGTCTCATAGCTTGAAAAAACTTCATGCTTCAATGGTTTGGTGAAGATGTCCGCTACTTGATCTTGAGTCTTCACATACTTCAACTCTAATTCCTTTCTTGATATGCTTTCTCTTACGAAGTGATACCTTGTATCGATGTGCTTGCTTCGATCATGAAATATGGGATTCTTTGCTAATGCAATTGTCGATTTGTTGTCAACAAAAATCTCCGTTGGCTCCTTTTGTGTCATGTTGAGTTATTTCATCAAGTTTATTAACCAAATTGCATGGCAAACACATGAAGTTGTAGCAACATATTTGGCTTCGCATAAAGAGTGTGACAATTGGCTTCTTGGAACTCCAAACTCCAGGTGAAAACCATTTCCAATAAAAAAGGCAAATCCCATTGTGCTTTTTCTTTCATCTAAATCTCCGGCCCAATTTCTATGACTATATCCAACAAGTTCAAAATAATTAGAGGATAAATAAAGTAAACCATAATCAATGGTATCTTTGATGTAACAAAAATCCTCTTCGCGGCCTTCATGTGAGTAATCGTTGGTGACTCCATGTAATGACTAACAAAGCTAACTCCGTAGAGTATATTGGGCCGTGTGCATGTCAAATACCGCAAGCTTCCAACAAGACTTTTGAAATTTGTAGGATTCTCTTTCTCTTTCATCATTGCTTGATAACTTGATTTCACAATCATTAGTTTTTTTGTCTTCCATTCTCCCATGTTGAATTTCTTAGAGCACTTCTCTTGCATAGCCTCCTTGAGAGAAAAAAAGTGCTCTCATCTCTTTGCCTCACTTCTACCAAGATAGTATGACATCAATCCAAGATTTCGAATTCTTCAAACATTCTTGGATTATTTCTGGTGAAGACCAAATCATCAACATATAAACAAACAATCAACATGCCACCATTTTTATTTACCTTAGCATAAAGAACATGTTCATCTGGGCATTTAGTGAGACCATTTCTTGAAAATACTTATAAATTTGACTATACCATGCTCTCGCGCTTGCTTTAATCCCATTTAGTGAGACCATTTCTTGAAAATACTTATAAATTTGACTATACTATGCTCTCGCACTTGCTTTAATCCATATAAAGCCCTTTTCATTTTTAAGACTTTATGTTTTTTCCCATTCACTTCATAGTCAAGAGATTGTTCGATGTAAACTTCTTCAAGGTATCTGTTTAAAAAAGTGGATTTCACATTCATTTGATAAATTTTCTATTTAGTTTGAGCAGCCAAAGAAATAATTAATCTTATAGTTTCTAAGCGAGCAACTGGAGCAAATACCTTGTCATAGTCAATACTGGGTCTTTGATTGTATCCTTTCGCAAACAATCTTGCTTTGTTTCTCAACTTCTCTTTTAACATTCTTTTTTGCTTTGTAGACCCATTTCACTTCAATTGCTTTTTGACCTTTAGGAAGTGTTGCTAGCTCCTATGTATCATTCTTCAAGATTGTTTTAATTTCTTCATCCATAGCTTCTTGCTATTTCTTGCTTTGCACTGCTTGTTTAAAACCTATTGGCTCACAATCTGCAAGGAGACAAAATAGTGTTAGCTCATTTTGATTTTCGATTACTTCATATAATTCTTGCAAGCTCCTAGTGCGTGGTCTTCTTGGTGGAGTGCTTGTGCTTGAACTTTGACTTGGTAAGTGTCCATGAAGGCTTGCTTGTAATGAATGGGGTGGAGATGTATGTTCTTGTATTTCTTCTTTTGCTTTCTCTTCTTCCCTTTATTCTTCATCTTCGGTAATTGATGGAAAATTGTAGTCTATCTTCTTGAGTGTCCCATCTCTATGAATCTTCTTCATCAAACTCAAGGTCTTGGCTAATGATGACTTTCTTGGTGTTTGGATTATAAAACGTATATCTTTAGATTTTGAGTCATATCCAATAAAGAGAAATTTTTCACTTTTATCATCGAGTTTGGATCTCATTTGGTCTTGCACATGGACATACGCAATGTTTCCTAATACTTTCAAGTGCGAGATGCCATGCTTTCTTCCACTCTATGCTTCTTGAGGTGTCTTTCCCCCACACACTTCTAGTTGGAGACTAATTGAGCAAATAAACTGCACAATCCACCGCTTCGGCCTAATATTCTTTCGGCAACCTCTTGCTTTTTAGCATACTTCGAGCTACGTTGAGGACGGTTCAATTCTTCCTTTCGGCAACACCATTTTATTAGGGGATCTTGGAACCGTAAGGAATCGTCAAATTCCATTGTCTTCACAAAATTTGTTGAACTCCCTTTATGTAAATTCTCCTTCTCGATCGGATCTCATGACTTTGATTTTGAAACCACTTTTCTTTTCAACTAGTGCCTTGAATTTCTTGAAGGCATCAAACATCTTAGACTTTTCCTTAAGAAAATAAAGCCACGTTTTTCTACTAAAATCATCAATAAATAGGAGAAAATAATTGCCCTTATCGAGGGATTTAGGATTGATTGGCCTGCACACATTAACATTAACACATTAACACACATAAGTGTTAATGAGTTCTAGCAGCTTCTTTGCTCTTGTACTTATTCCTTAGGAAAGCTCGTTCAACAATGCTTGTAGGCATCCTTCACATAATTGATTTGAGTGACTAATAGATGGTAATCTTCTTACCATTCTCTTCTTTGATAGCAATTCCAAGTCACCAAAATTGAGATGTCCGAACCTTAGATGCCATAGCCATGATGTATCTTTCACACGAGCCTTCAAACATTTTGCTACATCATTTTGAATATTCAACAAGAACATCCTATTATTTGTCATTGGCACCTTAGCAACTAAATTATTTTGCAATCTTTTAGGAAAAGAATTTTTTCTTTCGAGTGAATGTCATAGCCTTTCTCCAAAAGTTGTCCTTAACTCAAAATATTGTTCTTCAGATAAATTTCCCTATCGTCCCCACTTCGACTTCCCCTCTACACCTTTACCTAAAGCCTGGTCCGTCCAACAAAAGGAATTCAGGTCTTTGCTTCGAATATTCCGAAGTTAAGGATCGAGTTGAGCCTCAAACGAGATCTTTCTTCCTTTTATCCACTCCTTCAATCCATTCATTACTCTGCTAGCCAGCTAAGCTAAAGCAAATTATTTTAAATCTCATTTTTGCTGAGAACATCCTACCACCTGACCCAAGATGCTCATCTTCAGGATCTAGGCACATAATAAACATTTGAAATAAATTGGTGGCTTCCATTTCTCAAACGTATAAGAATATCTCCTTTGCCTCTAACCGGAATTTTGGATTTATCTCCAAATGTGACAAGGTACAAGTGTTGACTTTCCTTCCTTCTCCTCCTTTGTATGCCAATAGCAAAGTAGAATCAAGTTGCTTCTCATTTACTACAAAATTTGCTTCTTCCCAAGCAAAATGTCCAAACTTTTGACAATTATGACATTGAACTTGAGATTTGTCATACCTTTGCATTGAATTATTACCTCTCCCATGGCCTCTTTTCAAAGATGAATGTCTTGTATTCCACTCTTCCTTGGCCATGTCCACGCCCCGTCTTGTCCCATCCCGTCCCGTCCCGTCCCGTCCCCGTCCTCTTCCTCTTCCATTGTTGAAGTTGCCTCCATTTCTTTCCTTCAATGTGAGCTTTGTTTGAAGTACTTGCTCCAAAGTGCTTTACTTCTTCATTTGACGTTCTTCATATGCTTGAAAGGACCCATGAGCCCCTGGCCTTCAAAACTTTTTTTTCTTCAACGGTGACTACAATATACTAAAATTTTTTGGATCTAAAGATCATTGAATTTTCTCCATGATTCTAACATTATCCAAACGTTCTTCATTTGCCTTCAATTGGTTAGCCACCGCTAAAACTCTAGAAAAATATTCGGGAATTGTTTTAGATTCTTTCCTTTGTAAAGATTTGAACTAACCTCTTAAAGTTTGTAGATGAATCTTATTGACTTTCTCCGCTCCTTTATATGCAATTTGAAGCCTATCCCAAGCTTCTTTGGAGGTGCTTGTATTCGAAATTTTCTCAAATCCATCATCATCAAGTGATTGGTAGATGAGATAGAGAGCTTTTTTGTCCCTCTTTCTTGAATCCTTAAAGGCGTCCCTTTGCCCTTGAGGTATAGTAGTCTCACCTCTTGGCTCATTGTATTCTTTCTCTACGATCTCCCATAGGTCTTGTAACCAGAAGAATGCCTTCATTTTAATACTCCATTTGTCATAGTTGCTCTTGTCAAGTGATGGATCTTGAAAGGGAACCATACCGTTTGCCATCTCTTTCAAAGGATCTTATGTGCTCTTATACCACTTTGTTAGGAAGAGGACTTGGATAGTATTTTAGAATAATCTTTGAGAGGTTAAGGGGCTAGAGAAGAAGCTTGTATTATAGTGCTAAATGGACTCTTCTTCATACCCCTCAACAACCAAAATAATTGCATCTTTCAATTACCTAATAACATTCACTAAATACTCTCTATTACAAGACAATACTAGATAGTGGATTATTTTAGAACAATAATTTATTCTAGAACATAGACTATTTTAGAGCAATAATTTATTCTAGAACATAGACTATTCTAGATGTGGACTCATGAATTCACTTAATACAATAATTAGCAAGCCCAAACCAAAACAATAAAATTGCCCAAATCAAGTTTATTTTACAACAATACACTCACAATTGTTTGAATATGTACTCTGCAGGAACATATAAAAGATCAAGTTGCTAATATGTATTTGTGGCCTAAAACCCTAGAAGTACAAATTCTGGAGCCAACTGAGTACGTCTGTCTTACATTTAGTGCATGTTTGGAACATTATACTAGACAGGACTTGATAGTATATTGAACATGAATATTGCTTATTTTTCTTCTATAGTAGTGTCCGGTGCTATCTAATCTTCCGTACTAAACATGACATTAGAATTCGTAAAATATTGCTTTCAGTAGGGTTTCGTACATGCCTATTAATAAACTTACTTGGAACCTTTAGAGCTATGAAGAAGCCTATTGGGATTCTCCATGTGAATGTTCTAAAGGCAATGAAGCTGAGAAAGAAAGATTTGTTGGGTGCATCAGATCCATATGTCAAACTGAAACTCACTGAATCAAAGGCTCCATCAAAGAAGACTACTGTGAAGCACAAGAATTTAAATCCCGAGTGGAACGAGGAATTTAATATGGTTATCAAAGATCCAGAAACACAAGCTCTAGAGCTTTATGTTTATGACTGGGAGCAGGTATATATTTCCCGTTATATGGTATAATTTTATTTCAGATAGCATGTTTGGCTAAAAAGTTTACTCATAAGTAAATAAGTTTGTTTCAAAATAAAAAACTTTTTATTGGTCAAAGTTGGAAATAAGAAAGTTACTTATTTTGACACTAAGGTAAGGGTTTATTTCAAAAGTAACTTTTCTCACATGAAAGTAAGAAAGATATACAAACATGTTGGGAAACAAAAAGTTACTTAAAAATAACTTGTACTTTTTTTAAAGCTTAGCCAAAATTTACCGTGTGCCTCAAGCTGTTTATATTTCTCTCAGGTTGGCAAACACAATAAGATGGGAATGAATCTAGTTCCTCTGAAGGAACTTACCCCTGATGAATCAAAAGTTATGACACTGGATCTTCTCAAGAACATGAATCCAAATGATGCTCAAAATGATAAGTTGCGTGGGCAGATTGTGGTAGAGTTGACATACAGACCTTTCAAGGGGGACGGTTTGCTGAAAGATTTTGACAATTCTGGTGCAATACAAAAGGCACCTGAAGGCACACCTCCTGGTGGAGGGGTACTGGTCGTTACAATTCATGAAGCTCAAGATGTTGAAGGAAAGCACCACAATAATCCATATGTGCGAATCCTTTTCGAAGGGGAGGAAAGAAAAACTAAGGTGTTACTTCTCTAGATCTTGTTATACGTCTATTCTGAAGGAAGAAATTTCTTTGATCCTTTAATTGGTTAAAAATGACTTTTAGCTGTTGCCACAGCAAGTAAAGAAGAACAGAGATCCAAGATGGGAAGAGGTGTTCACATTCATGTTGGACGAACCTCCTTCAAATGATAAGCTACACGTGGAGGTACTCAGCACCTCGACTAGAACTGGTCTGCTGCATCCCAAGGTACATTAGGAACATTTTATCTTATGAGTATGCAATAAAGTTAGGAATAGGTAGATTCTTGAATGAAATTAGATGGGTAACTGAACTTGGTAAGAAAAAAATGAAGAATTGGTATGAGCAATGGTAAAATTGGTGTAAATGTCCACACTCTTGGGAGCTTCTATTTTCGTTGCGGTTGCTTTACTTGTGAAGCATGGCCCGGGAAGTGTCATGGGCCTGCCCATGTGGGCTGCTATTATGAACATGCAAAAAAAAGAAAAAAAGAAGAAACTAATGCCAAAAACGTAAAACCCCTAGGCATGGTCCAAACCGGGCCAGATAAATTTAGGTGTGCCTTCCCGGCCTGGTTGACACCTCTCCATACAAACATTAAACTCCTAAGTTTTTCACGAATAAATTATGAAATAATCCTCCGTGCATCTTTTCATTATTAAAAAAGAGAAGAAAAAAAACATATTACCGATCATTGAGCTTGTTTCTCTCTGGAAAAGGGTATGCTTTCATTTTAAGGGATGGCAGATGGCCAAATTTTATTTTTATTTTTTTTATTTTTTATTTTTTATTATTGAAACAAAGTATTTTTCCCCGCTCTAGATGTTGGGATTATTAGTATTACTCTTCTGGATTTTTTTTTTTTTTTTTAAATTTTTTCTATCAAGTAAAACGCAACCTGAAATTATTTTTTCTTGATGAAACATAGTAAAATCCACATCAAAGCATTTGATCTCATTCAACCAATTACGGCGTCTGCTACAAGGTTTGCATGTTGATGGTGGGATATCGTCTATGATTGTTCATTTCATATGCAGTATGTGTTATAGCTGCTTCTTGAATTGTTTGTAGCTTTGTGCTCTTATTTTCAACTGTTTTGCTTCATCCCGAATCACAAGAGCAATACCTTTTTTTAATGATTTATTTTTTGTTTTTGTTTTTGTGCAATGCAAGAGGACAGAAATTAGATTGATGACTAAATTGTATGTTATTTTGCTATTTCCAACTTCCAGGAAATGTTGGGATATCTTGATCTCAGTCTTGCAGATGTCGTCAGCAACAAAAGGATCAACGAGAAGTACGATCTCATAGATTCAAAGGATGGACAAATTCACATTGAACTGCAATGGCAAACACCTTCTTGAGCTCAATAATCTCTTTTCGAACATGATGTTGAGGTAGCGTTTGTATATTATGTACATTATCACTTATAAAGCTCGTTGTTATAGAGCAACATTATGCTTTATTTTCTTCGTACCAAAGTAAGATAATTGATTCCGGAAACCAGATGTAAGTATGTAACTATAATAATCTCATACCCCATCTTTGATACTTTGGCTTTGCCTAAAAAGTTGTTTTTCTAGAAAGTGAATTTTTTTAGTACAAAAAGTAAATTTAATAAGGGTAAATTATATGCATGGTTTGTGAAAGTCTTTAAACAAAAATTTAAGTGGGGGCTAGTTTTTACTTTGATTGTGAAAATAGAACTATTTTGAAAAAAAATTTCGTTTAATTTTGTAAAATTACTATTCAAATAGTTTCCAGCGAGTGCATAAAAACGGGTTAAATACATATTTGGTCCTTAAAGTTGTAGCTACATTTGAAGTTAGTCCTTAATGTTTATTTCGTTCCAAATCAAGCCCTAAAGTTCCCAAAGTTTCCGATTTGGTTACTTTGTTAGTGTGGCTAACATGACATCCTATGTATACACCGTTAAAGCCACTGTGTACCTATGGGATAGTAATTCCATTGTTACGCAGCCTTAATCATGTTGAAAATGGGAAATGAAACCCTAATACCTTTTTTTTTGCCCCCCAATTAATTCCATGCTTATTGAAATTTGATTTTAATATCCCAAATAGACCAAAACATGATATCAATTGGGAGAAAAATGTCATGAAGAGAAGGGCCTATCAGTCAAGTGGTGAGGCGAGAGAAGAGAAGAGAAGAGAAGAGAAGAAGAGACTGCAGTAAATGGAGCCAAATGGTAGGAAGGAAGTGAAGACTATTACTTAGAAATTAATTTCATTTTTAAAGTTGTATTCGAGAAATGCAATTTTACATTTGCAACTCTGTCATATTGTTAAATAGAGCACATGAGAGAGAGAAAGGCAGTTAGGATGAATGTGATGTTTTCTGCTCCTCCTTTTAACTTGTTTTTCTTTCATTTTCCTTGTTCATCTCCCTCTTTTCTGTGATTTCCAGTTATATCAATCATACTTTTAGTTGGGTGTTTAATTCCCAGCTGAATTAGCTTTTAATTGAGTATAATTTGTGTGTTTGGATTGAGGATTAAGTTGAAACTCTCACACAAAAAAGAGCTTCAGGGTTGTCATTCCATTTTTGGCATCACCAAGGCTTGCGTGGCAATGGAATTAACGTCCATTTAGCACACAATGTCTTAATAGGGGGGCATGTTCTCCTACCCATGGCGGATAGAAGTTATCCTACCCACCACTGCTGAAGTGGCAGTTCATGATTGGCAATTCATGAAAAAAATAATGAGTGTGGGGCCATGAATTGTTAATCATGGGCTGTCAGCCATGAATTGCCAATCATGGACTGCCACTTCAGCATTGGGTAAGATAACTCCTACTCACCATAAGTAGGAGAACATCCTCTGTCTTAATAGTGTGTGTGTAGGATTTCATGTTAATCTAACCAATAAAGTGACCAAATTGAAACTGTTAGGAACTTCAGCAACAGATTTGAAACAAAATAAACTTTTAAGGACTAACTGGGTTTCCTCTCCTTTTTGTCATAATTGAGTTATGGATTGTCTTCCCATTTTGATTTACTAAAAAGATGAATTATCATGCCATTTGTCTTTATTCCGCTTTCCAACTTGTAATTACATGTCTTTGAATTTGTTTTGTTTGTTAGATTTTTATATCTTTCAATTAGAAGGATAATTTTGATTTATCAAATATCGACTAATTAATTGCAAGTTTAGTAATGCTAAAGCTTTGTCCAGTAGCACGACGTTTGTATTGCTCTCTCTCAACTCCGTTTTCACGAAAACTCCCATATATATATCATATGAAATGGGTTTAGCATCCAATCATGAAATCCTTGAAAAAAGAGGATGAATCAAAATATAGTTGCTACACTATTTTGGGGCAAAGAACCAAGCAGACTGATCTAGTGGATAAATCAAGAATACAGAAACAAAAACAGCAATTGGACCAGAGAATGTTGAATTTTTTTAAGCATTTATAAGTTATGAGTTCTATGGAATGTGTGGATAAATATATTTCACGAGCTTAAATTATAATTTAATAAAATGTGATGAAATGTGATATCCTATATATTTGAATATTTTTGAACAATCTTGAAAGCACAATATAAGAATTAATTGTTTATGTCAACAACAGATGCTTTGCCACCTCCCTGTTAACTTGTATGTTATATGTACACTATGACATCGTTAGTGCATCAAGTTCAACGTTCCAAGAAAAAATACTGCGATAGTTAGCACATCAATGGTCAAGTCAAACGCTAGAAAATATAAAAATAAGAAAATATAAAGTGAGGGAGAGATAAGCAGACAATTTTTTGACTAGGGTTTTGAGATGCGTACCTTTGCTTTCGACCATGCACGGAAATTTGTAGATGAATTTTTAGGTCAAATTATGTTAAGGATGTTGCAAACTTAATTTAACAAGTGTCGCGTGTTTGTTGATTGAGAATTGTTGTTCTTATGGTATTGCTCCATTTCTAAACAAAATTACTTTAATAACAACTATTTTTTCTAGATTTTATTTGATTACAAAAGATTCTGTATGGATATTGAGAATTTGATTAAATTGTTTACTTATCAAACATAGTCATGGACCCACGCTCTAGTTGTCCAAGCTGCCATAACGCAGAAATTAAATATCTGGAGCAAGGGGTTTCGCCCATCGGCTCTTGCTTGCCGAACCTATTGGAGTTCATCATCTCCATCTGAACTTGTGTGAGGTTCGTCTAATGTGATGCTTGATCCAGTTGACTTTTATGCGAAGATTGTGCAACTTGCAACATCATGCTGACATGGGTGTGATTAGGGCTGGGCAAAAACCGACCCAAACCGCTCAACCCGACCGACCCGAGCGGTTTGGGTCGGTTTTTTAGTTGGATCGGGTTGGGTTCGGGTTCTTAATTACAAAATAAGGTCGGGTCGGTTCGGGTTGTGGGTTGGGTCAAGAAACCCGACCCAACCGACCCGACCCAACCCGAGGCAATAAAAAAAAAAAAAAATTGGCTGAAATTTGAAAGACGCTACCCTAAACTAAAAGGGCCAGGCACATAAGCCCATTTCCAAAAACCTTCAGCCTCCACTCTCTTCCTCTCCAAGTCCTCTCCAAGTTTCCAAGACTCCAACAGAAAATGTAGCCGCCAGTCGCCAATCGTTACTAATCACCTCCATCAAGGTTATTTACACCGATTCCGTCACCAGCTACTGAAGTTATTCTACATTATGTTGCTGGTTCCGTTTGTTGGAAAATATAATTATGGAAAATTTTAGGTTAGTTTAGTTTAGTTTATGGAAAATATAATTAACTTAATTATGGAAAATTTTAGTTTAGTTGCTGGTAGTGTTTGCTGATTTAGTTGCTGGTAGTGTTTGCTGGTAGTGTTTATTTTAGCTTGATTATGGATAATTATACTATAAGGTCTCCAATTTTCAAGTTTAGTTGCTGGATTTGTGCTGGTTCCGTTTGCTGAAATTTTTGCTGGAATTTATTTTGCTGAAATTTTTTTGCTGAATTTTTGTTGCTAAATTTGTTGATCTGAATTTTGTTTGCTGCAAGTTTGAAAAAAAAAAAAAAAAATTGTATTGAAGCCCAAACTGCAACCCAACCCAACCCGCCCGAAGCTTGATAGGGTCCGGTTGGGTCGGGTTCAAAAAAGTGTGCGGGTTGGGTTGGGTTGAATTTTTGTTAAACCGATTTTTTTGAGTTGGGTTCGGATTGGGCCCAAAACCGACCCAACCCAACTCAACCCACGCCCAACCCTAGGTGTGATGCTAGAGAATCATACAACCATGCCGCTATTAGGTGAAGCGCGTGAGAAGAAAGTGAGGCCTCCACATGGTGGACTATTATTAGCCTCCACGGCCTCCGCTTCCTAGGTCCATAAATGGTCTCGTGCGAATTAACGGTGTAACACTAACAACCCAACCTATTAAAATCAAAAGCAAACACATGTTAAGCTGGGTGGGTAAAAGTGTAAAACATGTCGATTAATTCGAAAAGAACAAAAAAAAAAGAAAAAAAAATCATCCAACCAAGGCCATGTTGAGGTAAGACAAGTCACATGATAGTTTTTTTTGGTTATGTTTTTCGATTAATTTTCTAAAGTGCTGAAAAACATTTGAATGACCTATGTCGGCCAATCGTGTATACCGCTATCCCGAAGAGAGCTAGACCTAACACAACTAGTCTCAGCAATATTGTTGAGTTTGCATCGAGCTAAATAAGGGCCTAACGAGACCAAGCATGAGTGGCGTGGCCTATCTTTATACTTCTACTTAAAAGTTCGATGCAAATTGCTTTGGCTTGAATGAGACCAAATCAAGATTGGACCATTCCAGACCTAAACAACTCGACCCACCTTTATACCTCTTCTTATAACTTTCCTACAAAAGAATTCCTTGTAAGAATTTCTCTACTATGAGAGGACACAAATAAAAGTTCTTTTTTTGGATATCATTAAGTGGAGCTTTATCCACCAAATGTGGGGCAGTTGACACAGACACAATTTTGGCTAAGTTTCAAGGGTATCACATGGAAGAGCGAAGAACAAACGAAAGAGGTAGGTAAAGGTTTTCTATGACAGTGACATAAATCTTATTAAGCACATGATATCCACAAGCTGCCCTCAATTGGCTATCATGTTACTGTTATTGATTATTATTGTAACTCTAGGGAAATTTGCGCAAATGGTCCCTAATATTTTTTTCTTAGTGCAAAAATGGTCCCTAACGTTTTTTAAGCATAGAAGCCCCTAACCTATGTATTTTAGTGCGTAATTGATCCTTATTTGATAAAAAAGATAAATATGTCTTTAGTTTTAATTATAAAAAATTATAATTAGATTCTTAACATTTGCAAAAATTGTAAATATGTCCGATATTTTTATTTTTTCATAAACAATTAAAAGAAACTGACGAATTCTTTTTTTTTTTTTTTATGAATTAACACTTTATTGACCAAATTGATAATATACTAAATTATTTTGTATATTTTACGAACTATTATAAAATAAATATTATTAATAAACATGTTAAAAAATTATTTTTGATTATTAAGTAATTATATTATTTAAAATTGAAAATTTAATTTTATCGTTACAACATAAAAAATAAATAACTTTATCACAAACTTGATGCTCAAATACTTTTATTTAATTGAACTATTCGTTTATTAACTACAAATATTAAAGTTCCAACTGCATTCTTCATATTTTAGTTTATTGTTGTATTATTATTCAAAAATAAAGAATACATAGTGTAAAATTAATTTTTATTAGTATTTTTATGTTAAAAAAAAATAATAAAACTAGTTCAAAGTCATAAAATTATATACACCATTTTGTTATTAATTTAACTTAATTTTTATTCAAATTTTACACATCACATAACAATTATAGATACTTGAAGCACTATAATTTTATATTGTTCTCTTACAAAAAATTTAATTGACACGACTATAGTTATATATTTAATATGCTAAATTAAATATTATTTAATATATATATCATACTCATTTGTGCATTTGGCAAAGGTTAGGAATTCAATTTTACAATTTTTTAAAAATTAAAACTAAGAGCATATTTATCTTTTTCATCAAATAAAGACCAATTGCACACTAAAATATATAGATTAGGAATTTATGTGCTAAAAAATAAACGTTAGGAATCATTTTTGCACTAAGAGTAAAAGTTATAGACCATTTGCGCCAATTTCCCTCAATTCTATTAGTTAGGTTATATAAATTTGTCAACTTTTTACTAATTTAAATTGGAAAGACAATTTAACGTGATATCCAAACTTGCGAATTCTAGTCTCAATGCGACATGTAAGGCATTTGATATAGAAATGAATGCAACATGGAATCACGCACGCTGAAGATCATATTGAACACGCAATCGAGTTTTATGTGGTTTTACGAAGAATCCTAGTTTGGTTAGATAAATTTCAATCAACCCAACTGATTATTGGGACAAATGCCAATCACAATGAAATGGGAGAGAATTAAATTCCACAAGAAATAAATGCTACAAGTCATTGGATAGGATATGGATAGATTTGGATTACTTTGCTTTATATATAGCATATAAAAGATGGAGACATTAATTGACTATGGACAGTCCAACAAAGGTGAAGAGGTAGGTAAAATATACACTTGAAATTACACAAGTTGAAGATAGTTACAAACAATAAATTCATCATATTTTTAATATTCGAACTCTTGACAAATGTCTTTTAACGCACGAAAATGGAATTTTATTCAACTTTCAATTAAATAAACGTTAAATTTGTCTTTGTACTTCTTTTATTGACCGGAGGTTAAGTCGTATGCTCCCTTCAAAAATATATTCTTCTTTATCCTTTTTCGAGTATTAATAAATAACTATTCAGGAAATGATTGATCTAAAAAAAAAAAAAACCCCAATGCCGTACAAAATATTATTCCAAGTGACAAATAAGAGGAAAATGTGTTTAAGACATAATTATAAATAAATAAATTTATCCATTCTCGTTAAATTTTGAGACGAGGTTGTTACGCTACTCGGGGTACATATGGGTGGTGGATGAAATTATATATTTGGTGGTGGGTAACAAATGATGTGCAAGATGGCAAAATATGATATAAGAACAAAAAGATGTGCCTAAATAAACTTGAACCACAAGGTTGGGGGTGGAAGGTGAACCAAAGCCCACATACAACTACAACCACACTCATTTTTTCCTTAATTTCCTCAACTCCCAACTCTTCTAGAAGCCCTAACAATTTAACATTAAAATATATATACATATAAAAGCTATCTTTCTCCCTACCGCATTTAGAATATTATAGCATCATCAACTACCGTCAATAATTAATATATATGTTCAAGACTAAGGGGTATAAAATTAAATTATAATCTCTCTCTTTTTAATTCGAGAGAGTATTTATTAATAATGAAAAATAAAATATAAATTTAAGTGGAGACATACACTCAAACTACTAGCAAGTGAAAATTACAATACAAAATACGAGTCATAAAAGATTGGGAAAAAGAAAAATAGAGATGACATTAAGCATTGTGTTCGTATTAGAAGAGAAAATGTTAAACCAAGATCGATTAACATGATGTGTGCATGATTGCGTGGATTTTTATTTAAATGAATCCATTTCAAATTTATTAGTATTGTATATTCAAATTAGAACTTAAAATAAATAATTAAGGGTGTTAGACGTTTCAACAATACGATGTTATTATATTAGTGTCCAAAAGTATTGTGGTGCATTGTGGTCCATTGGATTAGGGACATAATTTGGTACTAATATTATAAAATATGATATAAAATAATTTACGAGATTTGTATTTTTTGTTCTTTTCAATCTACCAAACGTCCCATAATATATTAATATTCATTTCACTTTTACTAATTATTCTAAGATATTTGATGATGTCTAGAGAGATGCTATCACCCACTCTCTCTAACCTGTCTTACCAACTCACATCTAGAAGCTCTCTCTCTCTCTCTCTCTCTCTCTCTCTCTATATGTATGTATGTATGTATGTATGTATCTATATATTATATATAGTCAAAAGCTTGTATCAAGGAGCCGGCCTTCATGCTTAAGAATGCACCACAAAGGCCAGATTTTCATATAAGTCAATAGTTCTAATACCAGAACCCATCTAAAAAAAGCAAAAAGGGGAAGAATAACCAAAAGTTTACTTATTTTTCATTTTTCTACTCAATGGGAAGGTCTCCTTGCTGTGAGAAAGCTCATACAAACAAAGGAGCATGGACTAAGGAAGAAGATGATCGTCTTATTGCGTATATTCGGGCTCACGGCGAAGGCTGCTGGCGGTCGCTGCCCAAGGCTGCCGGCCTTCTTCGTTGCGGCAAAAGTTGTCGTCTCCGGTGGATCAATTACTTGAGGCCTGACCTCAAACGTGGAAACTTCTCTGAGGAAGAAGATGAACTTATTATCAAATTCCATAGCCTTCTTGGTAACAAGTAAGTCCATTCATATTCATATGCACTAGACTCTGTCGAGTCAAATCATTTTGTACACTTATCTTCTCGACTATAAATCGACACGATATTCCTATTATAAATAAAGGATTTCTAGGGATCTTTTCTGTGTCACAAATAGCAGGACCGATTCTGATATTTTCTGGGCTCGAAGCGAATTTTAAAAATTAGGCTCCAAGGCAAAGCCTGATAAGTTATCAACAAGGCTGCTAGTGGAGTGAGTTTCAATTTTTTTTTTTTTAAAAATGACCCCTTCAATTTTGGACCATTACTTAATATTAGTCATGGTTCATCATGCAATCCGGTTTGCTTTGCTTGGCTGGGCTTTGTTTGGCTGGGCTTCCAATTTTTACACAAATATTTTTTTTTAAAATAAAAATGGGCCCCTTTCAATTTTGAGCCTGAGACGGTTGTCTCACTCGCCTTGCGTCTACTCGCTGTTGTAAGTTTTCACTAAGAAGAAGACGAAGATTACAACCAGGGGTGGAGGTTAAAGTCCAGTCCCGCTCCAAAAAAAAAAAAATTAATTTTTGTTTTGCAAATATTTTTTATTTTTAAATAGTGGCCTCCCTAAAAAAAAATAAATAAATAAAATTCTGATACAATGATAATTTGAAGTCGGTGTCTTTACAACCACAACATTTTAATGTGAGAATTTACTAATTCATAATTATTTTTTGATACCTGTTACCAGATGGTCACTTATAGCAGGTAGATTACCAGGAAGAACAGACAATGAGATAAAGAATTATTGGAATACTCATATTAGAAGGAAACTTTTGAGCAGAGGTATTGATCCCACAACTCACAGGCCAATCAGTGAACCAGCACAAGAAAATACAACAATTTCTTTTGCTGCTGCAAACACTAAAGAAGAAGAAGAACACAAAATCACTCCTGGGATTTCCAACAAAGAAGAAAATAGCCCGGTTTTCGACCAGTGCCCGGATTTGAATCTTGAGCTTAGAATCAGCCCTCCTTATCAACAACAACAACAAAGTGAGCCATTGAAGACAGGAGGAAGAAATGGAACTGTATGTTTTGCCTGCAGGGAAAATCAGTGCAGTTGTGTTATTAATGGTAGCAGCAGCAGTAATGGTGGATATGAGTTTTTGGGGGTAAAAACTGGTGTTTTGGACTACAGACGCCTGGAGATGAAATGAATTTGATTTCGGATTCAGTTATGTAATTTTTGAAAAAAAAAAAAAAAAAAACCTAATATTAATGAATGTGAAGAGAATCATGAAAGAGAGTGTTAAGACATATTTCTTAAATATTGTTGTTTTGTGCAAGTATATTTTTAATGCATATACATATCAGTACAAACACATATTGCAGATCTGATTTGTTGGAGCATGAAGTCTCCTGATAGTGTACATTTATTCTCTTGACTTCAAAATATCGATAAATGTTATTCAAAGTCACTCAAAATCATAACTCTCACAACTTATTAGCTACTTATTATTCATATATTCTATATGACACACAACTTATAAGTACTTAAAAAATAATTTCATCACTCCTCGGTTGAGAATGTTTCTTGGGCCGAAACTCCAATCCGTAAGGACCTTTTAAACGGTCTCACTACTATTGTTGTAATTGTAGTTAATGAAGAAAAGGCTGATGAATTCGTGCTTGTTTGGTAAGATTTTTTTTTTTTTTTACAGATTATAAGCAACAAGTCCTATAAAATGTGTGGATAAAAAGTTGTAGGTCCTACCGAATGTGTTGATAAAATGATGTTTACCTTTCTTATCGTGGAAATTTTTCCTAGCTAATAAATGTATTTTGGTCAAAATGAAATTTGTGTCCTGCAAACAAACTTTATTAAATGTGGCTATTCAATCATGCAAAGTGACTGTAGTGTCATTTTATTAAAATATCATCTAAGCAATTCAGTCAAATTTGACGAAGAAGACTAGAGTGTTTAAATGTATTAGAACTTCTCATCAAGTGACTTAAATTGGCAAAATGTCTAGATAATTCAAAATTCGTGCAAAAAGGAAGAGAGAGAGAGAGAAAAAAAAAAGAATAACTACTATAAATAGAATAAACATTCTAATAAATTGTCTAGTTTGAAGAGAATGTCTATATAATTCAAAATTCGTACAAAAAATAAAGGGAAGAATTCGATAACACTTTTGAAGAGAAAAGTAAATTTATAAAAGAAAAAAAATCAAAAAATAGATACTATTTACAAACTCAAAAGTAGATGACAAATTTGTACATGTTTGACAGTACTGAAATTATTTTTTAAATACTTATAAGTTGTGAATCTTATAAAATGTATATATAATAAATGAATAGTAAATTAGGTGTCTTACGAAATATGAATAAAAAAATAATTGATTATTTTGCCCAACTTAAACTTAGTCAAACAATCACAAAATTCATTTCTTCACTATAAAAGTGTCATATGGCGAAAATTTGGACCCAAAATTTGCTCTATTGGGTCCAAATTTTCATTAAATTAAGGACTGAATTTTTCACCTCCCATTTTCTTTAAAAGTACTAATAAGTCAAAAAGAGGATCATATCAACCTGCCTCTGTCTCATATCTCACCAAATATAGATTATATTATTGCAAAGGTATAAAAATTCCTCATACATACATTTAATTCTAATTCAAAATAGGAATTCATCGTCAATTTTTAAACACGACTCTCTTAGACCTTTTTAAATAGAACATTGTCATACGATTCGATAACCATAAATACAACCTTCTACAAGCTATTCACAATTTGTACATAAAGAAAGATACATTGTTCAATTGTATATGAATTTGAGACAAAAATTAACTTGAGAACCGGAGCTGCCTATTACATTTTTTTAGCTGCATATTTCAACGTTCTCTAAATTATTTTCTTCATGTCCATTGTCGGTTGATAAATTTTGACCTCAACATGTATCATAAATTCTCTTTGTACATGAGATTGATTTTCATAATATTTTCCTTAAATCCATTTGATTCGTCACTACATCTAAAAACCTTTATTTTTAATATGAATTTTTTAATTATTTTTTTAAAATCACTATAAGTGACATGTTTTATTATTAACAAAAAAAAAATAAAAAAAAATACAGACTTAGAAGGAGACTAGACCTGACCTCTAGCTAAAGTTGCAGAAAAGAAAATTAAACTTGTCCTCTCTATATATGAGAGTACAATGTAAAAACTAAAGATCTATATCTTATCGTCATCATACGTCGAGTGAAGTATCTTTCCGACTCGTATTCACTTTCAGACTCGTTACTTGAAGAAGAGCGCGCAAATTTATTATTATACCCCATCCCCAAGTTTGTAAAATCCATAATTTCATTACAATCTCCATGAATGTATCTAGAAGCGTCTTCGACATATTTCTTTGCTTTCGAATTATTCAATTGTTCAAATTATTTTGAAATAATTGTTGGACTGAATTTTTGTACATTGTCTTTCTACGACTAAGCCCAATCGACATGCTCCATCAATTTGATAAAGCTATCCCACATGTCGCTCAAATACAATGACCTTTCCATCGGTTTAATTAAATGAGCTGGCCTCTAATTTATGTTCTTGTTGGCATCTGGATGTTAAGTTGTCCATTCTTATCTTTGGTGGCTTAGGAATCTTTGATATATATACATGTGTTGAATCACGTGTCATGGAGAATTTCAAGATCTCACTTAGAGATCATTTTATGTGCATTACTTTTTATTTTTCTAATATTGGATTTGTCTTCTTTGGAAAAAGATTGGGTTTGGCACATGAATGAGGAGCCAAAAGGATAAGCTGTGAGAGGATGAGAAGAAAAGAAGGTGAAGAGAAGACAAAAAGCTCTAAAAAAATATAAAATACTTGAAGAAATTAAATAATTAATAATTGTCTTCCAACAACTAAATAAAATACCATTGGCTTTTTTGGCCATGACCTTGCAACTTTATGACTACACTTGTTTTTTTTTTTTTTCCTCCCTATTTTCCTTCTTATGAGTGTTATTATTTTGTCTAATATTAAAATGTGACTCGAAAATAGCGAATGGAGAAATTTATTTATATATTTTTATATTTTCGTACGTCTCCTGTTAGATTTGATTTATTTTTAATAAAGTGTGAAAGGTAGAATTATCAAAAACAGATGATTGTCATTTGTGATACTTGATCTTAGAATATTTGTTGTTTTAGTATCATTTTAAACTACGTCATTTAAAAATTTAAATGATAAATCACACTTATAGTTTCCATCCTTTTATGTTTGTAATAATTTTATCTCCATTCAATTTTATTATCAGATATCATCTCCAATCTTTCAATAATTCGCACATGAAAATGTGATTATTATTATTATTATCATTATTATTATCAGAAAATAAAATAAAATAAATTGTAATTAGAGTCTCTAACATTTTCAAAAGTATCCTTAAACCTTTTATTTTTTACAATTCTTCACTTAAAATACAAAAAATGTGATGTCGATCCCAAACCTTCTAATCCTAGTCAAGGTTCTAAAAAGCGTAAAGCGTAGCTAGGCGTGGAGGCCAAGTTTCAAGCTTTTTAGACCTAGGCGAGGCTTAGGCGGGGGTAAGGCGTGAGCGAAGCGTGAAAAAACGTTTTCTTATTTTTAATATTAATTTAAATATTAAAAAAAGATAAAAAAAATATTTTTAACTAAAAAGCGCGTGCGCTTTTTAGTTAAAAATATAGTTGGCCAAAAAAATGTGCGACTAGGGCCTAAGCAAGGCGTGGAGGTCACGCTTCGCGCCTATGTGCGCTTTTTAGAACACTGATCATAGTACATACGTCCCTCAATATATGTGCGTCGAAAAGACCTTTAGAGTTTGGACGAATTTCATTCAAAGATCTGTTAGTTGACCAATTGTCAAGCTCGTGATCTAAATATGACTAATTTAACAAGGGCAAAATGGTCTATTCAAATTTAATTATTTCAAACAAGTAAAAAAAAGTAAATTACACTGTAGCTCCTCATCATTTCAAGTTTGTAGCAATTTCGTTTCCATCCTTTTTTTAGCACGTATTGTCCACAACCTTTAATTAATTCTCATATACGACCATTTCTAACAATTTTGCCTGTGATTTAAATAAACTAAAATAGCAAGAAAATAAAAGTAAAATAAAAAATTAAAGTTGGAGTCTAACATTTTCAAAAGTGGAAATAAATCTCAAACCTTTTATTTTTACAGAAGAATTAAAAAGAAAAAGCAAATGAGTCATCTTTTCCACTTCCACCGTCGCCAACGACCAACCCCAACCCCAACTCGAACCACCACCTCAACAACCTTCAATCCCATGGAAGATTCAGATCCACTTCAAAACACCATGACAAACACACCCATTTTTAGCACTAAGAATCCAATAACCTAATTCATAATTGTTGACCACTAAAATCGTAGGCAACAGATCATCGGCCACATCCTTGCTAAAATAATCAACTTAATCCTCCTATGGAAAGCCGTCCGACGATTAAGAGTTAAAAGAGCAAGAATTTGGCTAAGGTTTTCAATTGTTCTCTCTTTCTTCAATTTGATTCAGGCTATTTATAGATGTTACAATGTTTGAGGCCCTTTTGTCTTTTTTTTTTTTTTTTTTTTCTATCACGTGTCGCCCTCCAATTGGAAGGCCTTTAATTCTAAAGGATGCTAAGACATGTGGCAAGAGGCCATTGACTCGACTATCCATTTCTTTTAGATTTGGTTGTTATTTCATCACGTGCTTTAGTTGTAACTGATTTTGTCATATGGAGATTCATTTAGTGGTCCCAGGAATATTCTTTCCATTTAGAATTGACAGAACACACAAGGCAGATGTTCGAACCTAAAATGGCGAAGGTTAGAATAAACTGTACCTTTTTTTCGCCTTCTCAAGGTCAAAGGGTATTCTTAAGTAAATCATATAAACTTCGTTCATATGATGTGTCTAAGCCAAACGTTCTTTCGTCTGCTCAAAATGAGGAGTAACAATAGTCTTCGAAGTCCGGGTCTAATTATTCATATTAGACTGAGGACTTAGAATTGGGAGTTGGAATTTAGGGACTTGTTTGGGATCTTTAACTTTGTTCGAATTCCTTTCGGTTTACCCTTTGTATCTCGTATAAAATAAAGTTTTAATACAACAGTGACAACTATTCGTGAAGTTAATCAAACTTTTGTCCGATATAAGTTTCTAGCTCCCTAGGGAGTATAAGTTGTATTTGTCTTTTCAATTGTGAAGTTTTAGAGGAGGCGGTAATATTTAAGGGTGACTGCGCTACTGCGATGAATTCTATTTTCGCCAATCAACATATCTCAGTTTTGAACTTGTCACTCTTGAAATATTTTCAATTCATCCTCAGATGTATGACAAAAATATTTCAAGGAACGACAAGTTTAAAACAGGAATGTTAGCGAAGGCACTCTTGGTTATCAGAATATGATTTTCGAATTTTGAATAGTCGATTTTCTCTTCTAATCTTAGACTTACTCTTCAAATTTCGCAATATGTCTTTCCAATTTTGAATTTGCATATCAGGTTTTGCAAACCTCCTAAGGAGTCGCAAATTCAAAACTGGAGTAAAACAGATTGCGGAACAGAACATCAGAAACAAAATGAGACCAGAAATGAAAGATTTCTGGAGCTTATACAGGGGTAGGAATTGATCGTGATCGTTGATCAAAACCCTCAAGATCTGAAAAAACATGCATGAGAATTATAACTCATTAAATTAGACTCTTTATGTGCCATTATTTAATGGGCATGTGGACCGTTATTAGTCAGGTGTGACCTTTCAGGTATCCGTGCGTTTAAAACACGTGAAAACGAAGTTATAATAATAATAGTCCTCGAAGTCTGAGTCCATATTTATATTGGGCTAAGGACTTTAGTTTGGATAAAGCCTGAGCCTACATTGGCGAAGTCTAAGTCTTTTTGGTATAACGATAGTGGGACACGTGTTTGATCCCTATTAGGAGTTGGATATGAGCATTTAATGTGCACCATAATTGCACGTTGCTTGTGTGTGTGTTGGGAAAAGGTGTCAGTTATGATTGCAGCCGTCATTTACCTCTTTGACCATTGTCTTTCACGCGATCGAGGCACGTGCAGTGCGAGTGACAGATCTAATACGTTTATTTAAAACAATTTTCCCGCCTCTTTAATACAGACGGTCAGGATGGACTGGCTATTCAAATGATAAGATTAGCTCTTAATTGATCCGACGATCCAGTTAATTTGGCAAGTAACTATAAATAAGGGTAAAGCATACTTATAAAAACAGCGATAATGTTTGTATTGTGTATTTAAGCAAATAGCGATTGGAAATTTGGGATTTGGATATTTGGAATTGGGTTAATTGAGTTTGGGTTTAGGGGTGGTGGGTTTTATAGTTTTAGTTTGAGTTTTGGAAAGTTGGACTCTTGTCTTTGGTACCGTAGTGTTGGGTTGATGGTCATTGAGTTATGGTGAACAAATTCTTAAAAATAAAAAACTTATAAAAAATAACAAATTCGGTTCCACAATTTGGTACCCACGGTTCTAGTTCAAGAACTAAGAACCGATTCGGACCTAGTTGGTTCTCGGTTCTCGGTTCCGATTCCCAATTTTATTTTTTTGGAACTGGACCGGAACCTCTAGTTCCGATTCGGGAGGTTCGGTTTCGGTTAAAATGTACACTCCTAGAGATGATAGATGCGAATAAAATTAAATAGAGACGAAATTATTATAAACCAAAAAATATAAGGACTATGAGTGTAATTTGCCCAAATTTAAATTATTGTAGGGGTAATAAATTTATAAAAATATTTATTTTTATATACCCAAACAAAATTTTCAATGTATTACATCCCGCAAACCAAAGCCATACATTATTGGAATTAATAATATTGTTAATATAAGACCACCATTAATGTATCAACCTCTCTAATAGGGTTGGTCAGAATCCATTATAGTATGTTTTAAGCTTTGAATATACAATTTACGTTTTTGAACTTCAAGCTCAAAATCAGCCGACTTAATTGATGAAAGCACAAGATATGAGGCTCTATTGAATAACTTTCAAAGCTAACGAATTCTTGAAGATATTGAAAAATTAAGAAAAACAATTGGTGTTCAAGAAACGATTCTATATTTTAATTAATCTACTTGGTGTGAAGTTGAGAATGGAAGTTCTTAATCAAAGTGGTAGTTGCGACTAAGTACAATAGGAAAGTTGCGATAAAGTCAAGACCGGTAAGTTTGATTCCACTTCATCAACAAGACAAAAGAAGAAGCATCAAAGAGAAGTTGATCGAAGTTTATTTTATTGTTATTTTGTTAATTTTACGAAATTACAAAAATTAAATACTATTTTATTTTTTAATCAAGATTTTTTGTAGATTGTTTTTAGATATGACATGGGGCTCGTGGATGTTTCCTTCTGGTTTTACCACGTTACATATTATGTTCGTATCTAAGTTTAATTCATTAAATTCTGCACTTAACAAAATGTTGTTAACGAACATTGCATGAGTCAAAACTGTTTTTATTATATTGCGCTAGTTCTAACTGCATTGTGCTCACTATTTATTTAATTAAGATTAAAATTGAATTGAATTGAATTAATATAAGTTTTAGAACTTTCAATCGCAAACTAAGTTTTGATGCCCGAATTGATGATCCGACACTTTCCTTTGTTTGATTGATCTGTTTCAATAATTATTTCATCTAATCATTATTTTGACAATTCAACGCTCTTCTTGCTTCGTCGTCTTATTGATTCAATTCAATGACTATTATATCTGGTCATAACAGATTAGTTTTTGACAAGTATAAAATCTAGTCCAAGCTCTAACATTTAGAAAATTTTAAAACTATAAACTCAAATCCAAACTATTGAAATCAAATCCTTCTAAGGTTTGATAAAATGAAAGGTCCCAAAAAGTAATGGCCCCTCGTATACGGAAAAGGACTCACATTTTCAACATAATTAAGGGCTTGTTTGATATAGATTATAAACCAGTTTTTCAACTAAAAATAGTTTATTTGACCAATAATGGTCAACGATGTCATGCTATGAAGGTAATTTTTTTAGTGAAATAAACTACTTTTGGTCAAATAAACTATTTTGGTCAAATAAATCAGTTTATAAACTACACCAAACGGATACTAAACCTCCCATCCCCACACCCGCCCCAGCCCCCACCCCCACTCTCTTGTTTTTGTTTTTTCCTATTGTGTTAGGTACAAACATTAGAAGCTTCCGTTAGATATTTCTTTCAACTTTTTCTCCACACCACGAGGAAATTATTTTAGAGAAATTTTCTTGCACATGCAGGAAGACAAAACTAAATAAATTAGTATTATATGTTCCAAATGGCCCTTTTTCCTTAAACGTGTTTTTTTGGTTTGACTGTTGTTTCACTTCGTTTGTTTGTTGAGATATTTGAGTGTTTTCCAACTATCTTTTTTTTTTTATCTCGTAGAACTTTGATTATTGAATTGAGTTAAACACACTGAGAGAAATTATAAAAACATAATTTTACTTTTAATAAAGATAAATAGAACAACGTAGAAGATTTGTTAGCAAAAAATAAAAGATAGACTTATATTAAAAATTGCGGGATTATTTATGAGGTCGGTGATTTTATTATATTTTTGTTTCTCTATCAAACGATGGAGTAGTTATCATTGTTTATCTTAATATATAATTTCATGAAAATTTGTGTGCTTCAAATTTTTGGGTGTCAAACAAATTAATGAATCTTATGATTGTGTTAATATAGTCGATAATTATACAATAGTAATTGAAAAAATAATAAAGAGTACTTCGAATATATATTTTACACATGTCTTGTTTAATTTGTGGGCATATCTAGAAGTTGCAAATGAAGGCAATTGATAGATTATCGCTTAAGGGCGGGGTTCGAGTTGTTGGTAAAGAACAAACAAAATTTAACATCGACTTAATAAGGTAAATAATGAATTTGTAAAGGCAAATTAGTCTCATTTCTTAGTCTCATTTCATAGAGTTTTTTTAAATAATCATTATTTGAAATATGAAATAAATTTCTCCATATGAATTAATTTATAAGAAATTATTTTTCTTTTAACCAACAATAATCAATTATATCTCCAGCTAATAAGAGCATGTTCGAAAATCATTTAGAATAAAAAAAATACATTTTGCATTAATTATGGTGGGCCATCTTTTGTATAGGTTATAAGCATTCTGTTGACTAAATTCATTAAAAATTGCATTTTTCCAATCTTACCCTTCCATTTCACGGCTCATTGCTCTCACAACAATATCCTAAATAATAATTGAGGGTAGAAACGTCAAATTGCAATTTCAATCAAAAAGTGTGTAAGACAAACATAAATGCGGAATTCAGTCAGTGGCCCACCAAATTTAATGCAAAATAGATTTTGGACATGAAAAAATGGCAGCCGAACATGCTTTGAATAAGAGTCTGACTATCTGAAAGTTCAAAATATAATAGTTTTATTAAAGTAATTCGATTTTAGTAAATGTTAAAAAGAAAAATACTTTTAAAAACGCTAGGTATGTTTGGTAATCTATATTGAACGTTATAGGATTTGTTTGGCAGTGCTTATAAGTACTTATAAGTTGGTCAAACATCAATTTTATCAACACATTTCATAGGATCCACAACTTCTATCTACTTTTTATCTCCACATTCCGTAGAACCCACTGCTTATAATTTACAAAAATCTTTACCAAATATAGTTTATATAAATTCAAGGACGCATCTGTGTACAATATTACCCATTTTCGTATTCAATATTTTTTAGTCGTTAATAAATTACCAGTAAATTAAACAACCAAAAATGGTTAATATTACAAAAGATAAGCTTATTAGGATCCGTTTGATTTGTGGATAATATTGTTTATTTAAATAAAAGTTATTTAGATAATAGTTATTCAGACAACAAGTTTATCATTATCCTATTTAGTTCAACTATGTATAGAAATGAAAAAGTTCATTATTAAAAAATCAACTTTTCGCAAAAGAAAAAACAATTTTATCTTTACTCTTCAATAAAAAAATAAACTAAAATAGAAAAAAAAAATAGATGGAGCAGCGGTGGTAGCGGTGGGCGGTGGAAATTATATTAGGAAATGGGAGAGATGATCTCCTTCTCACAGTGGAGATGAGTTATAACTCCCACTGGAGAGGTGTCCAATTTTCATTGGACAAACTGTGGGGAGGAGATCATCTCCCTAAGAAATAGATGTCCAAAAATAGATTTGTTCTATATTGTAAAGAATACATTCGTCTTTTTAAAAAAAAAATTAGTGAAACCATATCTGGATAAAAAATGTCCTCCTTTTTTCGAAGATAAAACTTCTTCTCATTTTTGACTTAAATTATTATCCAAATAAAAGTATATCCGAATATCAATTTTATCCCAACAGAATAAAATAAACTTTATCTATTATTTTTATCCACTGATCACCAAACGGCTTAAGCTTGGTTTGGTATTACTGTGCTTTTAAGAGAATCAGTTTTTTCTGTATTATAAAAAGGATCAGTTGTGGAAAGAATCAGATAAGTGTTTTGTACTCTTGTTTCATAAATGCTGTATGTTTCAAAATTAGTATTTAAGCGTTTAGTAAACAAAAGTGATTTATTGTTGCAAAATGGATATTGATTATAATAATGTTATTTTGTAATATTATTATCATGAGTAGTATTATAAAATTTATTTTTAATTCTATAACAATACGTATTGTTATAAAATATTTTTTCAAAAAAATACATTTATTCAAGCGGGGCTGATATTTTGTTTATGGAGAATGTACCAAGCCGTTTGAAAGAAGTTGATTTGATAAGAATTCGAGATAGTTATGGTCTACCCACATCAATGTTGAGATGTTTTGAGTGTTTTCCATCTATCTTTTTTTATCTCGTAGAACTTTCAACAGTGATTTGAGTTAAACACACTTTGAGGAGAGAAATTATATAAACATAATTTTACTTTTAATAAAGATATATAGAACAACATACAAAAAATAAAAGATAGACTTATATTGAAAATTGCAGGATTATTTATTAGGTCCGTGATTTTATTATATTTTTGTTTCTATGTGAAAAGATGGTGTACTTATCCTTGTTTATCTTATTATATAATTTCATGAAAATTTGTGTGCTTCAAATTTTTGGGTGTCAAACAAATTAATGTAATCTTATGATTGTGTTAATACAATCAATAATCATACAATAGTAATTGAACAAATAATAAAGGGTACTTCGAATAAGTATTTTACATATGTCTTGTTTAATTTGTGGGCACATCTAGAAGTTGCAAATGAAGGCGATTGCTAGATTATCGCTTAAGGGCGGGGTTGGAGTTGTTGGTAAAGTACGAACAAAATTTAACATCGATTTAATATTATAAGGTAAATAATGAGTTAGTAAAGGCAAATTACTCTCATGTCATAGAGTTTTTTAATAATTATATTTTGAAATATAAATTTATAAAAAAATAATATAAATTTAAAAGAAATTATTATTCTTTAAACTAACAATAATCAATTATAGCGCCACCTACTAAATGAGAGTACGAGTATGTGAAAGTTCAAAACATAATGATTTTATTAAAGTAATTCGATTTTAGAAAATGTCAAAAAGAAAAATACTTTTAAAAACTCTAGATATGTTTGGTAATCTATATTGAACGATATTATATAAAAGAGTGGTTATATTCACACCACAATTTGTTATAAGTGCACCATATTTTAATTGCACTTAAGATCTTCAACTTTTGTTTATTGTTGCAATTATGTTCTTAACTTTTTGTCATCGAATTCTTATCTTCAACTTTTATTAATTAGCATATTTCATTATTAATGATGGTTTATGTCAAAAATATTTTGTTTGTGTTTTGAAATGAAGAAAAACTATTTCATCGTACATTTGTATCTTTTGTTTTTTTTTTTTTAAATATGACAGACAAATAAGTCTTTTTACGAATTCTCAACAAATATTTTAGACGAAAACTGTTATCAAACACAAGATGTACTAATTAATACAAAGTTGAAGATAAAAACGTGATAAAAAAAAGTTGAGAATATGAGTGCTATAATGTTCATAGATTAAGGATGTTAAATGTAATTAAAATGTAGTGCAAAAAATAAAAAGTGTTGTGTAAATATAATTACCCTATATAAAATCAAAGACAAATATATGTACAATATTACCCATTTTAGTATTCACTATTTTTTAGTTGTTAATAAATTACCAATATTTTAAACAACCCAAAAATGGTTAATATGACAAAAGATGAACTTATTAGAATCCGTTTGATTTGTGGATAAATTTTTTTTTTTAAATAAAAGTTATCTGAATAAAGTTATCAAGACAGCATGTTTATCATTACCATATTTGATTAAACTATGTATAACAATGAAAGTCACTATTAAAAAGTCAACTTTTCGTAAAAAAGACAATTATATCTTTATGCTTAATTAAACGAAAAATAAATAAATAAATAAACTAAAAGAGAAAAAAAATAGATGGAGCAGCGGTGGTAGTGGCGGGCAGTGGCAATTATCTTATGAAATGGATGTCCAAAAATAGATTTGTTTTATATTATAAAGAGTATGTTTTTTTTTTTTTTTTAAATTTTAGTAAAAACGTATCCGAATAAACAAATTTGTCATCTTCTTTCTAATGATAAAACTTCTTCTCATTTTTTGCTTAAATTATTATTCAAATAAAAGTGTATCCAAATATCAATTTTATCTTATTATATTTAACCATGAGTCCCGTTCTCCTGCCCATGGTGGACAGGAGAAATTGTGTTCAATGTTGATGTGGCACTATCAGACAAGATAAAACACCAAAAAATAATTAAATGTACATATATATTCTCTCTCATCTCTCCCAACCACCCCGCCCCCACCCCCACCCCCACCCCCACCCCACCCTACCCTACCCTATCCTACTCTACCCTACCCTACCCTACCCTACTCCACTCATTCCCTCCCCCAACTATCTATCTCCCAAACTACCCAGGATCCTCCACCTCCACCTCCACCTCCACCTCCCATTTCTGCCCTAAATTTATGAACACAGAGATGAGAATAAATATAGAAGATAAGCAGCGAAAAATGGGTGGGTTCGCTCCGTGGGTTTGCTGGCATTGGTTTGCTGCATTGGTTCGCCATGGGATGGCAGTGGGTTGTTTGCGTCTTAGAGGATGTCGATTTCTCGGCAGATTTGGCGGCAGACACCGGTGGGCATGTGGATAACCTTATAAACAGTGCAACTGGATTTATGGGCATGTTCCAAGATTTCGTTAGAAAATTAAACATAAAAATGGAAAACTCGAAACAAATCATTCTTCTGGCTTGGTGGTGGTGGTGGTGGTGGTGGTGGTGGTGGTGGAGGATTGGACCGACGTGAGTTGGGAGGTATACGCACCAATCTGGGAGAGGAGAGAGATAAGACTTTAGGGGTGAACGACTTAAATTCTTCTTCACTTGAAGACTTTCCATGCTGAATCAAAGGCACCATTAATGCAAAGATGAAGCAAAAAATTGGCTTGGCGTTCATTTTAACAAAGCTAAACTGAAGCTTCAAAAAAGTTTAATATACTTGAGGCATTGTTGGTGGAGAAGAGAGAAATTGGGGGTAAAAGAGATGGGGGCGGGGTAGTTGGGGAAGATGAGAGAGAATATATATACACATTTAATTATTTTTTGATATTTTATTTTGTTTGATCTACTGCTGATGTGGCATTGCAACATCAGCAATGGGCACAATTTCTCCTGTCCACCATGGGCAGGAGAACGAGACTGATTGTTAAATATAATAGATAAAGTTATCTTATCTAAAATTGGAAGCAAACAAATTTTCAAGAAAGTTGTTGTTATAAGTGCAAAATTACACGATCTATCCCTAAACAATTGTTTAGATAGTAAGTTGGTCTCGACATTTCAATATAATTGCAAGATCAATCCCCAATAATATAACTGTCATCTGACCCTTACATATCAATAATATGAATTTATATGTTATTATTCAACTTGAGTTTATGTTTAAAAATTTAAAGTGAAACATATTTTTATGAGAGTTATATGATGTTTTATTAGAGATTTTGTACAACTTCTCGTGCCGTCTGTGGGAAACCACACTTTTAAACCACGAGTAAGACGTGATTAAAAATGTAAGCCTCATTGAATAAAGGAGCCTCCCTGAATAAGTGATCTACTAACCCACCGAAGAAAAGAATGAGTAGAAGCAATGAGGTTGAAAACCTAAGAAGAGCCAGGCCTGCTACGGATGAAAATGCTCTAGCAGTAGCAAAAGACGAGGGAGCCCCACGGAGAAGATGTACGATGAGGGCTCCCACCAATCTCGAAAGAAAAATGAGAACCATGGCCGCAAGCGTGAGGCAGCTGGCTAGCACCACGCCCAGATGCAAGGTTATATCCAACGGATGAATATGCAACACCACAGACCTCATGGATCCGACTTGGACATTCCCAGTGAAGAACCAGAGGTAAACAACAGCCACCCCCTTGATCCTCAAGCAAGGGGAGAGGCTTCACATGCCATAACGTACAGGGAAAGGGCCTATTCCCTCTTTGAGGACGAAGCAAGGCCCCAACCCACAATGTTTGCCAGCGTTTTTGAATGGTTATGAGGGCATGGACCCAAAAATAGGCCCCGAAAGAGCTTCCCGAGAAGGGAGTAGCCTCAGAGCCTCCATGACATGAGACATGCCAAATTCGAGCTGTTGCAAAGCTACCTATACCGCTTCAACGAAGAAATGCTCTTCTGTGAAAGAGTATCCAATGCCGAAGTCCTCTCTTCTTTAAAGGGAGGGTTGAACATGAACCTCCCATTTTGGAGGGATGTCCGCAACAAAAACCCCACCACCTTCGTCCAATTGGTGGAGATGATCACGGAGGAGATCACTAATGAAAACATGATCTTCCACAAGAATTGTGGTGGACTAGCTACCAGTGCTAAGGGCTGGCTACAACCAAGGACAAGGTAGGCCCTACCACCAACAAACTCAGCGTCGGAGGGACTACCTATCCAACCCAAATTCTGGGATGAGCTACGTAGCTTCTGCACAAGAGGACCTACTGCCTCTTCACTCAGCCCCAGGAGCTTTAGGCTTCGCCGCTGGGTTCTATAATTATGGTCTGGTTCTTCTAACATATTTCGAGATGGGAACCAGCGTGCCATCAATGCCTCTACATCATTAGGAGGTACCTGCTAGCTACTGCTGGGTTCACCGGAGCTATGGCCATAGCACGGAGGAGTGTCGAGAGGTGAAAAACATGGCAAATAGGATATGAGCAAACGTCAGGCCTAGACGTGGGTTGGACCAAAGGTGCGAGGATCGACTTCCGATAAGGGGGTGTCAGCCTCCATTCCATAACAGATGACCCCAACAGAAGAACAGGAGGCCCATGGGCCATGAGCAACAAAGGCGGCGTAATTCCATGACCTCAGTGAGGCAGCCTCAGTTAGAATGAGGCTTGGAGTAGCGCCTAATCAAGGGCCCTGACAAGGCCCTCATTTGAGAAATTGATACCACATACGAGAGATCCTACCTGGGAGGCCAGACACAAAATGCTCAAAGAAGCTATGCGAAAGAGGCTGAGGAAAAGCTGATGACCAACTGGCTTATCAACAGCTGCTCCTCGAGGTCAAAGAAGGTAGACCCCATCACTTTCACAGAGGAAGACATGAAAGATGTCCACTATCTCCACTGTGACGCCTTTGTAGTAAGGGAAGTAGTGGCGAGGAATAGATTGGAAAAGATGCTCGTGGACAACGGGAGCTCCGTGAATGTCATCTTTTTGAGTACTTATGAGCAAATGAACATTGAAACCCCATTGGTCCCTTTCCCAGAGCCTCTTTACGACTTTACAAGTAATTGAGTCACCCCAAAAGGAGTAGTGCACCTAGCCGTTGCGATGGAAAAAGAGCCCCTGGTCACCAACACCTTCATAGAATTCCTGGTGGTGGACAGAAGGTCAGCCTACCATGGTGTCCTAGGTCGTCCGACCTTGAAGGAGCTTTGGGCTGTGACATCCATTCACCACCTCTGCTTAAAGTTCTCTACTGAGGAAGGCATAGCCACGGTGAAAGGCAACCTGCCTGAGGCTAGGAAATACTATAAAAATGCCTTGCGAAAGGCAGAAAAGAAGAAAGTTAACATGGTGTTCCTAGATGTAGAGATGACATAAGCCTCATAAGCACTGAGAGATGTCATAATGGAAGAAGCAACCTTCCTTGAGGACATCAACACCAGGGTGATGGGAGTAGACTCTCAGACATTGCCAGTGGAAGAGCTAGAAAGCTTTCCAGCGGATCCTGCTAACCCAACCCGGTGGCTATGAGTAGGAAACCAATGAGGCCTTGAAGAAATTCCTTTGTTGCAACCTTGATGTTTTTTCTTGGAAACACGAGGATATAGTGGGAATAGACCCAACGGTGAGTTGTCATAGACTCAATGTCGATCTTAAATTCCCATCGCACCGATAGAAGAGGAGGCCCTTGAATCTGGAGAAATATGAGGCCTTAAAAGAAGAGGTGGAAAAGCTTTTGCAAAGAAACTTCATCTGAGAGGTCCGCTATCCCAAGCAGGTTTCCAATCCAGTTCTGGTGAAAAAGACAAGTGGGAAGCTGAGAATTTGTATAGATTTTGTTGACCTCCAAAAATGGCTGGCAACAGGAACCCAATGTCTCTTCTTCCTACGTGTATTTTCCTATACACTTGGACCACCACGTGGTTTATTCAACCACGTAGATAAGCCTGGTAATAGGTGGATATGATGCTAAAGAGGAGGAGAAACACACTATGGTAGATGTATTAGCTTGAGGTCCCATAACTAACAATTTTCCATGTAGATATGAACACTTGGAGAACAATTAGCTTAGATGACTTTGTTTTCTTGTGTGTGAGTATTATATTTTTTAACATCCATTTCTTGTAGTAAAGGTATTCGTATTTATAGGTGAATTCCACTTGGTCGACCATCATTTGATGTACGACACGTAGTACAATCCTGAGGGTCTTAGTGTCACATCCTGGGTGTCACATCAGTGGCTTTAATGGAAAGGTCCCTTCCAGTTATATACTAAGAGGCTATGACTGTAACAAGCCACAATGGCAGGTTGTCCCATCAGTCTTTTCAGTTCTGATACGTAGTGTCAGGAGAGGCTTCCTCAACACGCAATCAGGGCTGCTCTTTGACCGCCTCGACTTCTTCAACCTCCACTTCTTAAACCTCATTCGTATATATGAACAGTGTCTTTTTATCCATCCCTTCTAAAACTTCCTCGATATGAAGGGAGATGGCATCTTTTTCTTAATCTCCTCCTCCAACCTCTTCGAAAAGAAAGCTACAGCCTTCATCATGGGCCTGTGGCGTAACAATAGACCTCCAAGGTCAGGACTTTCATCATTTATGAGGGGTGCTAGACTTGGTAAGAAAGCCTTTATTCTAGCTTACGTCTTCGAAGAGGCTCAATGGCTGAGTTAACTTAAGAATGTACGCGGAGAGTGGAGGTATGAGAAGAAATGTAACATCGCCTCACTTGTGTATTGGGGCGTTCAATAGTGTTCAATTAATAGTCCTACAAGCTCAGGACCTCTGTCATTTATGTAAGGTACGGAGTTTGATGTGGTGGCGAAGTCCCAACTGGGAGATGTAGTACAACTGAGGCAATCCCAAGTGGGAGATTCATTGCTACAGAGGCCAAGTCCCATGTGAGAGAGGCTTATTGCAAAAAAGCCTAGTCCCGAGTGAGAGAGGCTAATTGCAGAAGAGCCTAGTCCTAAGCGAGAGAGGCTTGATGTGGAAAAGAGCCTAGTCCCAAGTAGGAGAGGCTTAATGTAGAAGAGCCGAGTCCTAAGTGAGAGATGCTTGATGCGGAGGAGTCAAGTCCCAAGTGGGAGAAGCTTGATGAGGAGAAGAGCCTAATCCTATGTGGGAGAGGCTTGATGCAGATAAGACAAGTCCTAAGTGAGAGAATCTTGACGCAGAAGAGCCGAGTCCTAAGTAGGAGAGGTTTGTTGCTGAGAAGCCAAGTCCCAAGTGGGAAAAGCTTGTTGCAGAAGAGCCTAGTCCCATGTGGAAGAGATTTTATAGGGATGAGCCAAGTCCCAAGTGGAAGAAGCTTGATACAGAAGAGTCGAGTACCAAGCAAAAGAGGCTTATTGCAGAAGAGCCAAGTCCCAAGTAGGAGAGGCTTGTTGCAGAAGAGCCTAATCCTATGTAGGAGAGGCTTTATGGGGAGGAGCCAATTCCTAAGTGGGAGAAGTTTGACGCAAAAGAGTTGAGTCCCAATCGGGAGAGGCTTGTTACGGAAGAGCCAAGTCCCAAGTGAGAGAGACTTGTTGCATAAGAGCTGAGTCCCAAGCGGGAGAGGCTTGATGCAGATGATCCAAGTCCTAAACGAGAGATGCTTGATGAGGAGACGAGCCTAATTGTATGTGGGAGAGGCTTCATGTGAAGAAGCCAAGTCCTAAGTGGAAGATGCTTGACGCAGAAGAGCTGAGTCCCAAGTGGGAGAGGCTTGTTGCGGAAGAGCCAAGTCTCAAGTAGGAGAGGCTTGTTGTAGAAGAGCCTAGTCCCAAGTGGGAGAAGCTTGATGCAGAGGAGCCGAGTCCCAAGTAGGAAAGGCTTGTTACGGAAGAGCCAAGTCTCAAGTAGGAGAGGCTTGATGCAGAAGAGCCGAGTCCCAAACGGGAGAGGCTTGATGATGAGAAGAGTCTAATCCTATGTGGGAGAGGCTTGATGCGGAGAAGCCAAGTCCCAAGTGAGAGATGCTTGTTACAGAAGAGTTATGTGCAAGCATTAATAGGTGCGCAATGATTAGGTGTAGTGTCATGCGTCTCTTCAGACGTGCTGAAATGACAGCTACAGGTAATGATGGCATTGAATTTTAGAAGCTTTGATTTTATCAAAAAAAATTCTCCTACGCGCGCGTGACATGCACGTTTACATCATGGCCGTTCAGTGAGATGGCCATTGGTGCCCTTTGGCATTCAAGGGCTAGAATGGCCTCTGGGCATCAATGGTGCAGATGAATCTTTGTTAGATTCAACGGCCAAGATTCACTATTCCTCGCCTATATATAAATGATAGGTTTATTGTTTTCCTTTTCTTGCACGACATTGAGAGAGAGATTTGAGGAAATACTCTGTGTCCGTTAAATTTCTGACAAGAACTTCTCGGTGTTTATTTCTCTGGCTCGGATTCCGACGAAAACCTAGATTTAGGTAAACACTTCTCTCAAACGCCTCTATTTTCTTCTTTTATAAGTGTATTTTCTTAAAAATGTCCCTAAACCTCATCGAGGGAGAGGCTTCTGACCATGCTGGAGACGGGGCATCTCATTCGGTGTCACCTTCCATGGCCAATGTACTACTTCTCCGAGGCGTAGATACCTCTACAGGGGAGGAGATGGCTATAGACACCTCACACAGGCTGATTGGTGGCAGCGTGTTCCCCAGCGTAGTCCCAATCAGATGGGCTACAATGGATGTCCACTCGATAATGAATGAAGCGGACATGGATTCGTTGAAAGAGTCTTACAGGATCTCTGACGACATTGAACTCTTAGTCTCGAGGACTCATGAGCGAGCATGCTTTTCGAAGATGGGGTGTACATCTTTGAGCCTACATTCGTTCGTGGCTGGGATGAGGTTGCCACTGCATCTATTTTTTTCGAAGAATTCTCCAGGCGTATGGCTTGGCACCGACGCAGGTCTCGCCGAATGGGTGGAGTCAAATGGCTGGGAGCCTGTATTTGTGGTTCAGGCATTCGTTTAGTCTGGAGATGTCCCTCCACGTATTTCAAACCGTGTATTTGCCAAATAAGATGCCAAAGAAGAAAGACAATGATGATGAGCTAGGATGGTACTACTTCGATCAATGGCGGGCTCATAAACCTCTGGTGGCTGAGTGCCCATCTTTCATCAAGTAATGGAAATAGTCGTAGCTTTGGGTGAAAGAGAATTGGCAGAGGGTGGAAGACGACCTTGAACCAAGCGTGGATGTCCCAAGTGTTTACGGAATAGCTAGTGAGTGAGATGGGGGGCTGAATGCCTATGTGTTAGTTTTTTTTTAGTTTTCTAATTGTTGTTTGTTATTTGTAGACACTCTTCTCCAGTGTAAGCTATCTAGTGACTAGCTCGACGTGCTCTGGTCAATCTAACAGGTAGCACCGACAAATAGGCGGTACAAATCCCTTATGAATAAGCATCGCTGCGTAATAGAGCTGGGTCTGATGGCCTCGAAAGGTAATAATCCCTAAACAAGCCACCCCAGATTTTATTGAAGTGTTTGATTTATTTTTGTACTTGTGCAGCTGAACTTGAGCAATTTATGCGCATCCGACCAGCTTTGGCGCGCTTGTCCGGCGCAAAGCTGAGGATGTTGTCACCGAGTTTGTTAGTGGATGCTAGACATAAAAAAGTAATAGATGAGATCAGTCGCGAGGTGGCTCAGGAAGAGGCTGAGAAGGCCGATGAGGTGGATGCTACCGGGGGCGAAGAGCCCCTGATGAAGAAGAGAAAAGCTGTGCCCAAGAACGTCCCAAGCCGATGCTTAAAAAGCTGGCTGGAAGTGGGTCGTCTACTGGGAGCACCACTTCTACTGCTGCTGGCCCTTTCGTCCAACCGAAGAGGAAGGTTATCCAAGTTACCGAGAACAAAGTTCTCTACAATCCACCACCATTGCAGATGACTCTCTCTGTCACACCATCTGGGGTGGTTTTGGACGATCTTCTCGCTAGGCCTTAGTCAACCAGGGCGTCGGTGGAACTGATTGGGGCCCCTGGGGCGCGACTACCAGTGTCATCCACCGCCTCTCTTTATATCCTGCCTTGGGGGTACAAGCCTTCATGAAGTACTTTAGTCCCAAAAAGGAGGACTTTGCTGCCCATGGAGAGCTGGAGAACCTGATGGAAGCCAACCTGGCCATGACTATAAGGGTAGCAAGAATGCAGCTGAAGGCCCTGGGTGAATTCAGGGAATAGAAGAGATAGCAGCAGAGGTTTACGACAGAAGCTTCGAGGTCAGAAGAGCACAGACAGGCTCTTGAAAGATTACAAGCTATTGTGGAGAGTATACACACAACGTACGAGCAACTCCAAGCAGACTTGAAAGAGTTTGAGGCCAACGTTCTGCAGTTGACCAAGAAGTTGGACGATGCCAACACTGTGTAGAGGGTAGCCACCGAAGCACTAGAGAATGCAAATGAAGAAAAGAGGCACATGAAAGAGGATGGAGCCTCACATTTGCTAGAGGCAGACTGGCTGCGCAAGGAGATTGAGGCTTGCTGGACCAATGCTGGAAAGCTGAGGGAGCACTTAAAAGATTCTGATAGGAAGATGGAGGAATATGAAGTGAAGGTTGCCAAACTTCTTAGTGAGAAGAAAGAGTTGGAAAAGAAGCTGGAGAATGCAGAGGCTGATTTCACTGCAAACTTCTACTATATAGAGGCCTACACCAACTTCTCCATCTTCTTTGCCAGTGTGGGCCAACAAGAAGTTCTGACTGCGCTTTGATCAGAGTACCCCGACCTTGACATTAATTTCCTTGAAGCTAAGTTTTCTCCAATGGATGTAGAGGGAGAGTGGGATGAATGACTATTTTTGTTTTTTCACTTTTGCAAATGTAGCAATGCTTCCTCGACAGAGGCTCTTATGTAATCTTTTCATACTTAATAAAATTTTTGTTTCTATTATTTGTTTGTTAGCTTTTATTTTCGAAGCTTTGTCATTCATAAATTGTGATAAGCTGATTAAGAGGCTCTTTTAAGCATAACATGAATAAATAAATAGAAAAGGCTACTCTTAAATAAGGCATCATGGATAAACAAGAGGCTCTTGGCATAATCAAAACGAAAGAGGCGCTTCTTAATATAGAAAATTGAACCGAATGTGTTCTTTGCCTTCAACAAATTGGAAGATGAGTTTCTTAAAGAAGGAGCTCTCTGTTCCAATTACTAAAAAAAACTTAAATCAAGTGATGAAAGAGGCTCTCCAACCTCGTCTATTGATAATACCGGTGTAGGTGTTCGGCATTCCATGGATGAGGCTGCTGCTTAGCATCAGGTCCTCGATATGGTACGTGCCGAGGTGCACTTCCTTGGTGACTCAATAAGGTCCTTCCCAATTGGACCCTAGTGTTCCAACACCCATTTCCTTAGAGGAGAAGAAAACTATGCGTACGACCAGGTCGTCTATGCGGAAGGACCTCTTCTTTACCTTCTGGTTGAAGTACCGAGCCATCTTCATTTGGTACGAGGCTAGCTTAGCTTGGGAGTTATCCATTCGCTCTTCTAAGAGATCCAATCCAACCCACATGAGGCCGTCGTTATTGTTTTCACTGAAAAAAATAAACGATGAGGCGAGGGAATGCCAACCTCCACTGGGCTTATAGTCTCAGAACCGTAAGCTATAGAAAATGATGTTTCTCCTGTTGGTTTCCGGGCAGTGGTCTGGATCACCCACAGTACGTGGGTATAGCTCCTCGACCCAGGCCTCTTTTGACGCATCAAGCTTCTGTTTGAGGGTATACTTGATCATTTTGTTGATAGCTTCAACTTGATCGTTAGCCTGTGAGTGATGGGGGCTAGAAAAGTGCTCCGCAATCTCCAGTTCCTTGAATAGGTTCCTGATCTTCCTGTTGTCAAAATATTTCCCATTGTCCTACACCAAAGAGTGGAAAATCCCAAACCTGTAAATGATATTTTTCCATATGAACTTGGAGGTATTCGCCTCGATAATCTTCATTACTGGCTCAGCTTTAACCCACTTGGTGAAGTAGTCAATGGTGACTATGGCATGGCTTGCATTGCCTCTTCCTCTAGGCATTGGGCCTATAAAGTCTATCCTCCACTTGGCGAAAGGCCAGGGGCTATATACTGTTGTTAGCTCCTAGTGAGGCTGCTGTAGAATTTTGGCGAAGCGCTGACACTTGTCGCATTTCCTCGCGTAGAACAGAGAATCTTTCTTAAAGAGGGCCAGAAATAGCCATGCTTTAGGATCTTTTGAGCTAGGGCCATGCCCTATGTGTGGTAGCTGCATATTCTCTTGTGGATCTCCATGAGAATGTAATCTGTCTCATTGCTGCCTACGCACCTAAGGAGGTGTATGGAATAACCTCGTTTGTAGAGGACGTCGTCAGACAACAAGAAGTGTGCAGCCCTCATTCTTAGTTTTCTAGCCTCTTCCCTATCGATAGGGAAGGTTTGATCCTTCAAGAATGCGAGGATTGGTTCAATCTAAGTGGAAGTCTCCTCAATCCACATTATCTCTGTGAAAACCTCTATGGATGGCTTAGCAAGGTGTTCGATGGAAACCAGTTTGAGGAGCTCTGAGTCTTTGCTGCTCGCCAGCTTAGATAGTGCGTTAGCGTTGGCGTTATTTGCCCTCAACACCTGGACCAGCTCGAACTTGTCGAAGCATGGGATAAGTTCTCTCACCAGCATGAAGTAGGAAGCCATCACTCTTTCCCTTGCGTTGAAGCTTCCATTAACCTGGCTTATGACCAGTTGGGAATTGCTTGCAACTGAGAGCCTCTGCATCCTCATTTCTTTGGCGATGTGGATTCCAGCTAGTAGGGCTTCATACTCTCCAATGTTGTTTGAGGCTTTGGAGCTGAACCTAATTGCACAATTTAGCTTATGGCCCTCGAGGCTGGTAAGTACAACTCTGGCACCCGAGCCTGTGTCCCTAGAGGACCCGTCGATGAATAGACACCATATAGGTGGTTCAAAGAGTGCCATGTGGGTGTCCACTTAAAAAGTGTTGGCAAACTCAGCCATAAAATCGACGAGGGCTTGTCCCTTAATGTCTGCTCTGGGTTTGAAGACCATGTCAAACTGGCTAAGTTCTATAGCCTACATCAACAGCCTCCTCGAGGTGTCTGGCTTTTACATCACCTGCCTCAGAGGAAAATTGGTAAGAACGTGGATGCTGTGGGCCAAAAAGTAGGGCATCAATTTTCTAGAGGCATTGATGAGGGATAATGCCAGCTTCTCCATATCGTAATAAACAGGTAGTTGGTGTTCCTCTTCTCGGACCAGAACCGAGCTTCATCCAAATGGTCGACCTTGCCATCAAGTTGGGTCACTCATGTCTTTAATTTACTCTCTCTATAAACCCAACTGTCTAACCTTTTTTTCTTGTCAACTCAGATGACACGGCTAAGTAGAGCAGTAAAGCCTCTCATAATCTAGGCTTTGATAGTAGGGGGTATGGCTGAGGTGTTCCTTCAGGGCCTGGAATGCAGCCTCGCATTCTGTAGTCCATTCGAACTCGTTACTTCATTTCAAGATTTTGAAGAAGTTGAGGCACTTGTCCGTTGCTTTTGAGACAAATCTACTGGAGGCTGCCATTCTTCTAGTGAGACATTGCACATCCTTTGGCCTCCTGGGTGACTTCATTTCAATCAATGCCTTGATCTTTTTTGGATTGGCCTCGATGCTCCTTTGTTTGCCCATATAGCCTAGAAACCTTTCAGAGGCAACCCCAAAGACATATTTCAAAGGATTAAGCCTCATATTGTAAGCTATGAAGATCTGGAAAGTCTTTTCCAAGTGTAGCACATGGTCCTCGGCTTTCAGGCTATTAACCAACATGTCATCTACATAGACTACTATGGTAGAGTCAAGCAAGTCGGCAAACATTTTGTTGACAAGCCTATGGTATATTGTCCCAGAGTTTTTTAAGCCTAAGGGCATGACCTTGTAGCAGTAGAGGCCCTTGTCCGTCACAAATGATGTGTGCTTCTCATTCGAAAGGTACATATGGATCTGGTTATAGCATGAGTAAGCATCCATGAAGCTTAGAAGCTCATGCCCTGAGGTGGCGTCCACCAGCTGGTCAATCTGAGACAATAGGAAGCTATCCTTAGGACATGCCTGATTGAGGTTGGAGAAATCTGTTACGCCCCAGGCCTACGTGGACTAGGTCAAAGTCAAACTTGCCTAGTAGGCTGTAGCTTTCTTTCTGAAGAGGTTGGAGGAGGAGACTAAGAAGAAGATGCTATCTCTTTTCATACCGATGAGGTTTTGGAAGGGATGGATGAAGTGACACTGTTCATATATACCGAAGAGGTTTAAGAAGAGGAGGTTGGAGAAGTCGAGATAGTCAAAGAGCGACCTGATTGTGTGTTGAAGAAGCCTCCCCTGACACTACAAGTCAGACTTGAAAAAACTGATCGGACAGCCTACCATTGCGGCTTGTCGCAGTCATAGCCTCGTAGTATATGGCTGGAATGGACCTTTCCATTAAAGCCACTGATGTGACATCCAGGATGTAACACTAAGACCCTTAGGATTGTACCATGTGTTGTACATCAAATGATGGTCGACCAAATGGAATTCACCTATAAATACGAATACATTTTCTACAAGAAAGGGATGTTAAAAAATATAACACTCACGCACAAGAAAACAAAGTCCTCTAAGCTAATGGTTCTCCAAGTGTTCATATCCACCTAGGAAATTTTTAGTTAGGGGCCCTCAAGCTAATACCTCTGCCATAGTGTGTTTCTTCTCCTCTTTAGCATCATATCCACTCGTTACCAGGCTTATCTTCGTAGTTGAATAAACCACATGGCGATCCAAGTGTGTAGGAAAATACACGTAGGCATAAGAGGCGTGGAATTCTTATTGGCAGTCAATTTTAGAGGTCAACAACTTCTATTAGAGGTGGGCATGGATTGGGTCGGGTCGGGTAGATTTTCGACCCAACTCCAAACTGAATTGATCTAATTGGTTTGACAATTTGTCAAACCAACCCAAACCGAACCATCCCAACGCGAATAATATTTGGTTGGTTTAGGTTGGGAATTCGGTTTGCGCTTGATAAGTGTTTATTTAATATGTTAAAATTCTCTATAAGTGTGTTTAGATGTATGTTTTATGTGTTATAAGTATGTGTTTACGTGTGTTTTATTTAAATCTATTTTAGGAATTAAGAAATCATGAAAAGAGTCAAGTTCGGGCCAAGTGGACATGGAGTACGAAACTCGAGAGGCAAAATAGAGGAAGATCACAGAACTTGTCATGTGGCCGCATAGGTCACCATAATTTAAAAAAGTAAATTGTTGACAGAACCTTCTTATGTGGCCGCATGGGTACTCTATGTCGCTGCATGGATCTGCGCGGATGTGTTTTCTTTTTCAACTAGAAGTCTATTTTTGGGATGATTCTGTACACGATTTTCTTGGTGCTTTTTGAGGAGATATAAGAGGCAAAAACAAGGGCAGAAAAGAAGGAGATTTGGAGAGAGAGTTTAGAGAGATAATTTTGAGAACTAACAAGAGCAAAACCTAAGGAGATTTTGTGGAGATTATTGGAGGAGAAGAATCAAGAGTAAGAGATTGGATTCAAGGAGGCCATAGACAATTCTTGGTGCAATAACTTCTCACCTTCAAGATTCAATCCTCTACCCGGTCATGAATTTATTATTTCATTTAATTGTCTCCATGAACTCTATGATTAGCTAATTTTATTTTCTTGGGACGAACAGTGTAGCCAAGTTGTGAACTCTAGTTTTGTGTTCATTGATTTGACTTATGACAATTAATTTCTTTGTTAAATCTTTATTGTTTGCTTAAATCTTTCATCTTTTTAGCTAATTGGTGAATGTTACATTGGTTTATGTGAATTCGAGAGATGAAGACATGAATCAGATTTAGACAATAAAGATAATTAATTTGGATAAGATATAGAGATATAATCTTGTGGTTAGTGTGATCATTTAGGGTTGAATTTCAATGAGGCTCTAATGAATTCTTGTTTTTTTATACATTTAAGAGGGTTGATAACGAATTCATCTAGAGATAGGTGGGTCGGCCTAATTAAATAGAATTAATTATTATCGAGAGAGATAGTTAATTAATTTATGTGAATTCAATCGTTAACAAGAATTAGTTATTGTTGAATCAATGATTATGAAGTTGGGAGGATCAACGATGGTGAAGTTGTGAGTCCCAAGTCCCAAAACTTATTTAATTAAATCAAAAGCTATTTCATTATTTTCTTGTTTCCTTTAGCTCAATTTAATAGTTTTTATTTTTTTTAATTTTAAAACACCCAAATTACTGCATTTTCAAATAAAGCTTAAATAGTAAATTTTGGTACTTAAAACTATTCTTCGTCGGATCGATACTTGGACTCACGTCCACTTTACTACTTGTTCAACCCGTACACTTGCAGTTTATTTAATAACTTTTTCGACGAACAAGTTTTTGGTGCCGTTGTCGGAGAATAGTTTTAATATCAATACTAATCCGTTTGAGCTTTAATTTGGAATTTGATCTACAATTTTTTTTCCTTTCTTTCCTTTTCTCATTTTTCAGATTTGTAGGCGAAGCAGAGGTAGAATTGATTTTGTTCCTTTAGACCTAGAGATCGAACGCACTCTCAGAAATAGGTTTGGAGCATAGAAGTTGGAAAGAGAAATGGCTCACAATGGGCACGAGCAACCAGTTGTTGAAGTACATCATCCTTTGAGTTATTACATCATACTGGCTGTTGGGGAGAATTTTACTTGTTTGGTTCCACCGGCTATTCCAGCAAATAACTATGAAATCAAGCCTGGGACCATTCAACTAGTTCAGCAAAGTGTTCAATTCTATGGCCTACCCGATGAAGACCCACATGAACATGTGAGAAAATTTCTGGAAATCTGCAGTATGTTCAAAATTAATAGAGTGATGCCAAATGCAATCAAGATGAAGTTGTTTTCATTTTCATTGACCAACAAAGCCATGACTTGGTTTTTATTCTTGCCTGCCAACTCAATCACTACTTGGGATGTTCTAGTCCAAAAATTTTTGGACAAATTCTTTCCATCGGGTAGGATGTTAAAGATCAGGAAAGAAATAACTTCTTTCAACCAATGCCAGGGTGAAACAATTTTTGAAGCATGGGAATGGTTCAATGACCTGTTGAGACACTGCCCAAATCATGGAATACCAGATTGGCTTATGGTCTAAACATTTTATAATGGGTTGAATGATGAAAACAAGAGGCATGCAGACTCAGCAGAAAGTGGTTCTCTTATGGACAAAACTTATAATGAGGCATCAGGAATTTTTGAGAAAATACAGCAAACAGTTATCAGTGGTATTCAGATCGTTCAATGCCTAAGCATGCAGGAATTCATGAAGTTGACGCTCTCACATCTTTATCCGCTCAGGTTGCAACTTTAGCCTAGCAAGTTAAAGCTATTTCCACTCCGTCGGTTAACATGGTTCAGTATTCAAAGGTTTGTGATAACTGCTGTGCAGCTCATACTACTTCCGAGTGCCCTGTTGCTAATTTCAATATACCTAACGAAGAACAAGCACTGTTTGTTGGGGATAATCAAAGGGCACCAGTAGGGCCTTTTGCACCAACCTTCAATCCGGGATGGCGTTAGCACCCGAACTTTTCTTGGAGGGATAATCAATCAGCGATGATGCCACCAGGATTTAATCAGCCACAAGAGAGGAAATGTCCATTGGAGGATATGTTCAGCAAATATATGGAGGCTAATAATCAGTTTATGCAAAAGGCTAACCATACCCTACTCAATTAGAATGCGGTAATTAAAAATCTGGAAAATCAGATGAGTCAGATGGCGTTAGCAATGGCAGGCAGAGCACCGGGTGCTTTGCCAAGAGACACATTGACAAATCCAAAAAAACAATTAAAAGTCATCACAACCAGGAGTGGTTTACAGTTGCCGGAGATACAAGTGAAAAAATCAGTTGAAAAGGAGAATGAAGAACCAAAAGTAGTGGAGGATGAACCTCATCAAGCTGAGACAGCAGATAAAACAGCTGAGCAGACTAAGGCAGACAAGCAGAAAGAAGTGACTCCAACACCGATCAAGGCATATGTACCTCCAATCCCTTATCCTCAAAGACTGCAAAAGAGCAAACTAGACAAAAAAAAAATTGGGAATTTTTTTGATATTTTCAGGAAATTGTACATCAACATTCCTTTCATAGATGTTTTAGAAGAGATGCCCAGCTATGCAAAATTCATGAAGGAGATCTTCTCTAACAAAAGAAGCTGGGAGAGCATAAAACAGTGATGCTAACTGATGAATGTAGTGCAATTCTACTAGAAAAAGTTTCTTCTTAAATTGAAAGATCCAGGGAGTTTAACTATCCCTTTACCATTAGTTCTTTTTATACTGGATCATCTTTATGTGATCTTGGGGCAAGTATTAATCTTATGCCTTTATCTATGTACAGGAAGCATGGACTTGGAGAATGCATGCCTACTACTGTATCCCTACAACTGGCTGACCAGTTAATCACGTATCCTCGGGGTGTCATTGAGGATGACTTGGTTAAAGTCGATAAATTTATCTTTAGAGTGGATTTTATTGTATTGGATATGGAAGAGGACAAGGAGATTCCACTCATAGTTGGAAGGCCATTATTAGCTACAGCAAGAGCCTTGATTGATGTGTACGAGGGAACACTAACTCTAAGGGTGGATAAAGTGCGAGTTACATTTAATGTGTTTAAAGCTATGAAGTACCCTTCTTCTACAGATTCTTGCTTCCAAGTTGGTGTCATTGATCGAGCTGTTAAAGGTACATATGAAGAAGTTCTTCTAGTTGAACCTCTTGAGGCATGTATTGTGCGGTCAGAGACTACAAAAGCTAAAAATATTGTGGTAGATGAGATTGCACAAAACTTGGTGGTTTTACCTTCTATGGCTTACAAAAGAAATTGGAAATATAAACCGTTGAGTGAAGCTCCTAAAAAGTTCGAACCTTCTATTGAGTCTCCGCCTACTCTTGAGTTGAAAACCTTTCGAAAGAAAAGTCGATTATTGACATCGCCGAGCCGGAGTGATCACCCATAGTTAGGCTCGCGACTATAAACAAGCGCTTGGTGGGAGGCAACCCACCCGGTATACTCATTTTTTTATTTTTTATTTTGCTGCTATTTTACATTTAAGCGTTACACCTAGATTATTGGTTCTTGTCATTCTTTATGCTCAAGGGTTAAATATGAAAGTGGATTGGCTTCAAAGCTCGGTTAACCAACTACTGGCCAGCCGTGGTGGCTCTTCTGATCCCGATGACACAACACAACTGATGGATGACTCTGCCTACCACCCGGAGAGTTTCTGATTCCCTCTTTTATTTGTTTTGAATTGCTCTACGTTGGGGACAATGTAGAAATTAAGTGTGGTGGTGATTGTTTTCATGATTTAGTACGTGTGTTTCTTTATGTTTTCTCTTAAGTACGTTTGGTTGTTTGTGTGTAAAACTCTCGATCATGTTTGAGAGCAACTTACTGTGAAATATTTATATAGCTTTGCTGGAATTAGGAACCCAAGTAATGACAAAATCTTGAAAGGTTTAGGTCTCTTTGCATAACTGGATAATTTTTTAGCACTTAGAAAAGGGCAATCTTTCACTATTTTCTGAGTATAAGTGAAAAATTGAGCTTTGTTGAAAATTTTTAATGCCTTAGTTAAGCCAACTTGATGTAATTTCACCAGTTTAATGCCATATTGTCTAAACCGCCTGGTAGTATTTATGCTATCAAGGTATCATTAGAAATTCATAATCTGGTGTTTGGGGTAGGACTGAGCACTGACCTATGCTGAAAATAGTGAGTGGGATTTCATTCACAGTGGACCTTAATTTGTGAGCTTTTGAGCCTAAGAAAGAGCATATACTGTCTATCGTGCTCTTTTTTTTTTTTTTTTTGATAGAGTGAATATCACGCATGGTTGAATTCTTCTAGAACTTGCTTTGTTATGCATATTGTCAAGCCTCTTTGAAAATTGGATACAATTATGTAAGGGCATTAGGTGAAGCCAATTTTAGCTATCTTAAATAGCCTATCTTGATAATATCCTTTAGAAGCCAACTTTGAGCTTTAGCCTTTTTGTTGAAAATTAAACTACATTACAAGCCATGAATTCCCTTTCTTTGATCGTATCCTTGTTTTGAACCTTGAAATTGGAGGAATTCAATAGCTTGTTATAAGAAATTTCAAGTAATTTCTTTTTTCAAAAATTAAAAAAAAAAATTCCATCAAGATGAAGCAAAATAAGGAATTATTCAGAAGTTGTGGGTTTGAGCGTGGTAGTTTGTAATGATGAATGGCATATCGTGAAGAGTTAAGCTCTTGGGTAACTAAGTCATTGGAATTCCTCCACGAAATTAGCCAAAAAGAAATCCTTTTTATCCTACCAAACCCGAAACCCCATTACAACCCAATTAAAACTAGTACTTGTATTCGTATCAATGTTGGCTCCAATGTGATATATTAGCAAGCCTATGGTAAGGTTCCTCTTTGCATAGATTTGAGATTATAATATGATATCCCTAAATACTACGAGTGTAAAGAGTGAACACTATATGAGGCATCATATCCCATTACACTCGTATTTTAAGCGGTTTGAAGTGCTTGGTCCGGGCTTTAACTCTAAAAATTTATTAGTGCTCCTTGTAGGATCCCATGGGGATATGAAAATTGAGAGTAGATTCACAAGAGGTGAAAGGTACAAAGAACTACTTTGGGACGGGGTCTACATAAGGCAATGTTTCATTCCCTCTTGTGCTCAGAAAAGAATGGATTGTTTGCCTTTATTGCACACACAAACATGCCAGTTGTGTATTGGAATGGTCGATGCTATGATATTAAAAGTCATTATTTCTCTTATTTGCTTGGAGAACTTTTTATTAGGCAAGCTATGTTGAGCTTTTTCACTATCCTTTAATAGGTTGTCTACTTTAGGCATGACCGGGAGTTTATATGTTTTTATTTCTTGTGAGTTGTGTTTTGTTTTTGTTTTGTTGTTGTTCGAGGACGAACAATGGTCTAAGTGTGGGGGATTTGATAAGTGTTTATTTAATATGTTAAAATTCCCTATAAGTGTGTTTAGATGTGTGTTTTATGTGTTATAAGTATGTGTTTACATGTGTTTTATTTAAATCTATTTTAGGAATCAAGAAATCATGAAAAGAGTCAAGTTCGGGCCAAGTGGACATGGAGTACGAAACTCGGAAGGCGAGACGGAGGAAGATCACAGAACTTGTCATGTGACCGCATGGCAAGCCTATGTGGACGCATGGGTCACTAGAATTTAAAAAAGTAAATTGTTGATAGAACTTCTCATGTGGCCGCATGGATCTGCACGGATGTGTTTTCTTTTTCAACTAGAAGTCTATTTTTGGGATGATTCTGTACACGATTTTCTTGGGACTTTTTGAGGAGATATAATAGGTAAAAACAAGGGCAGAAAAGAAGGAGATTTGGAGAGAGATTTTAGAGAGATAATTTTGGGAACCAACAAGAGCAAAACCTAAGGAAATTTTGTGGGGATTATTGGAAGAGAAGAATCAAGAGCAAGTGATTGGATTCAAGGAGGCCATAGACGATTCTTGGTGCAATAACTTCTCACCTTCAAGATTCAATCCTCTACCCGATCATGAATTTATTATTTCATTTAATTGTCTCCATGAACTCTATGATTAGCTAATTTTATTTTCTTGTGACGAACAACGTAGCCAAGTTGTGAACCCTAGTTTTGTGTTCATTGATTTGACTTATGACAATTAATTTCTTTGTTAAATCTTTATTGTTTGCTTAAAGCTTTCATCTTTTTAGTTAATTGGTGAATGTTATATTGGTTTATGTGAATTCAAGAGATGAAAACATGAATTAGATTTAGACAATAAAGATTATTAATTTGGACAAGATATAGAGATATAATCTTATGGTTAGTGCGATCATTTATGGTTGAATTTCAATGAGGCTCTAATGAATTCTTGTTTTTTATACATTTAAGAGGGTTGATAACGAATTCATCTAGAGATAGGTGGGTTGGTCTAATTAAATAGAATTAATTATTATCGAGAGAGATAGTTAATTAATTTATGTGAATTCGATCGTTAACAAGAATTAGTTATTGTTGAATCAATGATTATGAAGATGGGAGGATCAACGATGGTGATGTTGTGAGTCCCAAGTCCCAAAACGTATTTAATTAAATCAAAAACTATTTCATTATTTTCTTGTTTCCTTTAGCTCGATTTAATAGTTTTTATTTTTCTTAATTTTAAAACACCAAAATTACTTCGTTTTCAAATAATGCTTAAATAGTAAATTTTGGTACTTAAAACTATTATTCGTGGGATCGATACTTGGACTCATGTCTACTTTACTACTTGTTCGACCCGTACACTTGCGGTTTATTTAATAACTTTTTCGATGAACAGCGTTTGAACCCAATTCTTTTTTTTTATTTTTTTTTAATACTTTAGCCCAATTGCCATTTCTAATTTTAACTAAAATGAACAATTTGTAATTATATATATATATATATATGAATTGTAAAATATTTCATTTTGAGTTGGGTGGGGTTTTAAAGGAAAACCCGAAACCTGACCCAATCCGAACATACTACTATTCTAAAAAATTGAAATCATATAGCGAGACATGAAAAATCAACGAAAACAACCAGTTTTGATCGATTTGACCTGTCCAAATGCTCCACTCCTAACTTCTATCATTGTACTAGAGGATCAACTTGTTTTTTTAAAGATTAAGGCCCGACTTACTAGTGAGACAATAAGTTGAGGACCACCTTGTTTTTTTAAAGATTGGAATGGTAACGCTTTTCTTTTTGGGCGGTAGTTGGCAACGGGCCAAAATAGGATCATGTGCTAGGTTCGGAAGTGGGCGCCGACAACTTCCAACCCAAACTCAATGACCCACTTAATGTTAACTCTTCTACCAATTTGTATTTACAGTCCCTCTTCTTTCCCAAATACAAAAAAAAAAAAAAAAAAAAAAAAAATCACCACATGATTACCCCATATTATATGATTGAGGCACAAGATAACATGTACATTTTATCAAGATCACAATTAGATCGTTATGAACTAGTACCAAAATCAAATTCTAAACCAACGGATCTAATTTTAACAGTCGAAACAATGATGATTACAATGTCACCCTCTTTAACGAGACTATGTGAGTGAATACTCGAAACATAATATGTTGTTCTTATTGAAGTCTCTAAAATTATAAGAGAGATGCTCAGAATCAATTCTTACTATATTGCCAAGATGACAATAAACATACTTAAATAATACAATTAATAAGATTTCAAATTATTAGTTTCTAGTACTGCCTTATCGAATATGTTACTAATATATCGATGTATTCTACACATAGACTTTATGCATATAAATATATAGAGGACTATTCCTCGTACCAAAAAATTTGACAAATAAACTTGATAACTAATCATGGCTCTTAATTTAAACTAATCTAATGGTCTACATCTATTAGAATCTTTAAAATCCTTATACACATGATAAATGTGTTTTACATGCTTATCATATCTTATAAACTTGATATATAATTGTAATTTGAGTGTGTTTCTACTTAATTTAGTATAAATATTGTCATTGTAGATAAAATCTAAAAATAGAGGTAAATTGAGCAAAAAGAGAGAATTCGAGCTAAATAGGAGTTGATCGAAAGCGTTTGAAGATTGAGATGATGGCATGAGAGTGATAAGAACCATTAAAAGAGCTATTGGAGGAATGTCACAAGTTTCGGGAGTGTATTTAACTTACAAAAAGTACCAAAATGTATAACTTTGAAAGTTTGGGGACCAAATTGAAAATTAATGAAAAGTTTTCTGTTTGCCACAGTCCGACAGCGATTTGCAAACCGCAGCCAGCGGCAAACAAAAAAAACTCTGTTTGCTGCGGTTTGCAAACCGCTGTCCGCGTAAAATATTTTTTGTTTTTTGTTTTTTTTAAAGTTGTAACTTAAGGGAATTTGTGTCTTTTTTAATTAAAACGAGTTTAAGGGCATAAATACTATATAAAGATCTAATCTATGTCAGATGAGTGATTGTAGAAGGAAAGAAACAATAGACAACTAAAAAGAGAAAAGGAAGAACAACGAAGGCTTTGAAGAAGAGGACATGAAGACGACAAATTCTTGGTACAAGATATTCAACTTTTTCTCGTCCTCGTTTATTTAAATTCAATTATGCATTCCAAACTCTTCATATTTTTTTTTCCTGTATGATGAGTAGTTAAACTTATAATTTGGATGAACAATATAGCCTAGTTTAGATTCTTTAATTTCAATTCTCAACTTTTGATTATGTATTGATTTTACTTTTTCTTGTAATACTTGAAATAATTGGTCATTATTTTATTGAATTGTAGATTGTAACAAAATGAGAGGTAGGTTATTAATCTAGATCACGTAGTAAAATACGATAATTGGATAAAAGGTAGATATATACTTTTGTTATTGTTGTGGTCTTATATTGAATTCTTATGAGATTTAATGCATCTAATTAAAGATTATTCTGACTTCACATAGAGATATAGCAAGTTGACTTAATTAGATATAATTAATTTGAATTCGAGAGAGGTAAATTAGGTTAAATTCGTGAATTCGACCGAGTATAACTTTAGGAAGAAATCTTCAAATGAGAGATTAAAGATGATAACTACGGTGAATTCATGAATCCGACGTTTTAATAATTTTATTTGATAAATTCTTGATATTTATGTTCAAATACGTAATTACATTGTTTTCTTAAATTAATAGTTATATGTTAATTGTTCAACTAAACGTATTTCAAATTGTTTTCAATATATTAGGACTAAGATTAATTAAGCTAGTATCTAAATAAAATAGTCTCTGTGGGAACGATAATCTGAACTCATTATGTCAACTTTATTGCTTGTTAACAATATTATACACTTGTAATTATTTTCGCAACAACACACATTCAAACACATCCTAATAAATATTTTAATACATCCAAACCGTTAGATTAATTGAAATTAAGGGTCATAATTATTTATCAAATACATTAGTAGGTAGATCAATCTCTAAATATATATACCAAACTTTGAACTTTGACCTTAGTTGTGAAAACAAGAATTTCTAACTAATCGGTACAGAGAAGCAATCTCCTGCCTCCAGTAGGTAATTGTTATCTTATCTACATCTAATGTGGCAGTTGTACATTGGATGAATTATCCACATGAGTAAATATCATATCAGTAATTTATCAAATGTGCAAGGGCCATATTGAATATAGACAAAATAACAATTGTCCATTAATAGCAGCATATCTCCTCAATCGGAACAATGACAATTGGTATAGACAGGTCTTGATCTCCTACTCACTTATATTGTCCACTTATAATATTTACGCTGAGGTGACATCACATGATTGGTAAAAATAATGAGTGTGGGACTATGCTTTATCAATCATGTGATGTCATAGCAGCGTGAACATTATAAGTGAGCAACATAAGTGAGTAACATATCAATACCCATGGACTATATATATAAATTATAATTAAATCAAAATGTTCACTGCCACTTGTATATGCGACCATTCCTTCTTCTTTTTTGTTGCCAAGTGGAGCATTATTAATTCACCAATTAATTTTATATGGCTACCAACATATTTAAAGTTTTAACCGAAAATTGCACCACTGTGTCTAAACAGTAGTATTAACCTATGAATTTAAATGCAGAGTTGGGGATATTCTTCCCATTTTAATAGATTTTTTTTAGACTAGTTAGAAATACGCGTATTGTATGTGATTTTACAATAATTTTGTTAATTTTTAATATTTTTAAAAATTTTATTTTTAATTAAAATATTAAAATATTAAAGTAGCAATTACAATAAGATAAAAAAATATGATTCTTGATAATATGTTGTATTGTATTGTTTGATATTATAATGAATAATGTTGATATTTTATTTATATTCATAGATGTATAATTGCAATTAGAGATGTGTTTTATATTGTGGTAATAGCAACAGTTACTTGAAGTCGGTGAATACATTTTGGTGACTTGAGTTTTGATGATTGACGAAATGTTGAAATCAAATCTTATGGAATTGATGTTATGAAGAATAAGAATTTGACAAACTTTTAATAATTGTCAGATCCCTAGATTTTCAATTCAATTTTTGTTTCAATAGAAGTTGAATGAAGCATTGGCAATAGCAAAACTAACTACTTTTTGCGACTAAAAAAATTAGAAAGAAGGAAATTAATTACATTATCATACCTAGCTAAAGATCAATTATGTTGCATATTCTCATTTGATTGTATTCGTTATTAATATTAATGTATTATTTTAAGAACTTCAGCACATAAAATGCTTAGTGAACATCAAATACTCAATATTTTACTCATGTTTTGAAATTTTAATCGGGTTTTTCTTTAATCCTACTAAATCTACAAGGACATAGTTATAGCAACAATACTTATACAACGTTTTTCACTGAATGTCTTTTTCCATATTTAGTAAACTTTGTGCAAGCTACTTCAATTGATAAAAATCCAATCAATCTACATTTTCATTTTTCTATGAACATAGTCTATTTTGATAGATACACATTATGATTATATGAAACGAAAATATATGAAGATTATTTACTATTTATATGAAGGATACTTACAAATATTTGTAGGAACTAATAGAAAAATGATGACTCACTTTCTGTCTACTTCACATCCCGAAAATGAATTCGTAACTTAAATGCTTCTCTTTGACAACTAGTCTGAGAATCCTTGTTATACATATGCATGCGACAATTTCCATCCATTTGGATTAAACAAGGTAATAAAATGTAATGACACTTAAAAAAAAAATAGAACTGGTAGATGAAATGAGAATGAAAGAAAATTTGTCTTACATAGAAGAAGTCAAATTGGTAGAAAATGTCAGAATTTTTTTTAATTTAAAATGTAGGCAATTAATAGAATGATGAAGAAAATATAAACTGAGATATTTATTAATGATAGACATGTTACTTTCACGTTAATAATATTGATTAATATTTAAACTTGTAGAATTTTTCTCCTTCGAAATTTTATTTTGTTTACGTTAAAATTGATTCTTGTATATTTATTTTTTTCTATCTTTTTTTCCTTTTGGACACATGCTTCTACCGGTTTCAAACTAATGCCAAGGAATTGTGACCATTTCTAATTTCAGTTAGCTTAGACTATATGGGCATTTTTGCTACACTAAACTTAACTGAGCAATAGATAAATATTTCATATGTCGTTGTTTCTTAATCTTACTCAATATCTATAGTAGTGAACATGCCATCCATCCCTCCAAAATTCATATAAATTTCTATACAACTCATACCACATTTCTTAATGAGCAACCAAACTATGTCAAAGAGAAAAACTTTTTACATTTCTTCATTGAATTTTTATAGTGAAAAGACCGAATTATATCGAATGAAAAATTCTATACATTTTTTTATAACATTTCATAAGTGACCAAAAGGAAACATATTAAACAGAAGAGTCTGTTAGCACATTGTGTAAGATTGTGAAATTTTTTATATCAAGTTGCAATAACCACTTGCACGTAGATCTCACCTTAGATTTCTTGAATATGAAAACTGATTGAAAATCAAAAGCTTTTGTTTGTTCTTCAACAACTTTGAATTATCACATCTTTTATTTTTCTTTCTTTCGTACAAATTTGAAGAAAATGAATTTTATGTGTGTAATATGTTGTGAAAAGAAAAAAAAAATAGAGAGAATTTTGAGAGAAACTTTATAATTCTAACTTTTAAAATTTACATATAAAATCTGAAAAGTTGATGTCAAAGTAAAGAAGAGAAGGAGTCGCCATCACAAGGCTTTTCTAGAGAAAAAATAATAAATTTTGATGTCAATATCAACAAATTAAAGGTCTTTTAACTTCCCAATTTATAAATCCCATTTTTATGATCCTAAATACATATTTAGGAATTATATAATCATCACATGACCCTTTGTATTCTGAAGTAAAAAAAAAAAAAAAAAAAAAAACAACTGAAGATAAGTTGCTCAAAGGCCCCAAACAACCCTTTATTTTGTTCAATAATGTTGGGAGGGGAAATGTTTTGGATTTTTTAATTTAATATGGAGGTTAAAATAGTCCAAAAATGTAATATGGAAGGGTAAAATAGTACAAAATTATTTCTCCCTTTTATGGTGAAAAATCTGAAACTTTTTATTTATTATTCAACAACTTTGAATTATCACTTCTTTTCTTTTTCTTTCTTTCGTAAAAACATGAAGAAAATGATTTTTATGTGTGTAATATGTTGTGAAAAGAAAAAAAATGAGAAAATTTTGAGAGAAACTTTCTAATTCTAACTTTTAAAATTTACATATAAAATTTGAAATGTTGAAGTTAAAGTAAAGAGGAGAAGGAGTCGAACATCACAAGGCTTTTTTAAAGAAAAAAAATGATAAATTTTGATGTTAATATTGACAAATGAAAGGTCTTTTAACTTCCCAATTTATAAATCCCTTTTTATCATCCTAAATACATATTTAGGAAACATAATCATCATATGACTATTTGTATTCCCCAAAAAAAAAAAAAAAAAAAAAAAACTGAAATATAAGTTGCCCAAAGACCCCAAACAATCCTTTATTTTGTTCAATAATAATGGGAGAGGAAATGTTTTGGAATTTTCAATTTAATATAGAGGGTAAAATAGTCCAAATATGTAATATGGGAAGGTAAAATAGTCTAAAATTATTTCTCTCTTTTATAGTGAAAAATATGAAACTTTTTGTTTATTATTCAACAACTTTGAATTATCACCTTTTTTTTTTCCTTTCATAAAAACTTGAAAAAAATGATTTTTATGTGTGTAATATGTTGTGAAAAGACAAATAATAATAATAATAATAATAATAATAATTTTGAGAGAAACTTTCTAATTTTAACTTTTAAAATTTACATATAAAATTTGAAAAATTGATGTTAAAGTAAAGAGGAGAATGAGTCGACCATCACAATACTTTTCTAGAGAAAAAAAAATGATAAATTTTTGATGTCAATATTGACAAATGAAATGTCTTTTAACTCTCCAATTTATAAATCCCATTTTTATAATCCTAAATATATATTTAGGAATTACATAATCATTATATGAATTTTTGTATTCCAAAGTAAAAAAAAAAAACTAAAACTAAAGATAAGTTATCCAAATGCCCCCAAACAACCCCTTATTTTGTTCAATAATGGTAGGAAATGAAAAATTTTGAATTTTAATTTAATATGGAGGGTAAAATAGTCCAATGATGTAATATGAGATGGTAAAATAGTCTAAAATTTTTTCTCCATTTTAGGGCATTTTAGAAGTAGTATAGATTTGAAATTTTACAGAATTTATAATATTTTAATAGAATTTTATATTATAAATTTTTATAAATTCTTATGAGTTCGAAATATTAAATCCAAACTTTTTTTGTATATCTTAACTAATGTATTTTTATTTAAAATTAAACAATTTTTAACGTGTATTTTGTTTCAATATATCATAAAGAAAACATTTAATTTTTTTCATTATTTTATTGCAATTTGGTGTCCAAACTACAATTTTTTAGGAGTTGAATAAAAGAGATGTTCAATTAATTAAGGTGAAAACAAGAGAATGTTACGTAAATTAAAATAAGGAAAGAATTTGTATCTTGAAATGTTTTATGTATAAAATATATTTTATGATATATTGCTATATCATAGATCAATTTAGAATGACTAACTGTGCGTTTAAAGTCATAGGTTGAGAGGATAACGTTAAAAAAGAAAAAAGAAAAAAGAAAAAAGAAAAAAAATATTGAATGAAGATGAAAATGGCCCAATCCGCGTAACAATTCTTTTTTTTTTTTTGTTTTTGGGTTCCTAAAATAACAAAAAAATAAAAAAAATTAAGAAACTGTAAGACCCAATAACTTAGGTTGTCCTTGCAATTCGTATAGTGCTTTAAATTTTTTTTAACATCTATTACAATTTGTCTTGTTCGAAAATATAACCGTGTCAAATCCAATAGTTAACTTACAATGAATCACTTTAAACATGAGCTGACCATGCCCGACTCACTAAGTGGGTGCATTTCCCAAAACTATTTCTACCCAAAGTTTGGTGAGATATGATGAAAGGGATAGTGATCCTAGACTCCTAACACCCACGCCCATACCTTTCCATTCTTCATGGCCTACCTTGACATATTACAGCACACTTGTTAACGTGAAATTTAAGACAACAAATGAATTCCAAAGAGTGGGAGTGAGAGTGGCTGCCGAGAATCGAATGCCATTGCTAACTTGGTAGATTGCTCGATGGAATGGGGAAAATGGAGCGGCTCCTACTCAGTTATTTGTAATCAATTATTGTATTGTTACTTGTCAATGTAAATTGTAGATCTCGTTGTTCTATTTTCTGGGATAGCAATATGGCATCCCACAATATAACAACTTTGTTTTCACTTGATTAAAATAGTTGAAGTTGGACGAATTGCATTTCTCGTTTTCTTCTATCGATGATTTATGACAATATGCATTAATTAAAGCTTTTGGCCATAAAAAAAAAAACGGAAAATGAAGTGAGAGCATCAATTTAATAAACATATATTAACTCAATCTATTATGACTCTTAATTACGTTGTTCACTCTTAATAAATTATAATTACTCTGTACACTTGTTGTTTAACTCCACTGCTTAATAGAATGTCTTCGCACACACCAAAGTGGTAGGAGAGGCTAAATTCCATTGCACATTGATTAGTTTCGGCTACGTTTGGATCTTGTAAGAGCCAAACTTCAGCTTGCTTCATTGATAAATGTAGTGTCTTCATGAATTTTTATTTTTTTTATTTTTTGACATCCACTCTTTACAAATTACAATAATTTGGCATATTTTAATCCCGATCCTCCAAAGTAGGAGAGGCCAAACTTCAACTTGCTTCATTTATTAATCAACTGCAATACTAAACATTTCTAAAATTTCTCCTCAATAGTCGAACATGCCATTAAGGTTTAATGCTTTAAAAAGTCACATCCATGTTTTTAATCGATAGACAATGTAACAATGACCCCATGCAACATCATCATTCATAAATAACATTAATCGGTCAAGTAAGTACATAGTACTAGAATCTAAGAGTAAGATCCTTATCCTTTCTTGTGGATAACTTCTTGAAGCGCTGCTTCATTTAAATAGCTGTTTTCGTTTACCTTTAGTCAAATTAGATGATAGAGAAGGTAGACTACAAACTTAAGCACTAGGGAATTGCTCTCAAGGCCTAGGATTTCCCTGCTTCAACATGAGGAAGAAGCTCTAGCGGAAAATCCATTACGTCAGGAGCTTCAAACTCCAGTGTAAGAGACCGAGTCCATCTCTTGTTACACACGATCGGAGTAAATAATCTTAATCTTCGACTCTTAGAAAAGAGAGATGAGACTGGTTATAGTAAGGGGTTGATGTATATCTTCGTTTTCTTTGAAAAATGGCATTGATACTGAATTACCTTATCTGAAATCTTGGTTCGGTATTAAAATAAACAAAGATGATGAGTTTGGGTCTGCCAGACGTCAACGCCTATTTATGAAAAATTAGCTGATATTTACCAGACAGAAGTTTGCAACCTTAGAAACGGTTACAATTATGGCTGCCAATCTTCAACAAAGCCCCAACTGGCCGACCAGCTTTCTTGTCGTCAGATAGTTAACTTTAGTCACCGACTTCCACGACCTTTGGACACTCGTGGGCAGTGTCAGCCCCCCATAAATAAAACTTCTAAGCTTCCAGCTCAAGTCAAATATTGATGTCACCTAAAGAAACAAAAGAGAGACAATTCTTCTAGCAAGCATTGAAACAAAATCTTTTAATGTGGAGCAATATCAATTAACTGAGAATTAAGCATCATCTTCTAAATTGTGTAATAGAGGGAAGAAGGTAACAGATATCAATTGTCAAAAGCAACAGATTACAGTCTTAATTAAAGATCACGAAAGAAGACATGTTGAGCAAACGCTACGTCACAGAGCTAAGTTTCCTTGGGGGGGCCCTTCTTGGCAGCCTCTGCAGCTGCTTTCTCCGCTTCAATTTCAGCAACAATGGCATCAATTTCAGCTTCTTCAAGCTGGCGCAGTCCATGATCTTTGGTCATTACAGCAACTTCTAGGTTCTTTCCACCACTCTCAACAACCTTCACGCACAAAATATAGATCAGAAGTCAGCGTCTCTTCTTTTTCCTTAACCTTATCGGAAAACCGTATTTCAGAAAAAATCAACATAGGACATCCACAAATTAAAGGTGAGGAAAGCATTTACTAAGACAGTCATGCCCGGGTTCTGCCCCGTCATCAATCAGTATTGAAGCCAAATAAATTGCTGTCTATTAAAACACTCTCCAATCGGATATTCAAATTTCTGAATGAGGATATAGAGATTTACCATTAACGTTCCACCCGAAAAAGGGGTGGGGGGTTCCTAATTCTTCCCAGCAAACAAATAATGAATAGCACAAGAGAGACCACGATATGATATAGAAAAGGGAACTGTTCTAAGAAAGTAAGTATGCATACCAAAGAATTTCCACCATCTACGTCTCACGACCCCAACAACTAACTCATTTCACATTTCAGTTCACAACAGATAAAAATGCAAACACCAGGATGTTTCCAGGTATCAGCAACTAGCAACGACGATAGCTCACCCACTGCTACCATCAACAGTTAGCTCTAAACATTAAACAATCAAAGATATCATTATTACAGCACCTAAACTCCACAGATATTTCCTCTTATATTTAATAGCTAGCTCCATCAATCAGAAAATCTTGTAGTGACTCGTGCACCTGCACTACTTTACAGCATGAACTCAACATGGAAATCACTAGCAAGTTGTAGATTTCTTGCACTTTTTATGTGAATTGGGACGTACAGTACTAGTTTAATGCCAACTTGAACCTGCAGCATCTTCTAAACCTCCTATCACCAATATCTAATGTAGCGGCACTGTGTGATGTTGACATAACAAATTAGCAATGTACATCTCAGCCTTGGATTTTTCATACCAAGGTTAAACACTACAGGAAATAAGACACAAGGTTGTTATGGTACCTCAAACACCCTATCAGTTAATAAGTTATGCCCCTTCACAAGTCGAAAGACATAGCAACTAGAGAAACAGAAATGCTGGTCGGAAATTCAACGTATCTACTTATGTCAAATTCCAAATTCTACTACAATTGGAATTTGGACCTAAATCCAGAATATTACCCAAACAACTCACAGACCTGTGACTTGTGCACTCTGTCATGGACGTGAGCATTAAGTCTGTGACATAGCTAGTCATTACAACCACAAGATTCCTATACAAATTATTCTACAGGGCCAAGCTGTAATCGATCATTCATCTTATTTTCATTGATAATTCACAACAGGCGAGACTCCAACATCAAATTGCATATAAGCACATGCCAAAGATTCAAAAATTGACAGTTCATAAGCTTTCGGAGTAAAAGTTGAAGATACAGTTATGCACACAAATCCAGAAAACCATTGAAGTACCTGGACTTCTAGTTTATTAAAGCTTTTAACAGAGATACTCTACCGTACAACATGAATATCAATAAATTTACATGAACACGAAGATATCTACCTATTTTTGTTTGACTAACATAATATAGCCCACCAAGATGTTTAAGATGAAATAAGGATGCCGGAGACAATAAAAACATCAATTTCATGACTTAGTCTATGTTGCATAGGACTACTACCAAAATGACATTATCTGATTTAAGATGCTAGTACAAGTCCACTTTGTGTAAATTTTCTAAGCTTAACGTGCAGTTTATGTCTAATATAGTCTCAGGACTAAGATGCACATGGTAACAAAAGCAGTATGGTTATCTTAATAATGTACTTCAAGCAATTCTCAACATCAACAGAATTTCCAGAAACATAAATTATTGAATAAAGTAACTTAATTTTTAATTTTTAACCACTTATAAGGTTATGGTGTTCTTCTAGTAAAAGGATGCACAAAAATTGAATAAGCAGACCACATTTTAATAATAATAGGTGAACATACCAAATCAAATGCTTGAATGATAACCAAAATAAATAGCCAAATTCGTGATATTTACGCAAGAAGAGAAGAACATTTCATATGCACAAGCCTTAAAGTTAATAGAAATACAAAAGACTAAGTATAAGTTAAAGCATTGAGTTGTTTCCACATGGATGACTTACTTCAAGTAAAGCCCGCATGGCTAATTTGACAGTCTCCTGGCCAGATGTTTCTTTGTAATTCTTCTCAAGAAACTCCCGGATCGAGTTTGAGTTTCTCCCAGTTGCATTGGCTTTCCATGCTGAAAAAGTCCCCGAGGGATCTGTCTGGTAAAGAGATGGAACAGCTGTATGGGGGTCAAAACCGATTATCAAGGTTGAAAGCCCAAAAGGCCTCACACCACCACTTTGTGTGTACTTCTGCTGAAGTCCAGCAATGTAGCGAGTTATGTATTCAACAGTCACAGGATCCTCTACCGTAAGCTTATGACTCTGACACTCGATACGTGCCCTATTTATTAGAACACGCGCATCTGCTTTCAGTCCAGCACAAGCCAATGCAATGTGATTATCTAAATTGACAATCTTTCTCACCGATCTGAAAGCAAGAACATAAAAGAGAATAAGCACAAAAATCTTAAATTGGGAGCCCAATAAAACATATCGGCAAGGTAACAATAACAGAAAAATTGCACGCTTGGTGAAAGCTAAGAAAATACAGAATAAGATCCTAACCAATAATTGAAACGCAGAACAGAAAGTGAAGTTGGTTCTTAATATTTAGAGGAAATTAACAAATGATTCTCTCGTGCACAAATACATCCTAAAATTTATACCCCCAAGTGCGAAGTAATTGAGCAGTACCACCAGTACCACACCGCTGCTATCTCCAATTCTCCTTCACTAGTTTCTTGAGATCCACTTGAGTTCCAAGTAACCTACCCTTATGGTTTTCCTTAAACTTACCATTTTTAAACTTAATTTGAAAATATAACAATAGCTGGTTGTAGTTTCACAAACAAACGAACAACTAAATAGTAGCAATTAATAGGATTATAAATAAAAAATAAAGTAATTTATCACTACACTATAGGAGTAAGTAATCCCTCCAGCCATCTTCCAACCATAATTTAAAAAACACATTCTATTAGCTAAATATCAAATACACAGTCGAAAAACCCAAAAAAAAAACCTATATTAAAAAAATTCAATTACGAAATGAAAAACACAAAAACCCTAGATAACCCTTTCATTTACCACGAACCCGAAAAAATACCGACTACCCAAAATCACTAATGACTTGTAATCCTACGATCTACAAAATACCCGCACATTTCAAAGTATAAAGAACTTCAGATGTACGATTCTGACCTGGAGTCTTGGAGCTTGGGAGTGGACTTCTTCTCGACAGCAAGGACGATGGTATCGGTGCCGCGAACACCGACGGCGGCGTTTCCCTTTCGCACGGCTTCAAGGGCGTACTCCACCTGAAACAAATGGCCGTCTGGCGAGAACACCGTAATTGCCCTGTCGTATCGCGCCATCTATTACTTTTTGTAAGTATCAAAAGATCGAAACGGGTTTATTGTATATATATGAGTGTATATATTGTTCTGATCTATCACCTTCTTGCGTTCTCTCTCTGAAGAATTTGATCGATTTATGTGAGTGCGAGGGCCGAGTAGAGTAATAAAAGAACGAAGAAAAAGAGAACTTGCGCGACAAGACAATAAGATGTTTGGCTAAGCTTTTTTTCTTTTTACTTATTATAACAAAATCGAGTTAATTTTACCAATGATGACTACAGCTATATTAGCTATTGAAGTTTATAATTATTTCACAAATGGTCATTTGGAAAGAAAACTAGCTTAAATCGTATTTTTCTGTGTTAAATATAAGAATGAACTAACTGTCGTTAAAAATAATACTATGTAAGACATTATCTTATTTCCATAAAAAATTGTATGTGTGAAATAATGAGTTAATTTTAACAACGATCATTAAAGTTTAGAAACAATTTCAAAATTGTCACTGAAATCATATCCTTACACTGATGGTCACTGAAGTTTAGAACTCTTTCTGTAATGATCACTGAAAAAAGTTGTGATGCTATATTTGTTGCGAGTTAGGGTTTTCTGTCAAAACATGTAATTTAAAGATGTTTGTGATACTATTTGTGAGATATATGTTGAATAGTATCATATACTATATCTTAATATAACCGTGTCTTAAATACCATGGGTACGATTGGAGTTATTCGTAATACTGTTTTGCGAGATATTAAGATATTGTTATCTATGATATTGTTCTTCTATTGTGTTGGAGTTGCTATTTTGAGTGTGTGTCATACTGTCGTTGTTTCAAGTTATGCTTTATTGTTAAACAATTATATTTTGTCCCAAAGAATATGCATGCTACTGTTTGGATTTGATGGAATATTATATGATATTATTCGTGACAAGCATGCTTTGTGATATACTATTTCAATGTTGAGCTGATGTTCTTATCTTGATATGTTTGGATTTAATGTGACAATGCGCTTTTTTAGAGTTATGATTTTCTGTTAAAGTATAATATTTTGCTCAAAAATACTTAATACTAATGTGCTTTGATATTGTTACATTGTGAAAAATGTCCGCAGCAACACACTGGGACGTAAGAAGCTACTACTCCCTATTTATATTATCTTGTTTTAAATGTAGATATGCACTAACATTTACTAATTATATCTAAATTTTATGTCCCAATTTTTATGTCGCAGTGTCGATTGTGGAATACATGTCTGGCACTTGATGGAGTAATTAGCAAAAAATGAACAACTAGAAGAAAATTTGATGTTGGAGAGAGTGAGAACTAATAAAGCACACATGGTTTCAATCTTCATCAAAGGATACATTGATGAATGAATGAAACCAAATTCCTCTTGTGAGGAACTGTTAACTTGTCAATCTGGCCTTAGGTACTGTTTTATATTTTTGTCTGTTGTATGTTTTTGAATGAAAATGAAATGTTATTGATCAATTTTGGTATAATTTGATATCATATTTTGTGAATGTCAATTGGTGAAATTATAATATTATTTGTTAATTATTCAAATTATTATTCAAATTTGTTAATTTGTGCAAAATTCGTAGGGTAATTGTATACTGTTTTATAAAAATGTGAATTAGTGTAATGATAATGTATACTGTTTTTATTTTATGTTACAATATTATTAAAATTCTCCCATGTTACACTAAATAGTACCGTAAATAACTCTTCATAATAGATCAACTCATTAACATTACTATACGATATATACATATCAATGATATTATATACCGTTATCTTTATACGATACTGTAGAATAAACAATATCATAACTCATTAACACCAAAGAAATTATTAACAATTCTGTGCGATATAAAATATTACAATATATGCACACCATTTATCTCAAAATTAAAGGATATCATAAACCATACAGTTGAACATTGAAAAACAACATACAAAAATAAAATATATCATCTAGTTCATAATATACAGCTAATAATATCAAACAGGCACACACGAATATGTGACAACAAATTAAAAAAAAAAACAGTGTTGAAACAGCAATTCATAAAAAATATCACCACAAAAAATAATTACAAAACTAAAACAACAACATTAACAATTACAAGCAATTGCGATCCATAAAAAAAATGATCAGAAAACATGAGTGATTATACTTGACCTACTAGATGAAAGCAACACTTTACTATTTGTTGAAGATTAGAATGTAGTTATCGCATTTTTGTCATCTTCACAAACAATATCACAATCGTATGATACTGTATTACCATCTGAGACACTAACATCAACAAAATTTAAAATAAATGCAGAAATCACTGAAATCATTGTACTAGATTCTTCTTCATTTCTCAGAACACATGTATCATGTCCAAAGATGGAATACCACAAAAAAGTATTGTCAACTTCCAAGGAACTCCAATTCTCACACAATCTACGCACAACTCCATTAAAAATCAACACCACCAATTACCTGAAGCAGTATTGTGTCTGAAATTTACATACACAATAAAATCATGCAGTCCAACATGATTGAGAATAGGAACAACAGCAAAAGAAAAATAAATATGCGCGACACCGTGAAACGGAGATTGCTCACCACAAAAACCATGGGAAAGTTTGGGTTGTCAGTGGTAAGTCGAGAGATGTCGATTACGAGGAGCGAGATGCCAACGAAAAGTGCGAGAAGCCAACAGTTATGTGTGTTGTCGCTGAAGAAGATTCTAATATGTATTTATTTCTATTTTATTTATGTTATAAGGGTAATTATAGTATTACTTGGAATTTGCTTGAATTAGTGTAACTTAATGACAATTTTAAAAATTGTTTGGACCTAATATAGAACCTAAGATGGAAAATGTCCCCTATAAGTAACTTAATGTCAATTTTCCTACATTTTTTAAACTTAACCAAACATGCTCCTAAAATATTCAACGTTTTTTTTCTAATTTTTTACTTTTTTCAAAAAAAAAAACAAAAACAAAAAGTCGGCCGAGCCTTAAAATTTATTATACAGGTTGAACTCGAACCAATGGTAGGGTGTAGGAGAGGTGCCTGGGGTAGGGTAGGGTTGGGTTGGGTTGATTTTGGACCTAAATTGATACTGAACCCGACTTAGTCGGTTTAAGTGAATTCCAACCCAAGTCATACGTTGAAACCAAACCACATGATAATGTCCACATTTTGCTACCTAGCATCTTGCATGCAATTGTTCAAGATGGTTAGAGACAAATATGAACTTTTTGGAATAGCGTCGCCTATCGTAGCTCCACCACAAGCTACCTTGTTTTTCGGCATAGTGCCGTCACAAGTCACCAGGTTTCTAGTTACAGCACTACCACAATCTACCAGTCTTTTACCAATAGGCTTCGGTGACTCTAAAATAAAGTCTTATACAGAATTAGTAGTACATGCCAAAGCATTTCAAGGTTATAGTAATGCTTGCCCAATATGCCTAGAAAGGTAGTAAAGTACATATCAACGTGTAAACATTGCTTCTATGCAACTGCATCAAATAATGGTTAAGGAAGGACGATATGTGTTGTTGACCAAAATGTTGATTGAATTTTGACCAAGAATGTTAAATTGCTGCCGACTTGGAGTCAAAATCGTGTTTTTTAAAGGAAAAGGGTGATGCGTTTTTGAAAGTGGACGCCTCTTCTAAGATGTTGACACTTGGCAAGTTTTGGACCCTTGGATGAAGGGCAAAATCCACTATCTCTATGTACAAACTCTTCCTCTCCAAGTATCTTCTACACCATTCTCTAAAAAACTTGGTGTTTTTCTTGTAAATTCTTTGAGTGAACAGTACTTTGTGGGTGATGATTTAGGTTTATAATAAAAACTTTATATCTGGAGAGAAGTGTTTCTATTTTTATTTTTTTTAGGTCTGTAATATTTTGAACATTGATTCCTTGGTAGTGCTAGTGTATTTGAGTGTAATCAATTTTTTGGATGCTCAACGGGCGACATAGACCTTAGTGGTTGAACATTTGGGCCTAAGAACGAAAAATCATTCATGTTCTTTACTTTTTTTTTGTGATTGCTTTACATTTTTGTGCTAGTTGGATCTTAAACTGGGACCAACAGTGGTATTAGAAAGTGGTTCATTGATTTTTGGAAGCCTTCTAGTTGATTCTTGATTTTTCTGGTAGTACAACACTTATTTAAATCGCTTTTGGTAACAAACTTTTAACCCTATTTTTAAATACTACAAATCCTTAAGGTTTGTCTCTGATATGTAGTGCAAAAAACTCCAAACATTTACTTTATCTCGGGATTCTTGTGAAAACCCTAAAATCTGAAGGGACCTTGGTCTGGTTTTGGCTTAAAAAGATCCAGAGACATGTATTCTATGGTTATATTAATTTTTTTTTGCAGTATTCTAGATTTAGGATTATCTTGGTGAATTTTCTCAATCTGAAAATTTTTTATTTTATACTTTGTTTATAATTTGCTGCCAAAGCTGTTTGCCTTAAAGTGTCACCTGTACACCTTTGTATGCATGTATAAGTTCTTGAAAGATTTGGTACAAAATAAACATTGATCTTTGGCATAATCTGTGGGTGTATTATTTGCACGAGTTATTCTGCATGAAAGTTTTATAGAACAAGTATCTTTGCTGAGATATAAGTTCATCTCTAAGGCATTTTTTGTTCTTTTTTAGCAAACAAGACTTGTTTGTGTATTATAGCATCTCTTTGATCTAATAAGGGGTTTTTTATGGTTTTTAATTCTCTATTAACTCATTCAGTTTTGAAAAACCTTTTAAAAGTTGTTTTTATTCTGCTTCTTTTTCTTAAAAAAAAACTAAGAAAAATGGCTACAACGATTAGGTTTGAGGTTTACATTTGGGGGTCTCTGACCTTAAAATGATAGCAGTTCTTTTGTAATAAAGGTGTGCAAAGGTGAAAAGTGCATTTTATGCACTTATTTGGGCTTTAAAACTAAGCTTTTAATCCATTATTTTATTGATTTTCTACTTAATTTAGTGTATTGCTATTGCTATTTTAATTTTGGACCCGTTTATAAGCAATTGGAGAAGAATGGATGGAAAGAGCAACAATTTGGTGAAATCAACGAGTAAATAAGAAGAAGTTGAGTTTTTGAAGTGAATATTAAGAGCCAAACATTGAAGGATGAGAAAGAAGATAAAATTAATAAGTTTAAGGTGTGTTAGAGTGAAAATAAAGAATTGAAGTAAATGATCAAACACCTGAAGGCCAAAGAACGGAATTGAGAAACTACCTACTGAAGCATGTAGGAAAATTAGGGAAATTAGAACACACATTTTGGTATTAAAATCTTCACAAGACAAATAATATACCATTGGAAAGATAATTGAATTATGAGTCTAATACTTTTTATGGATCTCAATTTGGAGTTTCTTACAAGAAGTTATGGCCATTTGAAAAACAGTCGCAGATGAAACATATGAAGCTAGGCGAACGCCCAAGCTTAGAGCTAGGCGATCGCCCAGCCTTAGTTTTTGGCAGTAGAGAGTTTTCTTTTTGCCTGGGCAATCGCCTGAGTGTGTACTGGGGGATCGCCCAGTGCATTTTATGCATCATCAGATTTTTACCTTTTTGAATTCGACTCTAATTAAGAAACCTTTTGGGACATGATTTTAATAATTTTTTTGGATCTTTTGGGATACAATGAGGATACTATATATATAATTTCTTAACCCAAAAATAGGAGAGTCGGATTATTGAGAGAATTCAAGAGGAGAAACAAGAAACGAAGATTCAACCAAGATCAAGATCTATTCTGTTGAAGATTCAACGAAGATCAAGATATATTCTTTTGAGTTTTCTTCTTCTCCGGGTGATGGCTTTTATATATATATATATTTTCTTCTTCTTCTTAGTATGCTAGGCTAGATTATTTTGTGTTAGGATCGTGATGAAATTTATATCATGAACATTTAATTCTTTGAATCTAGTTTTTTTTTTTATATTCAAGCATATTTTTAATTTTGAATCATTGTTATTGATTTCTTTTTCTCTATAACTATATGCGCAATGGTTGTATGAGTTTTGTGGCTTATTTTACCATTGAAAGATTGAAAATAAGTTAAACATAGTATCAATTATCGTAGAGTCTGATAGAAGATAAAGATATACTGCTATGCTTTTTGTGATATTTAAGTATTCACAAATTTTAATGCATTCTTGTATGTTCGTATGCGTCACAGAGATATAGCCGGGTCACATATATGGATAGGTTTAATTCTACTCGAAAGAGATTGTTAACAAATTAAGAATATTGATCTTCATAATTAAATTGTGTCATTAAATTCAAAGGTTCGGGTTAAAGGAGATTAGTATAAGTGGATTCGGGATCCTAGTACACTTTTCTTTCTTATATTAAAAGTAATTCGGCGTGAACTTAATCTTTTATTTGTTTAAATTATAATTAGCATATAATTAGTTAATTAATTTTAGTTAATACTCTAATTAGTTCTTAAGCAACAAAACTTCAAAAGTTAAATTGATTCGGTTAAGGTTAATTTAATTGTGTTGAACTATCTAAATTTCTATGGGTATGATATTTGGACTCTCAAATCCATTATATTACTTGTGTGATCCATACACTTGTGGTACAAAATAAATTGTTAACAAAAGGCCATAGATGACACATGGCTTGCAGATCTTGAAGATAATAAGAAGAAGGAACAAGATTAACTTCTTGGAGCTCACTTTTTTTTCATCTATCCATCTGATAGTGTGATTAGAGAAGTTGAAAAAATAAAACCAGTCGTACGTTTGTAGAAAAAACTTATAGATTTGTATCAAACTAAAAATTTGCATAATAAATGTTCTTTGTATAAGCAACTCTATGCTTTTAAGTTTGATCCCAGCCTAGACTTAGAAGTAAACCCTGATAGGTTTAAGAAATTAACAAAAGACCTAGCAAATTTTGGAGAAAATGTGTCATCTGAACAACTGGTTGTGGCCCTGTTAAATTCTATAGGAGAAAGGTACACAGACTTTAGAAATGCTTTTAAATATGGAAGGGAAGACTTGACTATAGATATTATTACCAGTTCATTAATAAATAAAGAACTTGAGCATAAAAATGAAGGAAAAGATAATATTCATGGTGAAGGCCTAATGGTTAAAGGTAATTTTTCCTCTAAAACAAACAATAACTAAAGAAAGACTAAATATAATGCAAGAGGTAAAAAGATGTTATTTTTATGGTAAGAATGGACACTTTATAAAAGATTGTTTTAAAAGAATTTCTGAATTGAAAGGGAAACAATCTAAAGATGGAAGAGGGGGCTGTATAAAGAAATTGCTGAAAATGGTGAAATCTATGCAGCTTCATCTAAGAACAACAATCAAGAGTAAATTCTTGATTCTAGTTGTACTTTCCTTATGTATCCCATAAAAGAATAGTTTACTAACTCATTTGAGACAAGTGGTGGTCAGGTTGCTATTGGAAACAACATATGTTGTAGAATTAAATGAATTGGTAAAATCTTTCTTAAACGAAATGAAATTTTTTTTGACTCTAAATAAAACAAGATATGTTCCACATCTGCAAATCAACTTTGTTTTCTTAGAAATTCTTGAAGATGTAGAATATGATGTAAGAATAAGAAATGGTTTTACTAGAGTTTCTGATGGCAATTCTATGGAAATTATAGATGCCCCTAAGAAAAATGGCATTTACAAATACGCGAAGACTAACAATCCCGAAACCAGTTTACTAAAAACAATAAGAAGAACTACATGAAATAGGAAATGTTGTACGAAATTGGGTCGGTGGTTTTCAGAACTTTGATTGTAGTTCGGGTAGGGTTTAATGATACGTCCGGCTAAACTAACAACAACATGCAAAATGGTCATGAAATAGTGGTTTATTGTCTGCAATGAGTGCCCAAACAATGTTTGTGTTTGACGATATCTTTGATTGTGTACAAGTATGCATAAAAACATTCCAACATGTTCATATACGTCAATGTCTTGGCCATTCCTTAACCCTTAGTCGTTTCGTAGAATGTGCATGAACTGGGTGAACATAAGCAGGTACATTCTGAACTTGTGAAACACAATTTGACTATCACCTTGTAATGCTTCCATCATGAACATGTGACGTTACGTGCCCTTGGAAATTGCCTAATACGTGCCTGCATTGACATATATATTCATTGATTGGCCGTTCAATGACACGACAAAATTGTAACCAGATTGTTATGTCCTCATTTAACATTGCCAAGAAATCGTCATCTTTCCACTCGTTGTCGGAATCTGATTCCGAATGCAAAGAAGAATCAAAATCTGAGTCTGCCATATTGTAAGATGAAACGATTTAAAAAATATTATGCTTTAAAAAGAAATGATTTAGAAATTACTAGTTAAAACGAAAATATTTTCAACTTAGAAAAATGAATGTGGAAAGAAATGGTAGTAGGATTATTTTTCGTATGTTTTGTGGTGGAAGATGAGCATCTATAAGTTGTCAATTTATAGACAATGAAATCTACCTTGCACATCCTATACAATTTGAATTTAAATTGGAGAAATTTGTTCAACAGTGGTAATCATATAACTTGTTGAATAATTGGCAATGTAATGGTTGCAGATAATATGTTTCTGCTACCACACTCTCATTCATACCAAAAGTAGGGACAAGTCAAGGGATACCATAACAAGTGATTTTTTCTATAGCCAAGAAACTTTAAGGACTAGAAGTTTGCACAAAAAAAAAAAGTGTTATTTCTCTATATGCATCTTTCAAGTGCTATGTGTCAAATTTTCTTGCTTATTTTTACAAGGAGTCGGTCAATCCACTAATCTCCCATTGTGGGCTTTACATCGTAACAAATTTGTATTTGCTAAATGGATAACAAAATTAGTGTTATCTATCACATGGTAAAATATTTTGGAAAAATTACATATATGCCTGATTTTTTTTTTGTCTGTTTTAGAAATGTACTGGATGTCCAAAAAAAATTTTAAAAAAATACTAATATTATCTTCAATTTTGAGAAATTTATTAGATCATTATTAATCCCTAAAATCTCTCGATCTTACCTTCCAAGGAATCCGTTACAATTAGTTTCAAATGGAAAATTAAATTCCCCAGATTTAATAGGATTTTGAAATTCAAAAATACATAGAACCCATCTTCATCTTCAATCCAAGCTTGCGGAGTCCGTAATTTTTGCATTCTTAATTTTGGTAGTTGTCCGGCGAGTAACATTACACAACTTCCATTATTCGGTGACGGATTCCTTGATGAATAGGATTCTGCATCTTCATTGATATCGCCAGATTTTTTTGTTGATCTTCTTTAGAGTTGTGGTTGAGTGGGGCTGATGTTCTTCAAATTTTTTCTATTATCGTTATTTGTATAAAGAGGTATGTACCCATTCATCATTTTGGTTATTAACATTATTCAAAGCCCGTAATTTTTGCATTCTTAAAATTGATATTTTTCCAACGAGTAACATTACTCAACTTGCATCATTCGGTGACGGTTTTTGATGACGAAAATGACATGAATTTGTGTTCTGCATCTTCATTGATATCTTCATATTTTTTTTTAGATGTTCTTCAGAGTTACAGTTTATTGGGGCTGATCGTATTTAGATTTTTTCTATTATCGTTATTTGTATAAAGATGTATGTATCCATTCATCATTCTGCATCAGCTTTACATATTTTTTATTTATGGATTTTTATGTGTAAGTATAATATAAAATAAACTTGAATTTTGCTTGTATCAATATTTGAAAAATACATTGAATATGATATGAAATATTTTAGTTATTGTCTAATTTTTTGGGATTGTTATGATACTTTAGTTAGCTGATAACATTTTTTTTTTCAAAAATTGATGGTGTTAATGCATTGGTTTATTATGGGTGTGATTGGGATAATTTACGAAACTATAATAATTACTCTGTTGTGGAAATAGTATTTCCATTGAATTACAGTTACACATGATCATGGAAGAGATAGGAAAGGAACAGTCCAAATATGCTACAACGATTCAGTATTAGATTGTATTGAATGGATCACCATTGAAAATTTGTAGTGATAGTTCACTATGTTTCTATACACAAGTAAAAAAAATGAAACAAATTTGACAAGATTTCCACCATGTGTTGACATTGAAGAAGCAGTATACAGTGACAATTGTTTTCCAACCTAAAATAATTCAATATTAGATGTTGACACATTAAAATTCTGCCACACATTACCTTTAGATGAAGATTGTTACTACATGTCAAATAATTCTTTAGTTCATAAGCAACCTCCAATTGAGGAGATGGGATTTGAAATTTGTAATTATATAGCAATTATTGAGAATGTTGTTGACGAGGTAGAGAGCAAAGTCATCACCCAACCTAGTATCGATAGTGTTAAGAAAGATACGATTTACAAAGATAAAGAGTTGTTAATGACAAGTGTATCATTGTACACAATACATGTACGATTTTAGTACAAAGTTTATAAATTAGATAAGAATGAGTACGTGTTGAAGTGCTTGGATGTTAACTGCAATTGGAGTCTTAGAGCTTCAAAAATTGATATGACAGGCATGTTCAAATTAAGAAATATAAAGAATAGTCACACATGCTCAATGGACATAATCTTAGAAGATTACAGGCAAGCAACATGTTTAGTTATCGCAAGCTGTATCAAATACAAGTTTGTAATAGAAAGGACAATATACACACTAGTTGACATTGTGCGTGATATGATGAAAACATACGGAATATCTTTTAGTTACAAGAAGGCTTGGAGAGCTCGAGAGCATGCTCTGGAGATGATAAGAAGGGATCCACAACTATCGTATGGACAACTACCTAGTTATCTACATATACTAAAGGTTATTAATCCAGGATTACACACAATGATTGAGACAGATGACCATCAATGATTCATGTTTAGTTTTATTGCGTTGGAGGCGTCGATAGAAGGTTGGAAACATTGCAAGCCAGTTATTGTAGTTGATGAAACGTTCTCAACAGGTTTTTACGGTAGGACATTGTTCACTGCATGTACACTGGACGCGAATAATAACATTTTCATACTTGCATTTGGTGTGGGAGATTCTGAAAACAATTATTCTTGGGAGTGGTTTTTCTTAAGGTTGAAAGAAGCTTACGGAGAATGTGAAGGACTTGTTATCATTTCTGATAGACATGGTAGTATTGAGAATGTATTGAAAAAGTGTATCCAAATGCAATGCATGGGAGTATGTTCTTATCATCTATTACAGAATTTGAAGAAGACTTACGGAGAAAAGGTAAATATATAAGACAACCATTCAATGCAGCAACAAAAGCCTATACAACATTTGAATTTGAAATTCATATGAACCATCTAGATATTATCGATGCGGATATAAGAAACTACCTGGTATGGCTTGCATGAATTATTTTAAAAACCAATGATATGTTGTGTAAACTAAGTACAATTTTTAACGATATATTTATTTTCTTACTACAGGGTGGTGTTGGATACCATAAATGGTCGATGGCTCACATGAAGAAAAATAGATACTTCACGATGACATCAAATATTGTTGAGTCCGTTAACTCAATCATAAAATTGGCAAAAAAAACTTTCCAATTGAATCTCTGTTTAAGTCATTGCATTGCATGGTGCAATTGTGGTTTTCAAAGAATTTAAGTGACGCAAGATCAACGTTCACAAGACTCAGAACAAGATTTGAAAACATGTTAAGGGATAGGATGCTAGAATCAATGAGATTGGAGGTATTAGTTTTAGAACATTTTGTGAAGCATATAGTTATGTTATGTTCTGGTAGTGTCTAAAAATTCAATTTAATATTTATGTTTGAATTCTTTAATATATACCTTATGTTCAATTACGCACAAGTGTTACCGTTAAGCATAAATGCATACTAGGTGAAGGACGAGACAACGTCATACATGTTGAACCTCAAAGAAAAAAGTTGCTCATGCAGACAGTTTCAATTTGACGAGATTCCATGTCCTCATGCGGTAGCCGTCATTAATAAAAAGAACTTGTCCTTGTATGAATATTGCTCAGCTTATTACAAGAAAGAGTAATATATTGCAACATACAACAGAATAGTATATCTCCTTAGTAACAAATCAGACTAGAATGTACCAATAGAAGTTAATAGCGTGTTGGTACTGGCTCCTGCAACAAAAAGAAGTTCTGGACAACCACATGAAAGAGATTTCGGTCGGTGAGTGAGAATAACAAGTTATCAAAGTGTGGGTGTTGCTCTGATTATGGTCACAGCAGACGAAACTGCAAGAATCTAGTACTTTTGAGAACCCTATCGAAAAAGAAAAAGAAAGCAAATGTCTCCGTCGATCATGTGGTTCGTTGTTATATTTACTTCAAATAGATTAATTATATTCTCTTTTGCAAATTACATGCAATTTGATGTTTTATGTCTTTTAATGTTGTGTGTGTATTGTTATTTATTTGTTTGATTACTCTATGTAGGGATTTGGAGATACAAATGTGGGATCATACAGCGTAGCAGTTGAAGGAATTCCAAATAATCTTTATATTGAAGATACAGATGCATAAATGATAGAACATTGAGAATTTTATTGAGTAACAATTTAGAATATATGATCTCATGTCTATGAATCAAATACTTTTTGGTATGACTCCAAATACACTACTTGTGTATTCCTTGTAGATTCGGCTATTACATTACTAATAATTTTGGATGCATGAGATAAGACATTGTAATGTATTATGGAATATGATTATTATGGTTTCAATTCAATATTTGTTGTAGCTCATGTTTGATAGTGATGGGGAATTAGTGAAAATAAGAAATTTTGAATTTGCAGTGATATCAAGACTCTATCATCTATTGAATGTGTATCAATATCCATTAATATTTAGGTTTAACATAAATGCAATACAACTACGAGATGATAAAATATAAGCTTATAGATTAATGATCAGTAAAAGACAAAACACTAACGGGTTTCAATTTTTATATTAGCAAATTTTCATATCAGTTGCGAGTCATAATGCCATATATAGGTAAGATTGGTTATCCTTATTAAAAAGAATAAATAATTTATTTTCAGTTGGTACTCATCGTTATTACACATGTACTGGGTATCATTCACCATTCACATTAAGTGGTATTGTATATTAGTGATACTATGAGATGTGAACATAAATAAGTAATAGTATTATATGTATCATACATAATTAACATGTAGTGATCTAATCAAACTGTAATGATAAATGGTTCAATAATCGGACAACTTGGAATTGAACGAAAAACTTACAAACATTTACTCATCTAGATGATAACTAACAATTAGTGATCATATGTACTAATAAGTAGGTTATCAAAGGAGCTTATATAATATCATTGTGAAAGAACTAATACCTTTCAACAGTAAACATACATACGAATTCTGATAATAGTCAACATAACAAAAAATTACAACTTAAAAATGTCTTAATTCCAAAAGTTATGAAGGGACTGATTCGATACTCGATGAATGTAATGCATGATAACATAATATGTTGAATGTTTCAGCGACATCAACTAGAGGTCTTTCTCGGAAACAAGTAGATCAGGCTTTTCCCTTGCATATTTATAGAGCTGGATTGCCATGTTTGATCGAGCAACCTTCGTATCAAACTTTTTCGATATTTCCTTAACATTGTTGTAAAAAATATATTCGACATACTTGATGACGAATATTTCACAATCACCACTACAATATAACACAACTTGATTATTCAAACTGTAGCAATAATAATGTCGTGTTTTGTATATAGTTAGTGCCTACATGATTTTACAAGACATAACATTAGTGAAAACATAAGTTGGATTAATTAAAATTTCATCCAAGTCTACCAACCCGTTTGTTTGTTGAGGAATTTCTTTCACGATTCTACATCCCAATGGCTTTTCAAATCCTTTGAATTTCAACACTTTTGATTGGCACAGTAGGTATGGAATAATATTCTGAATTGGCTCAATTGTAGCATAGACTACAACATCTCTAATATATTTGTAACACGAGTTGTAAACGTTCAAACACTAGCTTGATATGTCGAAATGTCCCAAAATCCAATGACATCGTTTGTCTATGAAGATGGGAATGAAAATGTGGTTGGCCTCTCCCCAGTTAGCACCAAACTCAATCTTGAGACCGGATACATATATCATTAGAGAATTCTGTTTTGAAATTGTATTGGGGTTCTTTGAGAACTTGTCAAATACCCCCGATCTTAGCGTCGAAATTACAATCAATTGACGTCGCTTTCAATCCATTCCCAGATCCGAGTTTCATAAACATTTTGAGAAAGAAGAACATTGTATCCATGTGCTACAATAAAGTTCTCAATGAAATGACGTAAGAAACATGAAGGACTGATATAACATAAATAATAAGAGAATTAATTTCAAAAATGTACACTGTCTCTCAGTGGAGTTGCAACCTGGTGAAGTTCGTACCACCACATTTTTGAGTCAATGATTAACGGTCCAAGATCCATGGGAGGTGTTATTGAGTAGTGGTCTTTGTGGAATTTCCTAGTCCTATAGGAAAAAAAGAAGTAGATATATCGTTAACCTAAGACTTGAAGATTGAATTAGGTTAAATTTTCATACTCACTTGTTACCGAGTCGTAATCCTTGATGGTACCATTTATTGAAAGCAAGAGCATCAGATGGATTAGGTGGGTCAATGCATGATTTGTATTGAGGTGTAAAATTACACTGGAAGATGGTTCGACTTCGGTTGAATTATAACTTCTTACATATGGAGATTGGAGACAAGCAGATGGTTTGGGTAGTTGTTTCTGCAATATTTCAGGAGTGCCAGAATGTTCAAGGTTGAATTGAATAGGTATAATTGCCTACGTGAAAACCCGTAGATCAGCAAATAAAGCAACAAAAGATAAACCAGATATATGTCAAACTTAAGGAACTTAATTCAGAACTCCACAAAGTTTTAAACGGGAAATAATGCAACCTGATCAGAAAATTGTAATTTCTCGACAGATTGACCTATTTTCCTGAGATCTTCTTCCCTGAACACGATGTCATGCATCTTCATATACATTATCATTGGCTGGTGATTTATGTTCATAGACCACACCAGTTGCACAATCCTTTAGCTGACATACCATATTCTGTTTCTTGATGCTGTTACTAGGTGTCATGTCATGTTCATTGCGTAAGTCTAACTTAGATCCTGAATCAACCAAGTTCAAACAACAACCACTTGTAAGATAATTGTTTACAAAAGAATGGAAGTGAGACATTTACCATACATATAGTCAAATTCTGAATCACGTTCACTAATCTAACCACATTATCCACGGTCTGATATATCTCCTGGAACTCATCATTTGTAAACACTATTCCATCGTCTAGTAGAAGAGAATATTCATTAGATGTATAATCTATACCTAGATCAAATGAAAGAGGGTAAATCTCACCACTTGTTGAGGAAATACATTGTTCGATATTCCGTTCTTTCGAATACGAGCAACCTTGAAGTTCACGCTCATTCAGATCATTGAATTGCCATTAACCATAAGAACATGTGTAAGTATTAGTATGAAGATTCAGCTAAATATTGATCCAATGTGAATATTAAAATCATGAAAGAAAATAATTTATACACAATGATAAAGGCAATGTTGTGTTGCAAAGTAATAACTGCTGCATGACATTCAACACATGATATATTTTTGAAATGTACCTTTGATGTCACATTACATGGTTTTGTAGTAGCTACATTAACTGAAACAGACTGATTAGCAAGTAGGTTATTAATTCTTGTCGTAAGATCTTGAATTGTGTTAATATTGGTGTTCCCAAAATCAGTTAGCATCCATTCTATGGACATCTTAAGATTAAAATGTTGAGATATTACATTATCGTGCTTCATTTGTATATCTCTGACTCGTTTCATAATGGATTCCATGTACAATCATGATGAAAGGAATTAGTTAAAACAATATAAATACAATATGTAAATAATAATGGTAGCATCAATACGGGATGTTATTATAGTCGTGAACGAAACCTGAATATCGGGTCGTTTATCATCAGTATGGATAGTGCTTGTGAAGTCAATGATATGATCCTCATTAGTAACGAGTGCATTTTGGTTGTCACTCACAGCATGGCGGGCAGCAGGTTGATCATCATCATAGTCTATTTGAACACTAAGTGCATGGAACGAAGATGAACCATTTATCTGCTCATCCGCAGCCTTGGGGTTAGGATTAACAAGCAACGCCTATATGAATATAAAACAGAGATGAAATCAAAATGATTTCATCAATTATTTATAGAGTATTGAGTTAAAAATTCAAGATCAGATATATTATTTTGAAAACTATACAAATCCAGCATAGGTACAATGTCACTTATGCTCACCTTACTACGTGAAGTCAATTTATTATACTTGCTAGAACGACGAACTGAATGACGTAACAATGGTGTGTTATCTTCTTTTCACTATCTTTGACATCCTCTTCTGGAATGTCCTCAATGAAACAAGAAAAATAGTTTTGTTGGTTCTATTCTTGATTAAAGACAATGGGAGTGGCTTACAACTTGAAGAAAGAAAAATGGTAATAATTAAATTGTTATAAATCATAGATTCTAAATAAAAGAATTTGTAATGACTTAGACTATTAACATTATGAATACTTTCCTTACCAGGTGTAAGGCCCCAAAATGTCAGATACTTTTAAGAAGGTTAAAAACAATCAATAGATCTAACTAATAAACGATGCAAAAACGTAAAGAACACAAGATTTTTTTTGCCCTAAGCCCCAAAGATTCGGCGACCAGATTCTAACACCTACATCCACTGTTGAGCATCTGCAATGTAGAGTATGCTCTAAGCATTAATAATCAACCAACTGGCAACAAATATACAACAATGTTGAATATCACAAGTATCAGTAAACCACTAAAGTTAATATCTCAAGAAACCTCAACCAACCGCTCCAGAGTTACTGTTCACGAAAGAACACCCAAACCATCCCACCTCTAATTCGGCAAACAAGAATAAAGAACCACGCATTATTTATCTATCACCAAGAATTAGCTTAAACCAAAAGGGAAGAAAAGAAAACAGAAGGAAATGAAGATTTCTTCTTGAGAGAACAAACAAAAGAGTTGCCTCTCTAAAAACCCAGAAGTCAAGATGAAAACCAAAATGTTTGAAGAGCAATCTTCAATACCCATATCAGATGGATTAAAACTGAGTTGCTATCTTTTCCAATTTTAAAATACCTTTAGAAATGGTATCCCTAATAAAAGGATATTTAACATCTATATGTTTTGATTTATCATGAAACGTGGGATTTTTACTCAAGTGTATAACATTTTGTTTATTAGAAAACAAAACAGCATTACCATATACAAAACCAAATTCCTTTAATAAACCACCAAGCTAGATACCTTCTTTCACACAATTAGCAGTAGCTATATATTTAGCTTCAGTAGAAGAAAGAGCAACTACCTTTTGAAGATGAGATTTCCAGCTAATTATAGTACCACATAAGGTAAAAAAGTATGTAGAGGTTGATCTTCTATTATCTCTATCCCCATCAAAGTCAGAATGTGTATAACCTTACAATGTTACACCTTCTTTGCATTTTCTAAAGTTCAGACCTAACTTGGAAGAGCCATTTAACTATTTGAGAAGCCACTTAAGTGATTCCCAATGGCATTTACCAGGATTTGCCATAAATCTACTTAGTGCACCAATGATAAAAGCAAGATCAGGTCTGGAACAAATCATAAGATACATAACAGATCTAATTACATTTGCATAAGGAACTTTTTCCATTCTTTCATACTCTTCTTGAGAATTAGGACAGAAATTAGAAGACTGGTTGATATTATTAGCAAGAGTTAAAATAACAGACTTGGAATTAGACATAGCAAATTTTTCAAGTATTTTTTTCACATAAGAATGATGATTTAAAATTAGCATGTCATTCTTCTTATCCTTTTGAATTTACATACCTAAGATTCTTTTTGCAGCATCTAAGTCTTTCATATCAAATTTAGAGTTTAGTTTTTATTTAATTCTTTGAATTTCAACTTTATCACAACTGGAAAGTAACATATCATCAACATTGAGAAGCAGATAGAGAGAATTGGCCCATCCAAAGCCTTTAAAATAAAGATAAGAGTCAAATTTGCTCATCTAGAAACCAAGATTTAGAATAAAAGTGTCAAATCTTATGTACCATTGCGTTGGAGCCTGCTTAAGTCCATACAAGGATTTTTTTAGAAGACAGACCATATTAGACTTTCCTCTCTCCTTAAACCTAAGTGTTGATTCATATAAATAGTTTCATCTAACTCAATATAGAAAAATGCAGTTTTAACATCTAATTCATCTAGCTCCCATCCAAATTGAATTACTAAAGATAAAATGATTCTTATGGTAGTATGTTTTACTACAAGTGAGAAAATTTCTGAATAATCTACACCATCCCTTGGAGTAAAAGCTCTTAGCTACAAGTCTAGCTTTGAACCTGACATTGTTATTACTACCATCACTTTCTTTTGTTTTGAAAATCTATTTACGATAAACAACGTTTTGATGTTTAGGTTTTTCAACCAAAATCCAATTATTGTTATGTATAAGTAAACTCATTTCTTCTTTTATTGCCATTTTCCATTTTAAAGAATCTTTATAGTTCATTGCTTCTTCATAAGTGATTGGTTCATTTTCAATTCTTGATATGTGAGAAAAGAGACAAAATTATTATCATTAAACCTGGTAAGAGGTTTGATCTGCCTTCTCCGTCTATCTCTTGTGAGTTAATACTCATCAATAGGCAGAGTTGCAGGATTAGTTGGATTTTCATTCAATTCTCCTTCATTTTGTAAAATATTTTCATGATGATTGAAGTTATCTCTTTCTCTCATATCCATTGTATTTTCGAGATTAGAAGGCTCCATCTCAATTCTAACACCTCTCTCTCTCTCTTTCAGATTTATGAATTCTAAGTAAAAATGAGAGCATAACTTGCTTTCCTAAAATATATTTTTTCACAAGTAATATCACATAGATTCACTTTGCCAAAGACACATTGATTTTGCAAAGATTTAAGGCCCTTATTACCTATATGACCAAGTCTCTCATGCCATAATTTTGAAAAAGCAAAATTTTCTTCTTAAATTGCTGCTGATAGACCATAAACAGGTTTTGTTTTTAAAAAAAATACAAACCACGTTTCTTCTCAGAATTAATGATTAGATCACCATCTTTGAAGATTTTTATTTGTCCCTTTCCAATCCTAATGTCAAACTTCATATCATCTAAGACACATAAGGATATTAGGTTTCTTTCAAGATTTGTACCTGGTTTTGTGAAGGATTAAGTTGGTTCTATTTTCTAAAACAATACTCACTGTTCTTATTCCATCTATACTACACGTTATGTCATTTCTCATAACAACATGACCACCATCAGATTTTTGAAAATTTGTGAACCAATTTCTGTTAGGACACATGTGAAAAGTGCATCTAAAATCAAGGATCCATTCTTGACTTAGATGCCTTTCAGAACTGACTAGAACTATACCATTATCTGAATCTTCCTTATTATGTGTTAAGACCGTAGTTCTTTCTTTTGCACCATTTTCTTTTAGTTCATTTCTTCTTTTGAAACAATCTTTAATAAAATGTCCACTTTTTTCACAAAAATAACGTTTCATTCCTTTTGCATTATTTTTAGACTTTTCTTTACACTGACTCTTTCTCTTTTCTTCAGATTGATCCCTTTTGGAATGAAAATTAGACTTACCAGAAGTTTTGCCTTTAACCACTAAGGTTTTCCCTTCAAGTTTTCTCTTGAAGTCAAGATGGAAACCAAAATGTCTGAAGAGAGTGAAATGAGATCAACCACGAATAGCGTATTAGGGAAGCCAAAAGACAGCATCCAAGGGCAGCCAAGATACCACATGTCACAATTTTGTGCAAGTGGTTCACTTAACAGAAAATGCATCTCTCTTTTACAACTTATCCAATTCTGGTGCATACGACTTCTTCCCAACTAAAGGCACAAGTTATATGTCCGTTGGTGACAGCGATGAAGTGGGTAAAGTATCAAATTAGTCGTTGCGGTTTTTTATCATAGTTATTGAAAGCTGCAGGTAGTGAAACTCATTCAAGACTCTAGATGGATTGTCTTGCAATAATATTCATCCCTACTCTAGTTAATTTAACAATACAAAGCTCTCAAATTACTCTTTTAATGGCTGTGAAATCTTGTGGGGTTTTGCGCTCTACTTTACTGATGATCGAGAAATTGGTACTGGACTAGCTTAAAGGTTGCCCAGAAATCATTCGTTGCCTTGGAGAAAAATTTAGTTATGAAAATGGTGAGAAATTATACAATGTATTGTTGGAATATGCTTCTGCTGGCAGTTTGGCTGATAAATTCAAGAGGCTGCCGAAATCTGAAGTCTGGTGTCACACTAAAGCTTTGCTCAAAGGGCTTCACTATAATCACAGGGTTTGTTATGTTCACTGTGATATTAAACTTCAAAACATTTAGATTGCTGATTTTGGATTGGCAAAGAGGGTCAGAGAAGAATAAGAGGGTGTTTCGAGTTATAGATTAAGGGACACACCTCTGTATACGTCGTCAGAGGCGAGCAGGGTACCCCTGCTGACATATGGGAATTTCAGTGCGTGGTGGAAGAGATGGTCACCAGAACACCGGCATGGCGGTGCTCTGACTTGGCAGCACTGCTGATGAGAATTGGGGTTGGTGAAGACTGATATATCACGTCGATCACTATTCTTCCAACTCTCACACACTGGGTCATTATTTATGCATGTATATTTGTATATGAATGTGTGTAACTCTTGTAATGATTTGTCTAGAGTTTTGATTTTAAACAAAGGTTTTGTTTAATTTGCATGTTCTTTTATTGGTATGGTAAAACGAATGGAAAAGTTGTTGCTCCAAATTTTTTCTTTTGGTTTCTTCATTATAATTTCTTTTCAAAAAAATAAACTTTTCTCTTTTAAATTTTCTTGTTCTGATATGAATTATTTGCTTATGAGTTATTTGCTTTTTGTGATACTTTAAGGAGTCTAGTTTTATGTATCTTTTGTGAATCTCTCTTAATTCCCAAAGAATTATTGTTTTTTCTTTGGTTTCTTAGCAACTAAATATAATCAAAGATCATTCATTTTATATTTCATGGTTTTATTTATGACTTGTGACTTTTTTATTTTTGGTTTTCTCCTACTATTTTCACTTACATTGTAGCGCTCGTTTGATTTGATAGGTATTATGATATATTAGGCTATTTAGGATTGTTTTGTGTTTCAAATAAATTCCTATTAAGTAGGGTAACTTGTTATTCTATTATCATGGGCTGTATTTTCTGTTTTCTGTTAATTCTTGTAAGGCTATATATTAGTCACTGTAGTTATTCAACAAGAGGAGTCATTCATTCAATTTGTTTTGATAACAAATTGGTATCAGAGCCCCCACTAGGACTGAGAGAAAGAAAGCCACAGCCTTTCGAGTGACTTACAAACACAAAAGAGAGAGAGATATATATGATGAGTGAAGGAAATTTTGTCCAACATACAATACCTCGCCTTGATTGTTAATACGACCATTGGAACATGTTAATGGAAAATTTCCTGAGATCCAAAGAATATTGGAGCCTAGTAGAGATAGGATATACAGAGCCAGAAGTTGGAGCAACTGTAACAGAGGCGTTGCAGAAAAGACTTGAGTAGCTGAGATTAAAGAATCTGAAGATGAAGAACTACCTGTTCCAAGCGATCGACAAAACCATTCTGGAAACTATCTTGAAGAAAGACACCTCAAAGTAGATCTGGGACTCAATGAAGAAGAAATATGAGGGCAACGCTAGGGTGAAGCGTTCAATTCTACAAGCACTGAGGAAGGATTTTGAAACTCTCGAAATAAAAGTAGGTGAGAATGTCACTGATTATTTTGCACAAGTTATGTCAGTTGCCAATAAAATGAGGGTGTATAGGGAGCAAATGAGGGATGTGACAATTATGGAAAAGATCTTTAGATCCTTAACTAAAAAATTTAATTACATAGTTTGTTCAATTGAGAAATCTAAGGATATAGATTAACTCTCAATCGATGAACTGCAAAGTTCATTTATAGTGCATGAACAGAAATTCCACGGAAGCAATGGAGAAGAGCAAGCCTTAAAGGTGACTTCTGAAGAAAGGTTTAGAGGAAGAGGCGTGGCAAGAACACTTTTAGAGGAAGAGGTAGAGGCAGAAGGCGCCAAGTCCTCAACAGAGCTATAGTTGAATGCTACAGATGCCATAAGCTTGGCCATTTCCAATATGAATGTCCAACTTGGGATAAAGATGCCAATTATGCAGAGTTAGATGAGGAAGAAGAGATGCTTTTAATGTCGTATGTAGAGATGCATGAAGCCAACCGAGAGGATGCAGGTTCTTGGACTCGGGGTGTTCTAATCACATGTGTGGAGATAAGATTGTGTTTAGTAAGCTGGTTGAAAGCTTTAGACAATTGGTGAAGCTGGGAAACAATACTAGGATGAATGTGCTTGGAAAATGAAATGTGAGGCTTCATTTGAATGGATTTAATCATATGGTCACAGAGGTATTTTATGTTCCAAAGACGAAAAACAAACTCTTGAGTGTAGGACAACTGTAGGAAAAAGGACTAGCCATCTTAATCCAATCAGGAATGTGCAAGATCTATCATCCAGAGAGAGGTTTGATCATTCAAACCAAAATGATGTTTGTCTTGTTGGCCATGTCACAAGCAAAGAAAGCTTTTTGTTTCCATACAACTTCAGAGGACCTCTCCCATCTTTGGCACTGCAGGTATGGTCATCTTAGCCACAAAGGATTGAGAAACTTGCAATCTAAGAAAATGGTGCATGGTTTGGCACAACTTCTTGCTTCAACAGTGATGTGCACAGACTGCATGGCTGGAAAGCAACATCGCGTTCCCATCCCAAAGAAAAGTACATGGAGAACATCATAGAGATTGCAACTTATCCATGCACATATCTGTGGTCCAATCGCTCCTACATCTAACAGCAAGAAAATGTACTCCTTGTTCTTTATTGATGACTACAGTAGAAGAGCATGGGTTTACTTTCTAACAGAGAAGTCAGAAGCTTTCAATTCTTTTAAATGTTTTAAGAATCTTGTTGAGAAAGAAACTGGCATGTTTATCAAATGCTTGCGCAGTGATCGAGGAAGAGTATTCAACTCATGAATTTAGTAAGTTCTGTAACAAAATGGAATCAAGAGACAATTAACTGTAGCCTACACTCCTCAACAAAATTGAGTGGCCGAGAGGAAGAACATGGCTGTGATGAATATGGTCCGGTCCATGCTTTCAGAAAAGAAGATTCCCAAAACCTTCTGGCTTGAAGTAGTGAACCAGACTGTGTATGTGTTGAATAGGTCCAACCCTGACTTTTAAAATGTAACTCTAGAAGAGGCTTGGAGTAGAGTGAAGCCCTCAGTTGCGTACTTTAGGGTGTTTGGTTGTGTGGCACATGTTCGTGTACCAAATGTAAGAAAAACCAAGATGGAGAATAAAAGTTTCAGTTGTGTGCTGTTAGGAGTCAAATGGATCTACAAAACTAAGCTCAATAAGCTTGGAGAGGTAGATAAGTATAAAGTGCGTATGGTGGCCAAAGGGTATTCTCATCAGCATGGAGTAGATTATACATAGGTGTTTGCTCTAGTGGCAAGAATGGATACTGTTAGGATGATAATAGCCCTTGCAGCACAGAGATGTTGGTGGATATATCAGCTGGATGTAAAGTCTGCTTTTCTTCATGGTGAACTGATGAAGATATCTATGTAGAGCAGCCAAAGGATATGAGAAGAAGGGCAATGAACACAAAGTCTACAAGTTGCAGAAGGCTTTATATGGACTAAAACAAGCTCCACGAGCTTGGTTTAGTCACATTGAAGCTCATTTTATCAGTGTAGGCTTTCAAATGTGCTATAGTGAGCAAACATTATTCATCAAGCGGAACAAAGAATGTAAGATCCTAATTGTTAGTGTTTATGTGGATGACCTCATTTTTACCAGTGATGATGAGCTTATGATGTCTGAATTTAAAAGTTCAATGATGAGAGAATTTGATATGACTGACTTGGGGATGATGATATTTTTCCTTGGTATTGAAGTGTTGCAAAAATATGAAGGCATTTACATCTGTTAAAGAAAGTATGCCATGGAGGTTTTGAAACGTTTTGGTATGGAGGAAAGTAATTCAGAGAACAATCATATTGTTCCGGGGTTTAAATTGTGCAACGATGAAGATGGAATTAAGGTTGATGAGACATATTACAAGCAGATAGTGGAGATTCTCATGTATCTCACTGCCACTTGACCATATATGGTGTTTGTTGTCAGTCTTATAAGTCAATACATGACAAAACCAACACAGCTGTACCTACAAGCTGCCAAGATAACACTCAGGTATTTAAAAAGCAATGTCAACAATGAGATTTTATACAAGAAGGGTGGGGATGAAGAATTAATAGCATTCACAGACAGTGACTATGCTGGTTATTTAGAGGACAAGAAAAGTACTTATGGTTATGTGTTCTTAATGAGTGGTGGTGCAGTCTCATGGTCATTAAGGAAGTAGCCTATAGTTACTCTCTCAACTATAGAAGCTGAGTTTGTGGCAGTGGCAACCTGTGCTTGTTAGGCAGTCTGGATGAGGAGAATTCTGAAAAAGTTAGGTCACTTACAAGAAGTTTGCACCACTGTGATGTGTGATAATAGCTCGACTACTAAGCTTTCTAAAAATCCAGTTATGCATGGCCGCAGTAAGCACATTGACGCCCGTTTCCACTTCTTGCGAGATCTTACTAAGGATGGGGGTTTTGAACTTGTTCACTGTGGGACTCTAGATCAAGTTGCAGACTTGATGACTAAGCCACTGAAACTGGATGCATTTCAGGAGCTTCGAGAGCAGTTGGAAGTGTGTGAATGATAGGTATTAGGATATATTAAGATATTTAGGATTGCTTTCTGTTTCTAATAAATCCCTATTAAGTAGGGTGACCTGTTATTCTATTATCATGGGCTGTATTTTCTACTTTCTGTTAATTGTTATAAGGCTATATATTAGCCACATTAGTTATTCAAAAAGGGGAGTCGTTCATTCAATTTGTTTTGAGTTCTTGATCTTCTACTTTCATTTTGATCGTTCTGTTCATAACATGGTTTTACTAAAAATTAGATTTTTTTTTTTTGTAAATTTTGATTGAAGTTGATGAAATGGGTGGTTGAAAAATGGGTGGTTATATTCACACTACAAGTTGTTATAAACGCACCACGTTTTAATTGTACTTAAAATCCATAACTTCTGTTCATTGTTGTAATTATTTTCTTATCTTTTTGTCATTGAATTATTATCTTCAACTTTTATTAATTAGCACATTTCATTATTAATGATGATTTTCTGTCTAGATATTTTGTTTACGTGCTTTGAAATGAGAAAAAATATTTTATCGTACTTTTGATTCTATTGTTTTTTTTTAAAAATATGATAGACAAATAAGTCTTTTTACGAATTCTCAACAAATGTTTTAGACGAAAATCGTTATCAAATACAAGATGTGCTAATTAATGAAAAATTGAGGATAAAAATGTGATTAAAAATTTGGGGACATGAGTGCTATAATATTCATAGATTAAGGATGTTAAATGTAGTTAAAATGTGGTGCAAAAAATAAAAAGTGTTGTGTGAATATAATTACTCTTGAAAAATTAATAAAAATTGCGTGTCCCATGAAATGTATGATTAAAATTAATTGTTTACTTTGATTTTTAGGCAAAATCAAGCAAACCATTAGGGTCCATTCTTTTTGTTGTTTTCAATCTGTTTTCAATTTTTTAAAATGCCAAAAATTTGTTTACTATATTTTTTTTAAAAATGTATTTCGAAAACAAAGTTAAATTTATATCACAAAGCTCAAAACACATTTTTGATGTTTTGAGTGAAAGAAAAAAATTTATTTACATCAAAATTCTTAAAAAATAAAAAAATAAAGTTATAAAATTATAAAAAACAAAAATTAAAAAAAAATAATTAGAATTCTAAAATACTAAAAAAATAATTCAAGCCCTTATTGGTCATTTAAATAAAAAAATTTAAATTTTCTTTTTAATGAAAATAGATTAAAAATCTCAATTCATGTCATTTATTTTTAATTTTTCTCTTTCCTGTTTGGTCAATTTATTATTTATTTTAATTGTAATTTTGTAACAAAAAAATATTATCACTAATTTAAAAAATATATATTATTTGATAATATATTAGCCTAAATTTGTTCTATTTTACTGAACGATCAAATTCATTGAATAAAATGTTATAAAACAATTTCTCAAAATTTAAAACAAAATGTGTTTCTAATTTTCTATTTTCAGAAATAGTTTTTCAGAATGACAAACCAAACACGTTTTCAACAATTTTAAAACGGACCCTCAAAACAAAAAAAACTAAAAATGAAATTGAAATTGAAAACGGAAAACTGAAATGCATAGAGAACATGCCCTTAACATTAGGGTTGGTTCTTTTGTTTTCGCGCGTGAATACTGGGTTTGAAATTTTGATACACTGTCATATTTGCTTTCGTGGAAAAATGGAAAAGATTGCAATGGCATCCTTTGTATCTAATTTTGATTGTTTCGTGCTTTTCGAGTAAGGTCAAGGAATTTAAGATAATATAGAAACTAATAGAAACTTTTGTTATTCATTTGGAGTGAGCTTGCATAATATTAATTTGTTGCTTGAGGGCCTCCGATTCTTTAACGTAGACAGCAAAATTGCTAGCAATTTATAGTCATGTTACTAAGGTGTGTGCACGTATATTTTATGTTTCTATTTTGGTGACTGAGCAAAGATTTGTATTCTCTGATCACATAAAGTTTCTAGAACAATCATAGTTCCAAATTTTAGAATAAGCATTATTCGAGGTCTTTCACAATAAATAAATTATGACCTCTAATTGTTTTAAATTTGGTTATCGTGTTGTAGATCGTGTATGTTATCGTTATATTATGAACCTGAGTAGCATATACTTAGCATATGTTTGACATTGTTTAAATTATAATTTCAACTGGTCAAACTGGTCAAACATACATTTTATCTATACAATTCATAAAACCCACAATTTACAACTTACTTTTTATCCACACATTCATATAAGGAATTAAAAAATAATTTCAGCATTATCAAACATATGCTTATAAGAACATGCACTTTATGTGTCTAACAATTATGTGTCACAACATGTTGAACACTCAATAGACGCATACTTTGTTAGATAAAATACACCGTAATAATAAAATTTTCCAACATATCTAATATATCAAAACATGCCCAACAAATAAGTAAAAGGGAAGAATAATAAATAAACTTGTCTTAGTCCTCCAATACGTACGGTACACATGTAAAACGAAGATAATTCACATTAACATACTATGTGCAATATAAGCAGTAGCGGATCTATCACATGGCAAGACCTTGCGTTTACCCGTACTGGAATTTCGCGAAAAAATGGTGTTGGCTTCATCAATTTTTTTTCTTGCGTACATTCTGCGTGTATCAGTGTATGTATATACTGTATATATAAAATTTCTTGGGTTGAAGACGGTGCGTGTGTGTGTGTGTGTGTGTGAGAGAGAGAGAGAGAGAGAATGAATGTCTATTTTAAATTCAAAATCTCATTTGTAGTCCTTGAACTTTGAGAAATTAAAAAAAAAAAAGATAATTGCATGAATAAATCCTCAAGTAAAGAATTTATTATTTCCCTTTAATATGATAATTGCATAATTTGAAAATTAGGGGTGGGGTGGGGTGGGGTGGGGTGGGGTGGGGTGGGGTGGGGTTAAAATTGAAGAATATAGAAAGTATTTATCAAAACTTTTGCTCTCTCTCTCTCTCTCTCTCTCTCTCTCTCTCTCTCTCTCTTAGATTTGACTTTATTTTAAGTTTTTTCTTACGCCAGCGTTGGAGGCGAATTAAGTGTGTGGCTGATACTTATATTTTTAACAAGCATCGGCCGTTGACTGGTCAACGGTCAATATTTGACCATTGACCAGTCAACGTCCGCAATAGCTGAACTTTAACCCTAGATCCGCCACTGAATATAAGATCACAAAGTTGATGAAAAGATGGCTGATGTTATGATTTTTATTCACGACTTACTGAAGAAAAGAGAAGAAAATAAAGCTATGAATGCACATATTTTATAATAAAACTTTACGATAAGTGTAGAATCCAATGACATTTGCTACAATCAATATTTCTCTTTGAGCTATTATGGTGTCATATTCTATCTAATGATTTTGTTCCTTCTGATATTAGCAGTTCTTGAAAGAAATGGAAGTAGGTTTATCAGATGAAATTAAAAAATAATTAAATAATTAAAAGGGGCAGTAAATAGGGTTTTCAGATGAAATATACTTCCACCATTAAGCATTCTTTCCTCCAGAATCAATCTACTCGAAACTTCTATAAAATCTGCAATTTCTTTCTCATTCATCAAAATAGGATTTAGTGCTCATATGAAAGCGGAAAAGACCATAAGAGTCTTAACGCTCTATCCTAATTATCAAATTTAACTCAATAGTTTTCAGTTCATAAACGATGTCATTGCGAACACTCAAATGATCTGAGACTTTCGTACCTATATACATTCTCAAAGAATAAAATTATTTCTTTAAGTACAATCGATTTGAAAGACTCTTTATCTGGTACGACTTTTCAAGGTTTTCACAAAACTACTTTGTTGAAGATATTCTATGAATATTTGTAAGGACATTTTTTTGCCAAATAAAGAGTTGTCTTTTTGCAGCTTTAAAAATCCAGAATCTTGTCGATCTTCATCGCTCATATTGTACTTACCAAAACCACTAAAAGTATTATCATTGTCACCGGTGATAATGGTTTTTTTAACTTCTTTGTTGGAAACAGGGTTTGGCTCCCATTCAAAGCCTTATGCAATCTATAATGCATCAAAACACCTACAACTTGTACTTGAACAAGCTAAAATTGAATCTCCCATCAAATTTTCTCCAAGCAACTTGATTGTCTCGTACCTCTGTTGGGAATTGAGATTAATTCCTTGATTTACCCACAAAATCCTCGTTCAGAACAAATATTTAGAAGACAAAAATATAGAAATATAAAGAAAAATTATATAGAATTTTGTGTTCACCCAAATCCTCATTTATCATAGGAATAATTTTCACTTCCTCATATATCGTAGGAATAATTTTCACCTAAGTTTTTTCACACCCTCAATATTATACTCTTTGTACCAACAACATAAAAAATAAGAAAAATTTACGATATTATAGTTTGAATTTTAATCTTTAAAACCGTTTGTCACGTACAAACAGAGAAAAACCAACATTTAAAATGGCCTAAATTTTGCTCCAAGAAATTCGTAGACCAAGCAAGAGAATTTTACCCAATTGGCAAACTTTTTGGCATATGCTACTGCATTGCAAAGGTAATATTTTTACGTTTCTTTCTTTCCATTTTAAATTGATACCTTTTAATTTTCTATCAGTGATGAAAAGTAAATACAAATGCATTCATGTATCTTATATTTATATATAGTGCTGGTATTCAGGTTTTCTGATAAAGAATATCAGTATTTGTTGCCAATCTGCTTCCAAAAGTAAATAAATATATCAATAAAAAAGATAGGATGCCAATTTTAAGTATTTTTGGCTGAAAATATTTCTAAATTGTGTTACATAACTAAGTGCAATTCAAGCGTTACAAACTAGTTTTAGTCAAGATTCTAGAAAGCACGAGGGTGACAATGCGGCAAGGTCAAACCCAAAGTTTTACAAGCCTAGACGTAATAAGACATTTTCCTATTTTTAATATTTTTTAATGATTCTGAATTATTAATAATATTTTAATAAGACTATTATTTTAATTAAGCTAAATTTATTGACACCACACTTTTTTTTATAATTGCGCCACATTTTAATTGTATGAAAGATTTATAACTTTTAATTATGTCTTCAAATTTTTTTCAACACATTTTTATTGTTAACCTTCTATTATTTAACAAATATTAATTGTCCCTGATAACGCTTTTGTCCAAAAATTTCATTAAAAGAGAATTAAAAGACTTATTTGTCATTCGTATTTTTAAATAAGCAAAAAATATATAACAACAATAAAATTGTGACTAAATATTTGTCCCTCATTTTAAAGCACGTTAACAGAATTTTTAGACGAAAATCGTTATTTAGAAAAAGATGTGCTAATTAATGAAAGGTTAAAGATAAAAATGTGATGAAAAATAAAATTAAAGACATAAATGTAAAAATAAATAAAGATTATGAAATTTTAATGCAATTAAAATATAGTGCATTGTAAAATAATGTAGTGTCAATATAACTACTATTTTAATTAATCATGATCGTATAGAGTTTTCTTCGCTATTGGAAGAAAAAAAAAAGAATATATACGTCCGTGTTTCTCTACATCTTCAATCTCCCTCTCAAACAATCTTCATTACTCTACTAACTGCATCAATTTAAAATCATAATCGCCGCAACTTAGATCATCATCTTTATCCGTCAAAACTCCATCCGAACAAAAAAGTTCAAATCTCATTGATCCATTATAAAAAATCATATGTCGGATCCACTGCAAGGAAGCGGTATACTATTTTAGTAAGACCATTAATAAAGGCTTGTCTTTTGCTGTCTAGACTTGCATTAAATGATAAAAAATAGAGTTGGACGTCTTTTCCACACCGTTTCCTACCTTTTTGTACTAGTAAATAATTATTTCTTTTGGTTCATATTATTCTTGTCGAAATTTATTTCTCTAGAATATATATAAGGAAAAAACCCACCACTTTTTGTTTGACAAATAAATTTTATTTACCATTACATATAGCTCTTTTTTGATTTCTTGATATTTTACAAAAAAAAAAAAAAAAAACTAAGTGCATGTTTGGCGGTGGTATAAGTTGTGTGTCCTATGTAATGTGTATATGATAAGTGAGTACTAAGTTGTGAATTTTACGAAATATGTATATAAAAAGTATGTTTGACTAATTTGAGAAATTTAAATTATAATTTAAGAATTGGCAAACAAGCAAGGTAAATTTTTTTGGAGATTATAAGTTTTGACTTTTGTAGAATGTGTGGATAAAAAATAAATAAAAAATGTGAGATTTAAAGAATGTGTATATAAAAATGATGTTTGACCAATTTATAAGCTTGGAAATGATTTACCTATATTGGTCACTAAACTTATATCAAAACCTCATTTTAGGATAAACTTTATTTTGTTCCCGTCAATTCTAAAACAATTGATCATGTTTAGCGATTTAACTGAATCGCATTTGTAAGTTTAGCGATTAACGTATAGTAAGTAAACGAAATTTGGCTATAAGTTGAGGGCGAATAGTGTATTTTACCCATTTATAAACGTCACCCCACTCGTCACTCTCACTCTCAAGGCAACTCCTCTAGCGAATTCAGATCCTCGCATCCGTTTCGCTCTAGCTTTCGCTCTCCTGAACTGCCATCACCGCCGTTGCTTTCCGCCATTTGGAGGTATAGATATCACGCCGATCACCGTTCACTATTTATGCTTTTTATAATTTTATATGAATGTGTGTTGCTCTTGTATCGGGTTGTCTAAAGTTTTGTTTTTAAACCAGGATTTTGTTTAATTTGCATGTTCTTCTTTTGGCGTTGAAAAACGAAAGGAAAATAAAAATTTTATGTTAATTTTTCTTTGGTTTCTTAATTATAATTTATCTTTCAGACAAATGATTTTTTCTTTTTATTAGTTTTCTGGTTCTGATATGAATTATTTGGTAGGCTGGTTTTCCTGCATCTTCAGTGCATCTAATTATGGTTTTTTCTTAGCAATTAGTTATATTCTACGATCAGCTGTCTTTATTCTTTATTCTTCTCCTTCTATTTTCAACTATATATTTCTAGGGCCTGTATGTCTTGACAGCACTTTAATGTTTGTGGTGGGGGGGTTGGTTCTTTTGTTTTCGCGTTTCAATATTAGGTTTGAAATTTCGATGCACGATCATAATTGCTTTTGTGGCAAAATGGAAAAGATTGCAACGGCATCCTAGGTGTCCAAATTTCAATTATTGCATGCTTTTCGAGTAAGGTCAACTGGTCAAGGAATTTAAGATAATATAGAAGCTATTAGAAACTTTTATTATTCATTCGAGGCGACATTGCATAGTATTTTTGCTTGAGGGCCTACGTTAGCCTAGACCGCAAAATTGCTTGTAATAGAGCAATTTATAGTCGTGTCGCTAAGGCGTGTGCATGTATATCTCATGTTTTTCTTTTCGTGAACTTAGCTTTGTATTCTCTAATCACACGTGTTTTTTTTTACTATCAAAGTTCCAAATTTTAGAATGAGTATTACTGGAGGTCTTTCAAGGTAAATAAATTATGACCTGTAAATATTTTGAATTTGGTTATCATGTTGTAGAAACTTATCATGTATGTTAACGTTCTTTCCATTTCAATATAATGAACCTGTGTAGCATGGACAGTTATGGGAACTTGCCCTTTCCGTGTCTAACTATTATACATGACATGGACACTCCATAGACGCATACCTAACATGTCAAAACACGCCCAACTAATAAGTAAAAGTGAAAACTAACAAATAAAAATGTCTTAGGTCTCCAATACGTACACTACACGTGTAAAACAAAGATCAGAGATCATTCACATTAACATATTATATGCAATATAAGATCGCAAAGTTGATGAAAAGATGACTGATGCGTTGATTTAACTTATTAGTTTTACCATTATATATGTTGAATTATGGTCTTGATGATGCAATTTAGTGCCCGTTTGATAGAGATTATAAACTAGTTTATTTGATCAAAATAGTTTATTTGACCAAGAATGGTAAAAAATGACGGCTACCAAGGCAATTTTTTTTTGTCAAATAAACAATTTTTGGTCAAATAAACTATTTTGGTCAAATAAACTAGTTTATAAACTCTACCAAACAGGCTCTTAGAATATATAGAGTATAATATTGAAAGCTTTTTTAGATATTTGCCTCTTCTCATGAAAGAAAAGTTAATATGCATTTTCTAGATTGCAATCATCAATTGTTGCCACATGCATATCAAATATTATTTAGTTATTATATTAAGGGTAAATAGCACCAGGGGTCCCTAACCTTTGAACGTTGTAACGATGGGGTCCTCAACCTTTGTTTACTAGCAGTCGGAGTCTCGAACCTATGAAACGTTAGCGCCTGAGGTCTTTTTTTGACAGAAACCGTCAGTTTGACTATTAAATGGTCAAAATTTTGTTAAATTGACCATTTTACCCTTAAATTGAATGATTAAAAAAAGAAAAAAAATAAAAATTGCAACTAAACCCTAACCAACAAAAAAAAAATAATTGCAACTAAACTCCAACTCAACCACTTCTTCTTTTCCAAAATTATCGCCGCCCATCACCACCACTGGAAAATCTGCCGCCTCCGCAGTGTACAAGACCACCTACACATTTTCCAAAATATCATGGACAAAACCGCCTACATTGACAACTAATCTCCACCGAAAAATTTCCGCCGTCCATCACCACTGGTCTCCACAATGGCCACTACATTTTCCATCACCAATGGTTTCAACAATGGCAACCCCATTTTCCATCAACAACGGCCGCTCCAAAGCAGATCTCTATGGAACCTAAATCCCAAAAGAGACCCAAATCAAAGAAAGAAGAGGAAGACTACAGTGATGTGTGCTGTGAGAATTGCGGGTCTCACTTGGGCTTCGAAGCTTCTGCGCGAAAAATGTGACCGGCAGGTGTTTGGCTGCGGAAAATGACTCATCTGCTGTCGCCAAATCTTTTCCGGTGAGTCTCTGAACTACCGGCACTCATGCACAGATCTGGCGTGCCTGCATATATATTGGATCTGCGAGAGTGATAAGCTCATAGATCTTGGATCTGCTATGCCAACAAGTGCGTAGATCTAATATTTGTGCGGTCGACGCGCACGCTTATAGCACCTATGCAACCGAGCAGATTTGAGATTCAAGACAGTCGCACAAATTTTGTGTCTCTCCTGCGGTGGTCCTTCTTGTGTTTTGGACCATGGTTCAATTCCATGGATTTTCACGGTGGTTGATTTGGCGGTGGTTGGTTGGTTCACGGTGGTTGATTTGGCGATGGTTGACTGGTTCAATTCCATGGATTTTCACGGTGGCTGATTTGATGGTGGTTGGCTGGTTCACAGTGGCTGATTTGGCAGTGGTTGGCAAAGTTCAATTCCATGGCAACGTGGTTGTTGGCCCGGTGGGTGGTGGTTGGTGGTGGTACAAATTGGAGAAGAATAAGTGTTTGGGGTTTAGTTGCAATTTTTTTTTGTTCGTTAGGGTTTAGTTGCAATTTTTTTTTTTTTTTTAATCATTCAATTTAAGGGTAAAATGGTCAATTTAACAAAAATTTTGACTATTTAACGGTCAAACTGACGGTTTTTGTCAAAAAAAAGGACCTCAGGCGCTAACGTTTCATAGGTTCGGGACTCCGGCTGCTAGTAAACAAAGGTTGAGGACCCTATCGTTACAACGTTCAAAGGTTAGGGACCCCTGGTGCTATTTACCCTTATATTAATTGACATGACTTAGCCTTCTTGTGTCATATATTTTTCGCGAAATTTTGTGTTCTATGTCCATATTTTGTCGTAATTGTGTTGACATAAATGTGTTTCTGCAACATATATGTGAAAAACACTAACCAATTTTGACTTTTCTCTTATTAATGAGATTGCTTGATGGTGGTCGTTTTTAATTCAAAACTTACTAAAAAAAGAGAAGTGTAGATGCACGTACTCTAGAATAAAACTTTATGATTTTCTTCTTTTTTGAAATATAAATTCCAATGAGATTTGCTGCAATGAATATTCCTCTTTGCACCATAATGGTATTCTATTCTTTCTAATGATTTCATTCCTTCCCATATTGGCAGTTCACAGAAGACATCTAAAATGGTTTCAGATTCAGTAAGAGCTTACACCGTTCAATGTGCCAACTGCTCAAAATGGAGGTTCATTCCTACAAAGAAGAAGTATGAGCAGATACGAGAAACAATAGCAGAATTGCCTTTCCTTTGTGAAACGGCTCGTGAATGGCGGCCTGAAATAACATGTGACGATGAATCGGATCTTGTTAAAGATGGAAGCTGGCGTTGGGCAATAGACAAGCCCTGTATTCCTCAACCTCCTTCTGGCTGGCAACGGATTTTACGAATCAGAGCTGAAGGAGGCACAAAATTTGCTGACGTGTATGTTTGCTATGCATTTAGAATTACTTTTCAGGCTTTGAGCAATGTAAATGTCATTCTGACTTTAACTAAGTGGAGTCATTTTTTTTTTATAGGTATTACATTGCTCCATCGGGCAAGCGATTTCGATCAATGTCAGAAGTTCAGAGGTAAAATTCATCTCTTGGTGGTCATTAACAGTTTCTTAGGTTTTTTATACCACATTGTATGAATAATTGCTAGAGGATCTGTTATTTTAGGAATCTTTTATTTGTTTTATTTATTTTGAATGTTTTCTGATGTTCATCTTTTCCAGTTTCCTGAATGAACATCCAGAATATCCGGGTGTAACTGTGTCACAGTTCTCATTTCAAACTCCAGCACCAATGGAGGAAAATTACGTGCGAAAGCGTCGTGCTAGTTCTGCTGCTTCACATGAGATGAGTGGCGCTCTGATGCCAGGTTTGAAGTTTGATGCTGACTTGCTAAGATTTCTAACTAGCCATATTGTCTTCTAAATTAGGTCTTTATGTTAACATATTTCCTTATTTATTCTCTGCCGCATTTTATTTCGTACATAGTCAGATGATAGTTAGGCTTGATTGAAATAATTTTTATGTTAGTTGCTGCCATTCCCATATCTTGGATTGCTCCGGACCAGCTGAGAGACTTGCACTTTGGCCAGGAAGGTAACTCTACTTCAGAGGTTGAGGCAGAGGCACCTGCTGAAAGTTTAGGTATTTTTGTTATTTGCCAGAACACATAAACTGTTTCTATTGTCCAGTGACATGTCTAGCCTTCATGTTCTACTTCACTTTAGAGTGTTGCGTACCTTCCTTCACCAGTTTGTACCGTTTGCTCCTCTTTTATGTGTGACATGAAACTTGAAGTGGTCTCCTTATCTATTTGTCACTCGTGCCAAGCCATAGAATTTGGATATGTTTCACATTTAAGGTTATCTTGTCATCTATCTGTTACCCATTTATTAGTTTTGTGGGCATATATTTGTTGGAAAATGTCTCCCCTACAATGATTACTTTACATTTTCGCTTCATTTCTTTTACTATGGAAGTGCGCCAGTCGGAATAATTAATGAGTTCTCTCGTTGGCATAAGAAAATTATAATATTTGCTAGTACATGTCTTCCGGAAATGCTTTCTTTTGTATGCCATGAACAAGACAAAAATCGAATTGATAAGCAAAAGACAAAAAAAAAAATGTTGCTGTCATATATACCATGGAGCTGCATGTTGCTTGCTAAAGTTAAGATTATGAGAATTATCAAAGCTCCACTGTAGAAAACAGAACTAATTTATTTGTACACCTGCACTAATAAATTTTCTCAGAAACAGCTTTATATATTGTATAGACTTATTTAGAAATGCATCATACAGATTCCTTGATGTACTTCATTTTACTTGTGGCGATAGTTGGTATTGCATTTGTGGCATGTTTGGTAGGGAGGAATAGATAGTATAGGACACCATCATGAAAGTAAAATAAGCTAAAATCTTCTTTCCTTGTCCAATCCAATACTTTGTAAACATACACTTGAGATAGCAGGAAGATCATTGACAGCGATACTTGTTCTGTTTAGGCGAAACATCTCAGATTTGGCAATTTTTTCAATGGGATAATCTAACTGTTGTGCATGACGTAAAAATAATCACTGGCATTTTTTCTTAGTGCTTAGTTGATGCTCAGACATAAACTAGCTTTAGTCACCATACAGATTAACTGCTAGAATTGAGGTTTGATGTTCAGATCTTTCAAATTGAACTGTTCATTGAGTGTCTCAATCGTATTGGCAATGTGACTTTCGACTACGGTGTGTGGCTGCATTTACATTATTGAGATTTCACCCAAAATGGAACATGATTCAGCTGTTTCGTTTCTTTACTGGAAAAAATAAATTAATTTGAGCACTCTTTCTATGGACAGTTATAACTTTACTTTTTTCCGAGTTGCTTTAATCTCTGGCATTATTCAGAACTAATGGAGGTTTCCTCGTTTATTGTTTTAGGTCCGTGTGTCAATGATACTACTCCTAGTGCAGGCAGTTGATGTTGAGAGCACACTTCACAAAAAGATGTTTGCTTGTAATCTCTGTAATTTATAAGATGTAGTTTTCTATTCAAAATACTTTTCAAGGAAACAATCCAAATTCCTTCATCCTACTGTCTTAGTACTGATTTCGTGAGAACGGTGTAAAACCATCAGATAATTTATGTTTGCTTGTGATTTATGTTGTTGCTCTCATAACAAGTAGAATATGTTAAAGACTTCTTTTTTCCATAAAAATAGCCAAGGACTGTGCAAATATTTTCATAAGGCACAAGGGCTCCATTTGAGTCTCTGCTTGTATTTTGTCCCTTCCTCTGAGGGAGATGTAGGGGATGAAGTGGGGGCAGCTCAATGGGAAAGGTGAGTTTGGGGTGGTGGGGGTGGGGTGGTGCAATATCAACAGCTGCCTAATTCATAAACCACATTCTGTCTAAAATCCTAATCTTGAAATCTTGTTTCTTTGTTTTTCAACAGTCAACACTAATTTTTATGCGTCTCTTCCTTTAAAGGTCCGTGAGCGAGGTGCCTTTGTTTATCTTCCAAGTGGAGAATGATCCAAGTCTAATCTTAGAACCATTAACCGTTTTTAATAGTATATTCCTATTCAATTCAATTGATAGCATTTTTCTTATAGAATCGATTCTTTTTTAAGAATCTTATTCTTTGAAGCTTTCAAGTTCATTGGTTTATTCGAGAATAAAACTCATTCCGTTTCTCAAAAGATACTAATAAAACATATTTAGTGGATTTTGAAAAAAGTTAATAAAAGTTGAGAATTCTATTAAATATGTAGTTGAAAATGAGTTTGAAAAACAAAAACAATTTAAATTAATCTATGCCAATGTTTGACTTTGTACTGGCTATTAACCTTCGAAAATCATACCTCAATAAAAATAAGCTAATCAAGAAATGCCACTTATTAGCAATTAAATGGTCTTAAAAAATTTATAACTAGAAAGTTTTCAGCACTTGAAATAAAATTTAAAAACAGTTTTCTAGAGTTGAAATATTTTTGATATGTTTAATAGGTTAGACTTGATAAAATCAAATAAATTAAAAAAAGACGCAAGTTAAAAAATTTGTTTGTTACCGTGTGAAGATGGCTTCAAATGAAGAGAAAATCAAGAGAGTCAATAGAAGGGAGAGGGAGAGGGAAAATTTCAATAGTATCAATAATCAATTCAATTGCCTATATTTAATATCTCTAGTAAAAATAAGAAAAATTTTCCTACTTAAATCCTAAAACTCTGGAAAACAAAAATTATCAAATAAAGAAAATAAAATCTGAAAAATTGAACAAAATTACAATCTACAAAATCAAGCAAATAAATACCAACAAATTAAAAATCGGTTCACTTTAAAAATAAAATCATTTTCATTACACACAAAATATACATATTTTTTTTATGATTAAAGACGTGTTTAGTAGGTGAACAGAGTTTTCAAAAGCAGAATGGGCTAAATTCATTTTTCATTATTAGTTGTCCAAAATAAAATTTCGATTCAAAATTTCAATAGGAACGAGTAGGCTTGGACATCGAATGGATTAGTCTGGGTATTTCAATACTCAGAACCACTTGTTAGACTTCGGATATTTTGTTAATGGAACCATTCGAGTCCACGTAATTATTGGAACCAAACATGAACTGCAACTGTCGGTTCCAGTATGACCTTTCGTAGACTCGTGGATCACCCTTGGATATGAGATTGAATGCCCCTTGGGTATTAAAGTCTGCTTGATTTTCTAAAACTTTCAGGGGAACTCCTTCTTGGTTCGATTCTACCCATAATATATTTTTTTTAAATCGTGAGTTGACAATATGTTTTGAAAAAATTTAAAAATTACAAACTCGTTAACATTAAAATACGTTATATATTAAAATGATTTTTGAAATATATAAATATTAATTGGAAGATTAGAAACCAAAATTGCAAACCCATAAATTAATGTTAGAAAAAGAAATATTACATCTCAAATTGAGGATTCGTTTTGGTTACAGATGAGCTTCGTCTTCATCGTCTCATTGTGTATTGAGCGAAAAAGAGATGAAGGAGAGAGAGATGAGCGAGAGCGTGAGACATACGATAATATTTGTATTGTATATCTTACCAAATATCAATTGAGAATTTGATATTTGAAATTGAGTCAATTGAGTTTGTGGTTAGGAGTTGTAGATTTTGTACTTTTGGTTTGGATTATGGACATTTGGACTCTTGTCTTTGGTAATGTGGTGTTGGATTGGGTTATTGGGTCTGTGTGAATAAATTGTAAAAATAAAAAATTTATAAAAAATGAGAAATTCGGTTCTAGAGTCGGGTACCCACAGTTCCATCTCAAAAACCAAGAACCGACTCAAACCTGGTCGGTTCTCGGTTCTCTATAATGTTTTGAAACCTGACCTGGGCATCGACCTAGAAAAGAGAAATGGTCAAGGTCAAAGGGTCGAACCAGGGTTGACCTTTGACCTGGTGATCTTTAAAAAATTCAAAGAATTCAAAGTTTTACAAAAAAATTCAAAAAATGAAAAACAAGTTTTTAGAAATCACAAAAACTACTCAAAAGTAATTTTTTATTTCGTTCTTTTAATCCATTTCGTGCGGGGAGATAGATGGATTTCATTACTCAGTTACAATTAATTGTGAAAAGAAATGCTTTTTAAAATCGATGAAATCGAAAACGGTTCAACGGGTTTCTCAAAATCGGGCATGTCGACGGGTTTTTAAATAGAGGATTTTTCTATATAATCAGTCCGGTTTTGGGTCCGGTTTCCGATTTTATTCGTTGAACCGGTCGGGCCGGGTCGGATCTAATAACACTGGAACTCTGTTTCGGTTCCTAATTTCAACTTTTTTTGGAGCCAGATCGGAACCTCCAATTGCAATTCGGTTCGGGTTTAGTTTCAGTTTCGGTTAAAATGCCCACCCCTAGAAACGAGAACACAATTCATCATTTTCTTTTCTCTCCCACTTTGAATTTCAGAAGAGAATTAAAAATGAGATATTTTATTACTATTTTTTTTATATTTTTTTAAATTCTTACTTAATTTTATTTATATCTATGAGCTCGAAATCCAATGCAATCTTTTAAAATTCATCAGCTAATCAAATCTTTTGAAATCTATGCGTTATTGGGAGTACCTAGATTTTTAAAGAATCTATTAGAATTTAAGTTGATGACACCTAGATTTTAATAGAGTCTATTAAAATCTAATTTCAAGACACCTAGATTTATATAGGCTTTTCAAATCTACTAGTAAAATGCACGTGTAAGGCACATGTTACATTTTAATTAAGTATTTAATAGCGTGGTCATTGTTAGTGAGTTTCTTAATTAATTTATCACTTATGAATGACTAAGTAAAACATATATTAAAACTTATTAAGAAAATTACGTATTATTTAAATGTGGGTGATATAGCTTCAATTGATCTTTAACAAGAACGTTCTTCATTTTTAGATAATGTAATTAATTGTGTGTTGTTCATTATTAGAATTGATTAATAGAAATCTTAGAACTGAAATCTTCAATTATGATCTCACAAGATTATTCTGATGTTTTAAAGTTTAAACTTATTCTATATTTCTTCTCATTATGACTCAACTTTGTAAATTTTTTCAATTTTTCAATTTAATTTTATTCATTCTATTGTATCAAACAATAAAAAAAAGTTTAAATCACGCGAGTGTCATGAGATATTGTGAACTTGCGGTATTATAGATTAGCATAAGTTGTTAATTAGTGATTTTATTTTCTTGGTATATTGGACATGGTTGTACTCATGAATATATTTTCCTTCTCTACTAATGTTACTTTCTACATTTAGAGTACTACTCTCGTTCTTTTTGCTTGCATAGTACAAGATTTTGAGCTTGTGGGTAAATCTTCTTGGACTAAATTGTAATTTGTTTCAATAATCGCTAGAAAAATAACTTAAAACTATATATTTCTTGTAATCTTGATAATTTTGTTACTAACTTAATATAAGTAAATAATTGAATGAAAGTTGTTTCGATTACAAATGATTTTTAAGTTCAAAGTAGATTGCTTGATATATATATATATATATATATATATATATTGTGTGTGTGTGTGTGTGTATGTATGTGTGTGGAGCTAAATTTTGTTTCAATGGTTTAAGTTATTAGGCCTTTGGATAGCTTCTATTTAGAGAAAAACGAAAACAATATTTGATTGAGTATCTAAAATAATTAACATATCTACAAAATTTTTGGACAATTTTTCAAAAAGACATTACTGAAGTCAAAAGAAACAAGACGATCAGAGGAAGACGAGAAAAATGGTGAAATGTTAGAAAAAAATTAGAGTTGAAAAAGATCTACAATTTTAAAAAAAATGAAAAGGAAATATAGGGAAACATGGAAAAGTTTTATAAAAATGAATAGTAGCTAGCACTCATTCCTAGGAATAGTGCCCACACTCAATTCACTATATGTGTGTGTGTGCGCGCGCGCGCGTGTGTGTGTGGAGCTAAATTTTGTTTCAATGAGTTAAGTTATTAGGCCTTTGGATAGTTTCTATTTGGAGAAAAATAAAAATAATATTTGATTGGGTATCTAAAATAATTAACATATCTGCAAAGAAATTGGACAATTTTTCGAAAGACATGACTGAAGTCAAAAGAAAACAAGATAATCAGAGGAAGACTAGAAAAATAGCAAAACGTTAGAAAAAAATTAGAGTTGAAAAAGATCTACAATTTAAAAAATAAAAAGTAAAGGAAAGATATGGAAACTTGGAAAAGTTTTATAAAAATGAATAGTAGCTGGCACTTATTCCTAGGAATAGTGCCCACACTCAATTCATTCTTTTAATATATAAGGATTTCGAAAGACATAACTAAAGTTAAAAGAAAACATGACGATCAGAGGAAGACGAGAAAAATGGCGAAACGTTAGAAAAACATTAGAGTTTAAAAAGATCTACAATTTAAAAAAGAAAAAGTCAAGGAAAGATAGGGAAACATAGAAAAGTTTCATAAAAATGAATAGTACTGGCACTCATTATTAGGAATAGTATCCACACTCAATTCACTCTTTTAATATAATACTAGTGAAATTCACGTGCAAGGCATGTGTTGTATTTTAATTAAGTATTTAATAGCGTAATTATTGTTAATGAGTTTTTTAATTATTTTCTCACTTATGAAAGACTAAGTAAAACATGTATTAAAATTTATTGAAAAATGTACGTGTTATTTAAAGGTGCGCGATATAGCTTCAATTGATCTTTAACAAGAATGTTCTTCATTTTTAAATGATGTAATGAATGGTTTGTAGTTCACTAACATAATTGATTATACAAATTCTAGAACTGAATACTTCAATTATGATCTCACAAGATTATTCTACTGCTTTAAAATTTAAACTTATTCAATATTTATCCTCATTATGACCCGACTTTGTAAATTATTTCAATTTTTTGAATTCAATTTTGTTCATTCTAATGTATCAAACATTCAAAAAGAGTTTACATCACACAAGTGTCGTGAGATATACATAAGATTTCTTGTGAACTTGTAATAATAAGTAGTAAAAATGCTTATTATAGATTAGCATAAGTTTTTAATTAGTGATTTTATTTTCTTGGTATATTGGACATGGTTGTACTCGTAGATATATTTTCATTCTCTTCTAATGTAACTTTCTACTTTGAGAGTAGTACCATATTTCTCTTTTTTCTTGCATAGTGCAAGATTTTGCGCTTGTGGATAAATCTTCTTGGACTTAATTGTAATTTGATATTTTGATTCAGTCATCGCTAGAAAAAATTACTTAAAATTATGTATTTCTTGTAATCTTAATAATTGTGTTGCTAACTTAATATAAGTAATTAATTGAAGAAAAGTTGTTTCGATTACAAATGATTTTGAAGTTCAAAGTTGGCTGCTTGGTATATGTTACTATGGCCCGGCCTCTTAAAATGGGTTGCTTGGTATATGTTACTATGGTTCGGCCTCATAGCTTGGGATCTCAATCTTGTTTAAATGGTTTAAATTATTAGATATTTGGATAGTTTCTATTTAGAAAAACAAAAACAATATTTGATTAGATATCTAAAATAATTAACATATCTGCAAAAATTTTGAGCGACTTTTCAAAAGACATAACTAAAGTTGGAAGGAAGATGAACAATACGATCAAAGAAAGACGAGAAAAATGGCAAAACGTTGGGAAAAAATTGGAATTGAAAAAGATTTACAATTGAAAAAAAAATTAAATTGAAAGAAAAGATATGGAAACGGGGAAAAGGTTAAAAAATAAAATAAAATAGTAGCTCGGCATGGCGAAATGTTGGGAAAAAATAAAAAGAAAAGAAATGGCAGGAATGAGGAAATTTTTTTTAAAAAAAAATTAGAAGTATTGTGCACTCTTTGAACACTGTCCAAATTGAGTTTCTCTTTTAATATAATATAATATATAGTAATTATGATATTGAATATTGATATTGATGATGGAAAAACAAAAGAAAAAGAAAAATTAATATTGTGTGGGCACACATTCCTAGGAATAGTACCTACAATAAGTTGCCTCTTTTAATATATGGAGATATAGGGATTAACATCTAAATTGAGGACATCCCTTTAAGTAATTGGACCGGGATAAGAACATGTCTAGATAAGTATTAAAAGTTTATTTATAAGTAAATAAGTAATTTTTAAAACAAACAAAATTTTTTCATTGATTGAAATTAAAACTTAGTTACTTACTTTGCCCGTAAGTTAAGGTTACTTTCAGTATAAGTAACTTTTTATTTGGAAATACAATGTAACATGTATATTTTTTATTTATTTGGGGAACAAATGACTATGATATTTAATTTTGTTAATCTATATAACCAAATATTAGCTCTACTGGAGCAATCAATCAGATTTGAAGAACGTGATATTGATATATATGAAGTAATACTCTTCAGAAGCATCAATGCATATTTTTTAAAATTATCTGATGAACAATATGATATTTTTTTAGAATATTAATTTGAATAAAGTTGTACTCTTTAGGAGCAACAACAGAATATGAAGAACATTGTTATAGAATAATTTATGTTGTTCAAGAGCAATAATATTCATATGATTATTAATATAAAATTGTGCTTCTTCAAGAACATCGACGCTATATTCGTCTAGAAAATTAACGTGTATAAAATTCTACTTCTTTTGGAATATGTGTATTATATATATATTTATCAATTTTGATATATACAAAGTTGTGTTCTTCTAGAACAATACAAAATTCATCTCAAGTTGTAATTTATTCAGGAGCAACAACATAATATTCATATGCAAACTTTTACCTCTTTAGGTGCAATATTATTATATTCATATAAATATTTTGCTAGAATATTGATATACATTTGTACTTCTCCAAAAGTGATTCTTCTAAATATTGGTACGAAATAAAAAATTTAATTCAAATTTAATTAATTAATATATATATATATATACTAGTTTGGCAAACGTGCGATGCACGTCAAATGCCCGTGATAATTTATTTATGAAATATGATTAGATAAATATAATTGAAATAATGTATAAAAGAAATGTTCAGTAACGAGAGAATTTTGAGTTAAATTTAAAGTGTGTGCTAATTTAGGAAATAGATAATAATTTGAGTTAAATAAGTTGAAGTGCATATACATATGTGTGTGTAAAACAAAACAATATATATAGTCAAACAGGTCATTTTCAGCACTATTTTTATTTATTTTTTGTCGAACTCCAGTTAACAAACAGTCAAGTTATCTGACAAATTTTTTTAATTTTTTCTTTATTGTATTTTTTTAGAGTTACTCGATAAATCCAAAGCCAAATCTTTAAAAAAAATAGCAAAGTCAACAAAAGCCCATTTTGTTTGATTGTTGGATTTGCTTGATTGTTTGGGGGGTGGGGTTTGAGTTTGTCGAGTTGGAGGGGTTTGAGTTTTGTTTGATTGTTGGATGATTTGAGTTTGTCGAGTTGCACGAAAAACTCAAACCCAAATATTTAAAAAAAAAAAATTAAAACGATAAAATCATTGTTTGGTGGTCACCAAAATATAAAAAAAAAATAATTTAAAAAAGTCAAATTGGGCAATTTTGCACCCAAATATATATATATAAAATAATTAAGAAAGATTTTGATTGTTGACTCGACAAACACACCGAAATAAAAAATAATAATAAAAAAATTAAATGCTCTACATTTTAAAAAAAAATACATAAATATAATTTCTCATTTGTTCATGTTCTATTTTTTTAATTTTTTTGGTCGAACTCCAGTTAACAAAAAGTCGAGTTATCTGACAAATTTTTGTATTTTTTTCTTTATTGTATTTTTTTTTAGAGTTACTCAACAAAACCAAAGCCAAATCTTTAAAAAAAAAAAATAGCAAAGTCAACAAAAGCTAATTTTATAAAAATTTAATGCAAATTTATAGGACAAAAGGGTGATAGTTGGATGGCCAATGCCAAAAAAAAAAAAGTTGGGGTAGATTAGTTACAAATTTGAAAGGTTTGGACAAAAAGCGCAAATTAAAAAAAAATGAAAAAATGTTAAAATCAAATTGGGCTACTTTTTAAAAGTTGTAGGACTTCATTTACATTTTTATTTTATTTTGTTGTTATTAGTTTTTTTTTTATTTAAAAATGAGGACAAAATAAAATTTGTAACAAAATTCAAAGGTCGGGGGTTGCCAAAACTAAAAAAAAAGGTTATAGGTAAATTTGTTATAAAATGAAAAGGTTGTGCACCAAAAGTGCAAATTACAAAAAAAAAAAAATGGATTCAAACACTTTGTCGAGTAACTCGGCAAAGTGGGGAAAAAAAAAATTGCAAACAATACTTTGCCGAATAACTCGGCAAAGTGGGAAAAAAAATTAATAATAATTTCAAACATTTTGCCGAGTAACTCGGTAAAGTGAAAAAAAAATAAAAAATTAATTTCCAAATAATTGTCGAGTAACTTAAAAAAAAAAATCAAACACTTTGTCGAGTAACTCGGCAAAGTGAAAAAAAAATAAAATAAAATTTCATAAACTTTGTCAACTAACTTAACAAAGTGATTAAAAAAAAAATTACAAAATTCAAAAGACTTTGTCGAGCAACTCGACAAAGTCATTAAAAAAATAATAATTCATTCTCAAGACTTTGTCGAGTTTCTCGACAAAGTCATTAAAGTCATTAAAAAAAAATTTAATCAAATGACTAACTCGACAAAGTCTTGATTTTTATTTTTTATTTTTTAATTGTAACTCGACAAATTATTGTCGAGTTACTCGAGAAAGAAGATTTTTTTTTTTTTTTTTTTTTTTTTTGTAACTCGACAAAAAAAAATGAAAAAATGTCAAAATCAAATTGGGCTGTGTCAAGTAACTCGACAATACCCAAAAAAAAAAATGAAAAAATTCGACTTTGTCGAGTAACTCGACAAAAACCCAAAAAAAGAAAAAAAAAAAAAATTCTTTGTTGAGTAACTTGACCCAAAAAAAAAAGTGAAAAAAAATATCAAAATGTATTTTGTTGAGTAACTCGACAAACGATCAAAAAAAAGTCAAAAATTATTTTACTTTGCTTAGGTATTAATCTTATTTTTAAAAAAAGAATTGTTTGCCGAATACTTCCGTTGCACGTACGTGGAAAATGTATTAAAAAATTGTAAGTTTTAAATATAATTGAAATGACAAAAAAATATATGAAATTAAAATATTTAAACAAATTTGAAAAATATAAAAAATTTATAGAGAACTGTGTACAATTTGTTTATAAGAAAAAATAAAATTAAATAATAAAAAATTAAATAAAAATATATTTGCTACTAAGCTCTAAAAAAATAAAACATACCAAAATAATAATAAATAAAGGTCCAAATGCGATCGACAAACACACCAAAAAAAAAAACAAAAAATTTAAGTTAAGTTAAAATGGGCTAAAAAGAGCATTTTAATTAGTTGGGGTGTGGGTTTGTTAAATATACATCCAAATATATATTTTAAAAAAAAATTAAAATGTCTAAATGGGCTTTTAGCCCATTTTGTTTGATTGTTGGGTTTGTTTGATTGTTTGGGGGGTGGGGTTTGAGTTTGTCGAGTTGGAGGGGTTTGAGTTTTGTTTGATTGTTGCCAAATATTAAAAAAAAAAAAAAAAAATTAAAACGGTAAAATCATTGTTGGGTGGTCACCAAAATATAAAAAAAATAATTATTTAAAAAAGTCAAATTGGGCAATTTTGCACCCAAATATATATAAAAAAATAATTAAGAAAGATCAAAATGGTTCCATTTTGATTGTTGGCTCGACAAACACACCGAAATAAAAATAATAAAAAAAAATTAAATGCTCGACATTTAAAAAAAAATACATAAATATAATTTTTCATTTGTTCATGTTCTATTTTTTTTTTTTTTTTTTTTGGTCGAACTCCAGTTAACAAAAAGTCGAGTTATCTAACAAATTTTTGTATTTTTTTCTTTATTGTATTTTTTTTAGAGTTATTCGACAAAACCAAAGCCAAATCTTTAAAAACAAAAAATAGCGAAGTTAACAAAAACTGATTTTATAAAAATTTAATGTAAATTTGTAGGCCAAAAGGGTGATAGTTGGATGGCCAATGCCCAAAAAAAAAGTTGGGGTAGATTAGTTACAAATTTGAAAGGTTTGGACAAAAAGCGCAAATTAAAAAAATGAAAAAATGTCAAAATCAAATTTGGCTACTTTTTAAAAGTTGTAGGACTTCATTTACATTTTTATTTTATTTTGTTGTTATTAGTTTTTTTTTTATTTAAAAAGGAGGACAAAATAAAATTTGTAACAAAATTCAAAGGTCGGGGATGGCCAATGCGACAAAAAAGGTTATAGGTAAATTTGTTATAAAATGAAAAGGTTGTGGACCAAAAGTGCAAATTACAAAAAAAAAAAAAAAAGTGCTAAAAGCCCACACAAATTTTAAAAAAAAAAAAATTCAAACACACTGCCGAGTAACTCGGCAAAGTGGAAAAAATAAAAAATAAAAAAAGCAAACAACACTTAAAAAAAAATTAATAAAAAATAATTTCAAAAAAATTGTCAAGTAACTCGACAAAGAAAAAAAAAATTCAAACACTTTGTCGAGTAACTCGGCAAAGTGAATTTTTTTTTTTCATAAACTTTGTCGAGTAACTCGACAAAGTCATTAAAAAAAAAAATAAAAAATTCAAAAGACTTTGTCCAGCAACTCAACAAAGTCATTGAAAAAAAAAATTCATTCTCAAGACTTTGTCGAGTTACTCGACAAAGTCATTAAAGTCATTAAAGAAAAAAAAAAAATTAATCAAAAGACTAACTCGACAAAGTCTTGATTTTATTTTTTATTTTTTAATTGTAACTCGACAAATTGTTGTCGAGTTACTCGACAAAGAAGAATTTCTTTTTGTTTTTTTTTTTGTAACTCGACAAAATGTTAATTTTTTTTTAACAAAAAAATAAAATAAAATGGCCAAAATAAGGGCAGTGTTACTAAAATTTCTTCACTTGGTAATGGAGTAACAAAAATTCCTTTGACATAGAAAATAATCAACGAACAATATGAAATTTTCAGGGAACATAGAATACTCATGTAACTACCACATATCAATGACCTCCAAATTATCAGATCTCCTATAAGTGAGCATACGGTCTTTTGTTCCTTGCAAATATCTCAACACTTTCTTTGCAGCTTTCCAATGATCCAATCCAGGATTACTTTGATATCTGCCGAGCATTCCGACAGCAAAACTGATGTCTGGCCTGGTGCAAGTTTGAGCATACATTAAGCTCCCAATAATAGATGCATAAGGAATAACTGTCATTTGTTTTTGTTCCAGTTCATTCTTTGGACATTGCATGAGACTAAATCTGTCTCCTTTCTGAATTGGAACAATACTTGCTGAACACTTTTCTATTTTGAATCTCTCTAAAATTTTGTTAATATATGCTTTCTGAGACAACCCTAACAATCCTTGTGATCTGTCTCGAAAAATTTCAATTCCAATCACATAGGTTGCATTTCCCATATCTTTCATTTCAAAATTCTTAGAGAGAAATATCTTAGTTTCGTGCAGAAGACCAAGATCATTAGTAGCGAGCAAGATGTCATCAACATACAGAATCAAAAATATAAACTTACTCCTACTGACCTTTAGATATATACATCGATCAACGATGTTTTCTTTAAATCCAAAGGAAGTAATGGTATCATTGAACTTAAGATACCACTGACGGGAAGCTTGTTTAAGTCCGTATATTGATCTCTTCAGTTTACACACCATCTTTTCCTTTCCTTCAACTGGAAAACCTTCAGGTTGATCCATATAAACTTCTTCATCGAAATTTCCATTTAGAAAGGCAGTTTTCACGTCCATTTGATATAACTCTAAATCATAATGAGCTACCAAAGCCATAATAATTCTGAATGAATCTTTCTTAGAGACGGGTGAAAATGTCTCCTTAAAGTCAATGCCATCCTTTTGAGTGAAACCTTTGGCAACAAGTCTAGCCTTATACCGTTCGATATTACCATTAGAGTCGTGTTTGGTCTTAAAGACCCATTTACACCCGACTCTTTTACATGCTTCAAGTAATTCGACGAGATCCCAGACTTCATTCTGATCCATAGATTTCAATTCGTCTTTCATAGCATCTATCCATTTATCAGAATTAACACTTTCAATGGCTTGTGAAAACGAAACTGGGTCGTCATCAATAATTCCCAGGTCAAATTCAGACTCTTGCAGGTAAACCACATAATCATTAGGAATAGCAGGTCTACGTTGTCTTTCTGACCTTCTTAATGCTATTTCTTGTGGTTCATTTAATGTAGGTTCATTAATAGCAACTTGATTGTGAGGTGTTTGATCATTCATTTGTTGTTCTGGTAAATTGTCATGACGTTCAACAATTGGAGGAACAACAACATTAGAAGAAGTTGAGGAACTTCTTGAATTTCCACATTTCGTGGCTCTACACTCCCACTAACTTCGCCATTTTCAATTAACCTTGCATTTCCAGTTTCAACAATTCTAGTACTATGGTTAGGACAATAAAATCTATACCCCTTTGATTTTTCTGGATAACCAATGAAGAGACCACTGATTGTTCTAGAGTCCAATTTCTTTTCATGTGGATTGTAAATTCTTACTTCTGCCTGGCAACCCCAAACATGCAGGTGTCTTAAGCTGGGTTTCCTTCCAGTCCATAGTTCAAAAGGAGTCTTTGGAACTGCTTTACTAGGAACCCTGTTTAGCAAATACATGGCAGTTTTTAAAGCATACATCCACAAGGAGATGGGTAAAGATGAATTGCATAACATACACCTAACCATTTCTATTAAAGTACGATTACGCCTTTCTACTACACCATTTTGTTGTGGTGTGCCTGGCATAGTGTATTGAGCGCATATGCCACGTCTTTCAAGAAATTTAGCAAATGGACCCGGGTGTTGTCCAGTTTCATTATACCTTCCATAATACTCACCACCTCTATCAGATCTAACGATTTTCACCTTTCTGTCTAATTGTCGTTCAACTTCATTGATAAAAAATTTCTAAAGCATTTACTGCTTGAGACTTTTCATGCAACAAATAGACGTAGCCATAACGTGAAAAGTCGTCAATAAAAGTGATAAATATCTTTTCTCCACCAAAGGATGGAGCATCAAAAGGTCCACATATATCGGTGTGTATAATTTCAAGAAGCTGTGTGCTTCTTGTGGCTCCTTTCTTTGTGTGTTTGGTTTGTTTACCCTTAATACAATCCACACACACTCCAAGATCAGTAAAATCCAACTCAGGAAGGATTTCGTTCTTTACTAATCTCTGTATTCTTTCCTTAGATATATGACCCAAGCGTTTATGCCACAAGTTAACAGATCGTTCATTTACTAAACTACGTTTAATACCAATATTATGATGTAAGGTTAAGAGAGTCTCAGCAAAAGGATTATCAAGCTTCAATTTGTATAAGCCATCGTAAAGAATACCAGAACCAATAAGATGATTATGTTTGAATAAACTGAAACATCCATTTCCAAACTTAAAGGAGTATCCAACAACGTCAAGTTTTAATAATGAAACTAAATTGCGAGAAACGGAAAGTATATAAAGAGTTTGAAACAAATCTAAATGATGTCCAGTATCTAGAATTAAACGATAAGTTCCGATGGCTTCAACTGGCACTTTGACTCGATTTCCCATGAGAACGAACTTTTCATTTGGACTTATGGTTTGGGTTGAAAGGAATCCCTGCATCGTATTGGAAACATGAGTAGTACATCCGGAATCAATCCACCAAGTATTATAAGGAACTTCAGCTAAATTAGATTCAAAACATACGAAAGCACTAGGCTTACTTTTCTTTTCGAACCATGCCTTACGTTTCAGGCAATCTTTCTGATAGTGCCCAGGTTTACGACAGAAATGGCACGTATCTTTCTTATGTTCCTTCTTGTGGATTTGGGCAGAAGACTCATTTACATTCAGTCCTTGCTTAATGCCCTTTCCAGATTTCTTTCTAGCTCCTTGATGATTTACAAGATGAACAGAATGAGTTCCTTGATTCTTAAGTCTTGTCTCCTCTTGCACAAGCATACTGTGCAATTCATTCACATTCCATTTATCCTTTAAAGTGTTATAGTTCACCTGGAATGGACCATACTCAGGAGGCAAGGAGTTGATGATAAATAGTATCAGAAAGTTCTCATCCACACTCATTCCAAGAGTCTTAAGTCTTGCTCCAATGTTACTCATTTCAATAACATGCTCATGCATGGTACGAGAACCATCAAATTTCATGGTGGTTAAAGTACCCATCAATGTGCCAGCAAGTGATTTATCAGCTGTTTGAAAGCGTTCTTTCACAAATTTCATATATTTCTTAGCAATTTCAGTCTTGGGGATAGTAGACTTGATGTTCTTTGCTAAGGTCATCCGCATAAACATTAGGCTCAATCTGTTGGATCTTTCCCAAGCCTTATGAAAAGATCTATCATCAGCACTACTCTCATCAGTTAGATCAGCAGGTTTCTCAACTTGAAGTGCCAAGTCCAAGTCCAAGTCCAAGACACCTAAGTTGAACTGGACTTGTTCACACCGGTCAGAGAAATTTAGCCCATTGAACAGTGGTATAGATGAAGCATGCAAATGCAAAGAAACGGGAACAGATACTACAAAATATATATAACATGCTCTACATTAGCCTTGAGTCATAATTTTAAGGACTTTTCAGATTTAGATAAACAAATAAACTATAAATTTACATCGTAGTTCTCCTTTGGGTGATACAACGATATAAAATCTTAATAAACTTAATGATGCTAAATTTAATTTAACATAATTGGTAATTATAAATATACTCTAATTAGACGTGTATGTTATCTTTGATATACAAAACACATATAACTAAGTATATAAATTAACCATTTTTATGTTCAAGATTAATGAAATTAACTGATCAACCTTTGGGTGATCCTTAACAATTTTATTATCTTTAAACACCAATATACTCGTAACAACAATAATCATAATGTCATCTTCATTTATAAGCATCAATCTATCACAAGTAATTGACTATCAAATTATGTAATTTAATGTTCATAACCTTAAACGGTTTGGTCACTTTGGTGACTAACAAACCACGATAATTGAACAATAAATTACATAACTTTATTAAATTAAATAGAATATTTACATAAATAATTTATTAAAACTTTAGAATAAATTAATAATAATATTCTATTGATACCTAGAGGCAAAATCCTACAGCAACATATGTTTAGAAATTCCTACAGCAACATCCGTCATCATGCCACTTTGGTGGTTGATAATATTTTATGCCAAAAAAAAAACAATTATAATATATAGCAAGACAAGATTCACTGATTCAGTAACATTATTTGCATTTAAAGGATAAGTCATGGTTTGTTTTTGTTTGCACGTTAAATCAGTGAACAATCCAAACCAAAATATAGAACATTTAAGCGCAGACAAGTTTCACGGTAGATGACAGAACTTCAATTATTATGGGACTTGATCATCACTGTCGTTAAAAGAACTAAACAAAGGGCACAAATAATTCTTATGGACAGAAACCATGATGTTAAGGTAGTTGGGTTCTTTTATAAAATTAACAACTGATTATCTATATAATCATTATTATCAAATATCAATTTTGCATCCCACAATACACAGTGACAAAAAAGTTCTGCCTTGCTTCCATCAATCACAAATTTGTTTTGATCCCATGATATGATTGACCAAGCAGCTAATATTTGCGGTAAGAGTGACCTTCCAGGTTCAATAATGAGGTTAAGATTCCGCGAAAGAACCAACTCCCCGAACCTAAAGCAGACATCAATGAAATAAGGTTATGAACCTTTATATCATAACCAACAGGAAAACAAACAAATCAAAGATCAAATATTTAAATTTCTAAACGAGGATAGCACGATTTATCATGAGTTATCCCACAAGTATATCCGTAAAGAGGTAGTATAGAGGTTCCTAACTCTTCCCAGGATACAAATTGATAGAAGTGTACGGGGATTTGAACCACCTTCGTAGTGGAGGTTTTGACCGGCGGACATTGAATCGGGTGACCAGGCCGCACAGAGTTCGCTGAGTGAATCAGAATGCCGCATACAGAGGGCGACCAAGTATATTGACGACGTAATTGTTGCTGTTAAGACCAGCTATTTGTGAAAAATGGGCTATAATCCACTGGTATCTATAATTTACTGAAAGATTTCAATACTTCAAAATTTTAACAAGAAATTTAGTGAAAATTAGTGAAATTAACCCATTAGAAACAGATTCAAAATTCAGAATTCGAGCACTAAAAATCTCACCATGCACAATGTAAAAGCTCACAAAAAAAAAAAAAAAACACACTATTATCACATGAAGAATGCAGCATATCTGAAGATCCACAATGTACAAGAGCACCACCATAGACATGTCTCAATATGTACAACAAACAAAAAGCAATATTGCTAATGGGAAAACTACCTACTAGGCTACTACCTCTGATGTAGGAGTTGCATCTAAAAAGAAATAAGTTTATCTCTTAACAACTAATCGAAATAATAACCGTTCGATAAATTTTCACAACAAAAGAACAATAAAAAACTTAACTCGTCGATTCCACGAAAATGTAAAATAGTAGACACGGCAAAATATTAATGAACCTTCTACTTATAAATGTTTCTTTCTAGACTCTTAAGGCAAAATGAATTTCCGTGTATTTAATTTTCAATTTGGACACTATCTAATCATATAATCGTTGGTTCTAGTAATATTTGGAGTTTACAGGCATATGTGTATGTCACAGCAAGTGTGATAAGATAATTTACAATAAGTGTAGGACAAATAATTAAATGCTGAATATATCTATCCCGAAATCCCATAGACCCCTTCTATACCCAACTACATGAACAAAGCCTGGAACACGTTCAACATGATTAATATCAAACAAAGTTACCATTTAATCACAGAGAAAAGATGCAGGCAGTCAGAAAGAGTTGCAAGTAATGGCAACCTAATAATTGTTAGAAATAATCACAAACTCAGAGATTAAAACATTGAAATACCATTTGTTGACTCATGCCCTCCTCCTTTTCCGGGCTTGGGACCGGCTGTGTCGAGCAAACATGCAACACAGGCGGAGTTACAAGAATCTACTATACATAAAATCAAAACTGACACACAATGAAACAACCTTAAAACACAGTATAGTATGCAGAACAACTAAGAACACCTCACCAGTTTATAAATAATGTCACTGTCCCTCCGAAACTCGACCAGTTTCGGCCAACCAACAAGAAGAATTGTGCATATGAGGACACATTCAAATTATGCAAAGAGAAACGGACTTTGAAAGACACAAGATATAATAAAAAATATCAACAAATTCTTTCAAAGTCTAAAGAAATGAAATTCAAAGAAGAGGCCTTTACTATTTTGGCACACAGAAAGGTGAAATGGGAAATAAAACAAGATTTAAAGTATAGATACAGGGCGATAGCATCCTGAAATCCCATCCCATCATCTAGAAGAAGGAAATAAGAAATATAAACAAGGAGCAACCCTTTACTCAAAAAGCTGTCTGCACACAGAAATATTAAACAAATTCAAGGCTTATGTATAATGAAGAACACCCAGTAGAAAATACGATTCCTAATAATGGTGAAGTTCTCGTCCAAAATAAAACACATCCACATAATAAAGATCGAGTCCAATGTACCTTTCTTCTGACCGTTAAATAGAAAATTAAACGACTTCACCTACTACAAATCCAAGATCAACAGCCTCCCAAAGTGACACTTCCGTAACAAACTGAAATTTGAGGAGATCTGCCAAACAAATATGAGATAACAGTAATTGAAATTAGTAGAAAAATACTAGAAGATCTAATAACAACCAACATTGTCACGAGCAAGTTTCTGGAACCAGAAAAGAGAAGGAAAAGACAGATCAAAAGAAATCCAGCTATTCTGGAATTCGATGAAGGAATAAAATAAGAGCCGTACCTTTCCTCAACTACTGAGTTTGTGTTCCTCTTACTATAGCTATAGACTTTAGAAGTTCTTATATACCTAAATCATTTGACAAATTTAAAGAAAAAGGAAGATGATGTAAATCATGGAAGATGGAAGTGCAAAGATCGATCACCTTAAAACTAACTTCCAAAAGATACCAAAAAATTATATTATTACAGTGATTACAACAATAAAGGCCGAGAAATTGAAATAGAAACAAAACAAAGAAAATTCGTCCTCTTTCCTATTATTCATTATTGTCATCTGCAAAATTATGCTTTATTGTAACAATTCATTTCCATATCTTTGGTACTGATATGCTATGTATTTTAACAATTTATTTCCATATCTAAGGTACTGATATGCTCACGTAAAAAATTTGCTTGCATGGTAATTTCCACTTAGCATTCAAAAACTGTTCTTTAAGCTCGTCACAATCAATGTTATAAGAACCAGCCCTACCCGGCCCGGCTGGTACCTGGAAAACCGGGAACTAGGCCTACAAGTGGTCAGATTATATAGTAAAAACTAAATAGATAATAATCGGTGGAAAAAATGGTATACCAACTTCACACTTAAGGTTTAAAGTTTTAACACACTCAACAAGACTACGTCATTTCTCGCAGCCTCTGTCTCTCTTCTTCTCCATCTAGCTTCTATGAATCTTTTCCATCTCTGTTTGGCTAATTGCGTTGTGCTTTACCTTTTCCTTATAACCTTCTCTTTAGGCCTTTTGCCAAGGTATCAAAACCGTTCTTTCTATATTTAATAGTAAGCTGTGCATAATGAAGATGTTTGATCAATTTATATTACCTTAAAAGTTGGAAAAGAAAAAAAAAAAAACTACTTCTAATGCCGTAGGGAAAAGTAAGTCTAAATTCCCAGCCGATCACACCAAGCTCAGTGTCCTTCATTAATAATAGCTGAGTTCATGGAAAGAAAAAGTGAACCTCATATGAATTAGCAGGCACACAACTTCCGTCAATATCCTGCATTTTCAACACTATAAATTATAGAAGACTGAACGCCTCCACCAGTATTGTAAAGAAGTTTCTACAGAAGAGTAGAGGAGGAAATGGAAATATAAATGAAACAGAAAATGTATCCGACGATGAAGAGTGATGACTAATAGAAAGGAACAGAATGTATCCAACAATAAAGAGTGATGACAAAAAGAAAGGAACAGATAGGACCACCACCGGGATTGTAAAGAGGTTTCTACCGAAGTGTAGAGGAAATGGAAATATAAATGAAACAGAAAATGTAACCAACAATAAAGAGTGATGACTATAAGAAAAATAACAGATGGGATTAAATTACAATATTATGAATGTTGGCTAAAAAGACACAGAATTTTCGTAGAGCAACAAAGAACAAAGGGTTATTGCTTCAGAAGACCGGAAAACAATACAACTGTAGGTCAATTTTCCTTCTATCATGATTTACCTCTTCCTTAAAAATATCTGAGGTTAACGAGACTGCCTTCCTCAGGAGAAGTTCAATATTGTGCCCCAATAGTAGGTAAACCCAATGTCTTTCCATCTCTATCGAAGGGAGATATCAAAAAGTAAGATGTATATGTAATATATTAGATCCAAGAGAGAAATCCATGAAAGAAACAGCTCAAGTTCCCATAGGCAATCCAGTAAACAACCAAACTACCTAAAGATTGGATGGTCATCCAAAATTTTGCCAACCAGTTTCTGCAAACAGTATAGGCAAAAAGAAAATGAAGGAAGGAAGGTTAAAAGAAAATAAAATGGAATAAAAAGCGATGCTGTAAAGTATAAAGAATAAACAAAGATTGTTGACTCAGTATCAAATATTGTCTGGCCTAACCAATATTTCTTACTCCCTTCCTCAAAATACCTTTCTGCACAGGTATAAACGACACGAAATTATATTTTCAAATAAAGCAATTCTGAGGAAACACAAAATTACTGCACGCATCAAGGATAAAAGTCAATAGGAAGGGTGGTCTAACTAACCAGAGCGGAAAAACCTATGGACTTCACAATAGTGCAAGACAAGGAACCTAAGAGTTGCAAAACTAATTGTCTGCATTATTTATGAGTTGATTATTAGTCTATTTTTCATTCTATTTCTAGCAGGATTGCTCGTTATTAAAAAACCTTGTTCGATTTCATGTTACCTTTCTATGTTACCTTGAAAGGTGGAGAAACAACACAGAAGGAAAGTTCAACTATTATAATAATTCCAAGCTCCTAAAAGTCATCCTCAATCAATAACTGACATTATTATGGTATACTGCAATCATACCAGCTAATACAATAAATCTTTACAGTGTCCAGATCGAAGGATAGCAATGAATAAAATATCTCTAATAAGATCAACTCAGGAAGGAAGAAGTCTGATGTAGTGAGAAAAGGATAATCAAGGAGACAAATACAATTAGGTGGCTAAAGTTAAAAGACGAAACACGATTAACAGTTAACACGTGTATACCAAATAAGAATCATTCTATCACGTGTTATCCTTGTCCTCAAAAAATCTGTCTGCACATGGAACACCAAAATACCTAAGGTTTTTGTACAAAAATACGACTACAATATTAACCCAAATAACCAGGAATAATCAATTCTGAACAGACCTTAGCGAACAATTGTATTTGCCAGCATTTCTAAAACACCACCTTCCACAAACCAAGCAATCCAGAGAACATAATACATGTGAAAACCATGAATTATAATCACCCGGGATGGTAATAACAGGATACACAACCAGAAAGGGTCAAGACTTTTCAAACTAAAGCCGTCCATGGAAACTGAAGTCATAAAGTGTTCAACAACTTAACCTACATCAAAAATCCAACATAAATAGTATATTAAAATTATAAAAAAATATAAAAAATAAATGGGCTCTTAAATTAATGATGTATGTACTGGCACTAATGTAAATCACCATGTGATACTCAATCCAGTCCTTTTGAATATCCATCTTGATCATTGAAAACCCTGATAAGGGAAGGCAAAAATGAGGTAAAAAAAAAAATCAAGGACGGGGGAAAAGTTGATTGTGGGGTAAAAAATAATGCGAAAGAGAAGGAAATATAAAAAGATAGACAGCATCTGAATGTTGAGAAAGATGAGAACAAAGTCTGTTTCCAGATTGTGTGTTATCCTCTTCCTGTCAAATCCATCTGTACGTTAAGTAACATAAAAAATTCCAAGGCATTTTATTTTATATGAAAAGACAAGACACAAAATCCGGTTTCTATTTTATGTAAAGCGAACTGGGGAAGGTTTCAAATAAACAGTGCAAATGTAGCTGCAGTTAACAACGAATGGGTTTCCTTCACACCGCCTCATAAAAATATCAAACTCCACCTGAACTCCAATACACAAACTGAGACTGTTGAACCAGAAATGAACAAAGAAAACAAAGGAAATCTTATACCCTTTCTTCCATTAATATCCATTAATCTGACCGACCCAAAGGATTTCCACCTGCTGGTGAAGAAGCACCGAACAAAACCAGATTCTACACCAATGTGAAAGTGGAGATCATATTCCAAGCAACTGGCAAAAATATGATTTCAAACAAACCACAGCAAATAAACATATTGCTCCACCCGAGGACCAGACTGCAAGAGCAACTCATAAAAACACTGATGTCAAGAAGTACCAAGGGTGGTCTAAACCAAACCAGAGCTAACTGTGAAATCCCAATATTGGAAGTAACATCTTTTACTAATCTCTGCTCTCTGAAATTTCCCCAAGAGAAACAAATCAAGCAAACATTGAACTACCAATTCCTTATATTATTACAGCAAACCAGCTGGAGCACTTAATGGCATTACGAGTACAAACCAGCTATGCAAGAAGGAAATAGAATTGTTTACGATATTCTGGAAGACTAATTAAATCCAGATATATTATCAAATAAAGATATTAAAAAAGGTATCTTGTTCCATAGCTGCCGCCACTTTATACTCGCATACCAAACGATTTTTGTAAATCATTAGTAGAACTTCCAAGCTTCAATATACCATGAAGATACAAAAAGCTAGCGATTTATATTCATAATGTTGCACCTTACAAGATCAGAAAGTACCTACGTATTCCACGCCTTTGACCCAACTTGATAATGGGTGGAGGAACAAAATATAACATCAAAAGAAGGGACAACTTATTTTCCATCAGAAGGCCACAATTTACATGCAACGCAAACACTAAATCTCAACCGAATCAACATACTTTAAGTACCCAAGAATTAAGTGTTTCATCAACCCCCAACCAAGAAACATAATGTTGATAGCCAATGGGGTACATCTTTTCTTGGGACCAGAATATAAACTTAGGGCACGGTTTCGTTCGACCTATACAAAACTCAGTGCATGGTGTATCAAGATTACAAGTGATAGTGCCCAATGAACCAAAGTTCTGAATACGGAGTAATTGAGTCATGAGATAATTGCTTCAGAATTTTATTCTTCTTCTGTTTCGTCATAGTTCTCCTTCAGCTGCTATCCAATGTTCTCAGGCTCCTTTGCACATGAAACACATTGGACATATTCACCTACAAGTTCAGGACTTAATTACAAAATATAAACAATTAAACCCTTTAGAACTCGCATAAAGAAGAGGAGGGAAAACAAGAATACATTCTGTAAAGCATTGACATGCAATATCGTATGTATACATGTAAGCATGAGTAAAAGCCACTGAGCTGATTAATATCGGGTTACTGGAAGTCTGGAAGTAACAACTGTCACTTGACTTCTTACACATCTCGAATGGAGGGAATCGCAACATTGCCTCCAACGAAAGTGTATGCAGATTCAAATGAGGGAAACAAAGGAAGTGTTTCTCCAGAAGCAAATATTACACAGCAGAGGATTTGAACATTCAGAAAAATTGAAAATATTGTACTTAACTGGTATTATTGAAATTGGCTGCCCATGTGGAAGTATAAGCTTAAAATTCTCATTAAACCTTTAATGTGTCGAGGAATCTAGTTGACTACTGAGTAAATCAAATAAATTGCTGCTGTATTTTGGAAGATAGATTCTGCAGTGGAATGATTAATGCAGTCAACAAGAAATGAAGCAACAATTACAAGCTGATTCATCATAGATATCTTCAATAGCCCCTTCATATCTAGCCGGATGATGAACATCTATATAACCTCAATACAATATTTTAAACCAGGAATCAACCAAAACAGTAGAGGATTGCCCAAGAAAATTAATCGAAACTATGAACGGAAACCATCGAGGCAGGAATTTCAACTCACAAATATCAGCATGAAGCAGCTTACACACAATTGCAAATGCAATCACGCAGAGACTATACACAAGTGGTATGGACATTGCTTAAAAGAGTTGGGGAGAGTTGCAGAGTCCATCAGTCTACTAAAAATAGACCATCAGCAAAAGAAGCCCAAACTGCCTTTTTTTTAAATCCTTAAGAATATCAAATCTCTGAAGCACATTTTTTAAAACAATCCAACTTCGTTATATATCTTGAAGAAAGGTGAAATGATTAACAGTTAAATTGAAAACAAGATCAGTCAAAGAAGAGAAAGACACACCTAAATGATTATCCCGGCCCAATGGGTCTACATCCATCCCTGAATGTCGCCGGGTATTGTTAACTTTCCCGCCATTCTTGTATATGTCACCTGCAATCCGCGTAGGTGTGTCCGCACCCCCCCCACCCCCACCCCCACCCCCACCCCCACCCCGAGCCCGAGCCCGAGTGGACAAGAAAGAAAGTATTTCTCGGAGCAACCAGGCCCGATGTATTTTCACTGGTCGACCTCGTTCTGTATGTAAGTTCTTTAGAATTTCTCGTATCGTTTTACGTGGACAGCATCTCGAGGTCCTTTGAAAATTGTCATGAAAAAAATGACATTTGAATTTGTAAAAATCCAGGTAGAGCACATGGGAATAAGGTGGGGAAGGGGTACAGGCGAGGTGGATTAGAACATTTTCAGAACCTGCAGCCAACTTTCAGCTGTCACCCTCGGAAGAAACGTCATCATGCAGCCAGCCAACAACACCTTCACAGGTTACCAACACACCTTATAAGAAAAGAAAAAAAGATCATTGAATTTTAAACCAGCACAAAACCACAAGGAACCTGCAACCACTAGTTCAGCCTTCGTAGACACAACAGACACCAGCCTCTCAACTACACCATCACAGAATACCCATGATAGAACTGTTCACAACGTGAAGTTACAAAATGCAATTATGACCAACAGTTAGTGAACAAGTCACCTCCATAATGTGATGCTCAAAAGCATCACAAAATCTGGAAACCCATGCAGTTCCATCTTGGAATGGCTAATAGATGTTAATTAATGCGGAACCTCAGCCAAAAACTTTAGGAGCTGTACACGGTCAAGGGATCCACAGACAAGAAGGATAACAGTAATGAGTAGAATGATATCCAACAGGAAATAAAATATCTCTCAAATTTATCACGATAGGCATGTAGTTAATTGCACGGACCTCGGAGGGCAAAAGGTGTGAAGAAATGAGAAGAGCACTTCAAAATAGTAAGAATAAACAGCTGGAAACAGAGGCCAAATTCCAGTTCAGATATAATTGATTCTACTAGCTTTTGATCATTTAACAAAACTAACTGCAACAGTACCCTGAGACCCGGTTCATTTCTTCAGATATCTAACCTCCATGGTGTTCTACCACAAAACTTTGGAGCCTTCATTTGTACACTTCATCCATCCAACCATTACGATCATTTAACTGCCAATTTAGTGAAGTACAGAACACCCAACAAATCAGTCTAATATGCTCAATTAGATTACGAAGGTAGACAGGAAAGAACTTAACTCCCTAGCAGCAGGTGGCACAGATCTGACAACACTGAAGGGAAAGATCAAATAAAACATCTGAGCACTGACAGAAGCGAAGTGACATAGATCAGGTATCTCTAGCTTAGCTTAACCAAATATGCTGAAAGGTAGAAACTTATAGAACTGCATAACCTCAATAATCCAGTCTAATATTCTTAAAACCTCAAAAATCCAGTCTAATATCCTTCCAACACCTGGATTCTACATTTGGATTCTCTATAGAACAACAACCTGTAAGTTCATGACAAACTCATCAAACAAAATAAATAATAAATAAATAAAAATAATAATATATAAAATTTTAATGGACCTAACGAATTCCCATAGAAAAATCAAGGAACAAGAAGATTTAATCAAAAATATCAACAAATTCTTTCGAGATCCAAAAACAAAATGAAATTAAAAGAAGCGACATATATTCTATTCGTTTTTAACACCTTCATTGATACAGATATATCAAAAAAGAAATCCTTTTCAGCATCATGCTTGGTTCTTACTCGACAATCTCTGTCTGAACATGAAGAAACATTAAAATACGGAGCTTATATATATTGATGACCACCCAATTGAAAATACGGATCTACAAATTGCAGCAATAGATTACACAGTATTACCTCCTCTTAAACACCTCTCTAAACTATAAAACATATTCACCATAATCTACAGTTACTATTAAATGGATAGTAATAGAAGACTGGAATTTCCTAAGGTCTTATCAAACCCATCCCCACATAGATTGAAGAGCTAAAGATGGAGTCCACTGTATCTTTCTTTTGACAATTATTGAATGACTGCACCTACAACAGATCCAAGATGTGAAATAAGTGGGTTAAAAATACTCTACATGAATATTCATCTGATTTCAATCATGCAATTTTTCAATTAGATGGCAAGAGAATGTCCATCTAATGTACAAATTGAAGCAACATTCTAAAGAGCCCAACATCTGATTCTGACAAGAAAAGTATGTGTCCAATATTGGAAATTACCACTCAATCAATTTTTTTCTCTGTGCATATCAGTACCTTAACATGGAGGTTATTAACTGGAGACGTATCCACAACAATACCTTCTTTTTAAAAAAGGAACATCCGAGAAGACCCTAAAGAACTGCCATTGAGCAATATCGGAAATTCCTAGCAGTACATTCCATACTTTAATGTAAGAGGGGACAACTCATGATAACTACAATTATTGATCTCTCCAAATAGATGGACGGTATCGAGGGCGATTAGTCTTTTTATAAACAGATGCACAGTATCAAGGGCATATAAAGGGTCGTTGCTTTCATCCAACAAGAAGACCCCTGAAGATGTGACACCCCAAGAAGAAGGTTTCAATGAATTATTTTCTTTCAAGTTGAAGGTCTTGTCTAGAAGGTAGGGAGAACAAACTCGCTCAAAAGGCCAACAGATTCATAAACCAACAACACGCATAAACTTAACACCTTATTGGTTACCTGATCCACATGTCATCCTCTTCCTGTCAAATCTATCTGTGCACATGGAGCAACATCAAAGAACCTAAGGCGTTTTATATGAGGAGGACTGAAAGAAGTCTAGATTCCATTTCTGTAGAGCAAAGAGAGATTCCAAATCACCAATGCAAATGTAACTGCAGTAAACAACAAGTAAGTTTCCCTTCACAGCCTCAGACCTCGTAAAATGATCAAATTCCACATAAACTCCCCCAACACACAAACTGAGACTGATGAACCAGAAATGAACAAAGAAAAGAGAGGAAAATCCTTTCCATCCATAAATATCCATTATTATTTTACCAGAAGGGTTTCCTGATGTGGATGAAGAAGCACCAAATGAAACCAGATTCAGTACCAATATGAGAGTGAAGATCATATTCCAAGCAACCTGCAAAATTATATCATTTAAACCAAACCACAGCAAACAATCAACTGCATTGCTTTCCCCACCATTCTGGAAACCACTTAGACTGCAAATTCCTGAAGAACCCACAAGGTGAGACACCAAGAAGAAAGTTCCAATGAATTTTGTACTTTCAAGTTGAAGGCCTTGTCTACTAGAAAGGTAGAGAGAACTCACTCACTAAAAATGCCAACAACACACATTAACTTACTTAACACCTTATTAGCTAACTGATCCACGTGTTATCCTCTTCCTGTCAAATCTACCTGCAAGTGGAGAAACATCGAAGAACCCAAGGCATTTTCTATAAGAGACTGAAAAAACATCAATATTCTATTTCATGTTAGAGCAAAGACTGAGTACGATTTCAAAACACCAATGAAAATATAGTTGCACTAAACAGCGAGTAAGTTTCCCTTCACAGCCTCAGACCTTGTAAAATGATCAAACTTCACATAAACTCCCCCAACACACAAAATGAGACTGATGAACCAGAAGAACAAAGAACAAAAAGGAAAAACTGACACACCCTTTCTTCCATAAAAATCCATTCTCATTTGACAAAAAGGATGTCCAGCGGTGGATGAAGAAGCACCAAAGGAATCCAGATTCTGTACCAATAAAAAAGTGAATATCATATTCCAAGCAACTCACAAAAATGTATCATTTAAAACAAACCATAGCAAACAATTAACAATATTGCTTTCCCCACAATCCTGAAAACCACTTATCTGCAAATTCCGGAGGAACAAAGCTACTCACAAAAACACCGAAGGAAGCCTTTTGTAAGATCAAATAACGAAAATGATTAACCCCAAAGACTAGAGGAATAAAACTTCATTCTAAGCAAAACAAATCACAGCAGTTGTTTCCAATTCACCACCACCTGTTACACAACCATATGCTAAAGAACACACTTAATTTACCGATTGAAGTCAAGGTTGTGTGCATTTAAATTTGAGTCCACTGTCTCCACATCTTATAATGACTGAAAACTGAACGGCTCAACCTATGAAAAAAATCTGAAGGGCAGGATAAAAATCTAAATATAGTGAAAAGAATCAAGCATGAACAGGTTGACAGGATAGAATACCATAATCTAGAAAACGACAACAAATGCTATTACTGCAGATCATCAAAAACATGAGAAAATTTTGTGCCCCTTCTCCATATGGCGTTACTGTCCACCAAGAATATCATCTGCATATGAAAAACGCTGTATAAACCTAAGGCTTAATGAGAAATAGAAGAGTGAAGACAACCTAAACAACATGTGAAAATATTATCCTAAACAAACCACAGCACTTAATTTGACTGTTGACCTAAACAAACCACAGCACTTAATTTGACTGTTGACCTCTTGTCTTAGACATACTCCTTCAGAAACAAGATACATATATGGAAAAACTGACATTCAGGTGCCGAATATTGAATGTTCTAATCCATTAATAACTGTAGAATTGCAGGTAAAAACTGAGTTCAAGGAAAGAAAAAAGGATCTTCATATGCTCAAATTCCCCCATTATCCTGCAATTTCAACGCTACAAAAATTATAGAAAATTGAACTGTTGCTACCACTACCGTAAAGTTCTCTACAGAAGCAGAGGAGGAAATGGAAATACAGAAAGAAACAAAATAACATATCCAACTATAAAGGGTGATTACCCAAAAAAAGGATAATGGAATGGAATAAATTAGAAATAGGGTAACACTCGAACCCCAATGCTTAAAAAGACTAGGAAAGAATGTTATGAAAACAAAGAACAAAGAACAAGCGGATATTGTACCTAAAAGAGATCTCTGAGGTTAACAAAACTGCATTCCTAAAGAGAAGTTCATATCGCATCGATCTTGCTAAAACTTAAAGTTCTGTCTCTCCTGATCAATGACAACTGCCAGTCTGCAACCTATCACGTTAGTAGGTAAACACAATATCTTCCCATCTGGAGATAAGTATTTTCAATAAATCAAATTCAAGTCCATGAAAATGGCAGCTCAAGTTTCCACAATTCCGTAACAGCTACTAAAAGCCACGAAAGATATTGGATGGTAACCAGCAATTTTTGTTAAGCAGTTTTTGCAAAACAAAAATGGAAAAAAGACCAGCAAGAAAGAAGGCATCACCAGCACAACCGTGGCTGAAGTAAACAACGAATAGGTTTCCCTTCACGCCACCTTATAAAATAACCAATCTCCATCTGAACTCCCCCAAACACAAACTGAGACCGTTGAACCAAATCGACAAGTAAAACATAGGTAAATCTTACTTGTTCCATTAATATCCATTATCGCAAGGATTTCCATCTGCAAATGAATAATCACCACAGAAAACCGTTTTCTGTACCTATATAAGAGTGAAGATAGTACTCCAAGCAACTTACAAAACATAATTTCAAACTAACCACCAAAAAATAATATATAGATATTGCTTCACCATCAGCCTGAAGACCAAGAGTGCAATTCGTGAGGAACAAAGAACTCATAGAAACACCAAAGAAAGCCTTTTTATGGATCAAACAATGAAAATAAAATACTCCAAATCACAGCAGTAGGTTCCACTTTACCACCACCTGTAACACCACTTCTCCATAAACAACCATTCACTCTTCAATTTTCCAATGGAAGTCAAAGATCACGTGCGTTTAAAACCAACTGCAGAGATTCAAGCTGCAAAAATTTGAGTCCAACAACTCCTTAACTGGAAACTGAACTCACCCTATGAAAAAATCTGAACAGTTGGAAATAAAAACACCCTATGAAAAAATCTGAACAGGAGGAAATAAAAACAGGGATGAAAATCTAGATAAAGTGAAAAGAATCATGCACAAAGAGATTGATAGAATAGGATACCGCCATCTAAAAAGAGACAAGAATTGCTAATACTGCAGATCTAAAACAAGAGGACAAAATTTTATGTCCCTTCACCAATAAGGCATTCTTTTCCTCCAAAATATCATCTGCATATGAAAAACAACATATCAACCTGAGGCTTAACTAGAAGAACATGTTTGGTATTGCTCAAATTATTTTTTGAGTGCTTATAAGTTGTGGGTCTTATTGAATGGGTGGATAATAAGTGGGTATTAAGTTGTGAGTCGTACGAAATGTGTGGATACAAAATGTGTTTGGCCAACCTAAATTATAATTTGAGCTTTGCCAAACATGCACGAAGAGTGAAGATAATAAGCCAAACAACCTGTGAAAATATTGACCTAAACAAAGCACGAAAAATAATGAATGAGTTCGCTCGAGAACTGCCTTTTACTACCACCACTAAGCTTACACAATAAAGTATTCAGGAAAGGAAGTGAAACACTTAATTCTTATTGTCAACCTCGTCTTGGAAGTATCCCTTCAGAATAATAACCAACGTTGTCTTTGCGAGCAATCATCCATGATTTATATATTTCTGAATCTATTTCTCGCAAATAACTCTTGCTGTAAGGACATCGTATACTAGTATACCGCTTTTCTTTGCGGTGGAATCCGACCGTAGAGGATTTTAATGGATTGAGAAGTTGAGAAAAATGAGAGAGAAAGAGAGAGTTTTTGGAGTTTAATTTTGATAAATATGGAGAAGAATATGATATGGAGAAATGGAGGAATTGAGAGAGAGAGATATGGGTTTTGGTTTGAGAGGATTAAGACGTACTGACGGACAAAAAAGTATTTTTTTTTTTGTGTTTGCAGCGGAATAAACCTCCCTACGGTCGGTGAATATTACATTACCTTGGAAACAAGCAAATCACTTCTTCAGGAACAATTTAATTGCCTAACTTCCCAGTTAATGAAACCAAAAACCTAATCCCTCCACAGATTATTGGCATAATTGTTAGTAGAATTTGTTTAACCTGTAAGGGAGAAAAATCTACATCAAACCAGTTAACTTTCCTACTCTCAAATCCAGTAACTGAAATCAATTCAAATTACCAAAACATTGAACAGCCACCAAAATACTAGAAGAAATATCAGCCAAAAAAAGGAAGAAATACCCACAAAAGGAAGGAAAACCAGCAGCTAAAAGCCTAAAACCACCAGAAATCATGAAAATATCCACAATACAAAATAATGAGTATCAAGAAAATACGAGAACACCAGTAACTGGACCAGGCAATGGCACCAGAACCAAATCCTTCTAAATCTTTCTAAAGATTCTTCAAATAATTGTCAGTGTATCTATGTCATTCCAGGAAATCACAATATCTTGACGTTAGGATTTGGGTGTAGTTTTTGCAAAAATACGAGAATCTACGAGGGATATAAAACTCCATCAACAATTAAAACATCAATTTAAATTACCAAAAGCTGGGACGGCCACCAAAAAAAACCAAAACCAGCAAACGCCAAAGCAAGGAAGAAACCACAGAAAACGGACGGGCTAAAACCACTGGAAAAACCATCATAAAGACCCAAGATTCCAATAATCAGTGTCAAGAGAATAACAGAATACCACTTCGTAGACCAGGCAACGTCACCAAAAACCCAATCCTTGCAAAGCTTCTTGGAATAAATGTCAGTATATCTATCTTCATACCAAGAATCACAATATCTTCAGTTAGGATTAAGGGGATAAACGAGAAATCCAATTTTTCAAAAATATGAGAATCTAAGCGGGAAGAAGAAACAAAAATCCACATTAAAAAATCTGAAGGGCAGGATAAAAATCTAAATATAGTGAAAAGAATCATGCATGAACAGGTTGACAGGATAGAATACCATAATCTAGAAAACGACAACAAATGCTATTACTGCAGATCATCAAAAACATGAGAAAATTTTGTGCCCCTTCTCCATATGGCGTTACTGTCCACCAAAAATATCATCTGCATATGAAAAACGCTGTATAAACCTAAGGCTTAATTAGAAATAGAAGAGTGAAGACAACCTAAACGACATGTGAAAATATTATCCTAAACAAACCACAGCACTTAATTTGACTGTTGACCTCTTGCCTTAGACATACTCCTTCAGAAACAAGATACATGGAAAAACTGACAAGCGGGTGCCGAATTGTGAATGTTCTTATCCATTAATAACTGTAGAATTGCAGGTAAAAACTGAGTTCAAGGAAAGAAAAAAGGATCTTCATATGCTCAAATTCCCCCATTATCCTGCAATTTCAACGCTACAAAAATTAAAGAAGATTGAACTGCTGCTACCACTACCGTAAAGTTCTCTACAGAAGCAGAGGAGGAAATGGAAGTACAGAAAGAAACAAAATAACATATCCAACTATAAAGGGTGATTACCCAAAAAAAGGATAATGGATCGGAATAAATTAGAAATAGGGTAACACTCGAACCCCAATGCTTAAAAGGCCTAGGAAAGAATGTTATGAAAACAAAGAACAAAGAACAAAGAACAAAGAACAAGCGGATATTGTACCTAAAAGAGATCTCTGAGGTTAAAAAACTGCATTCCTAAAGAGAAGTTCATAACGCATCGATCTTGCTAAAACTTAAAGTTCTGTCCCTCCTGATCAATGACAACTGCCAGTCTGCAACCTATCACGTTAGTAGGTAAACCCAATATCTTCCCATCTGGAGATAAGTATTTTCAATAAATCAAATTCAAGTCCATGAAAATGGCAGCTCAAGTTTCCACAATTCCGTAACAGCTAATAAAAGCCACGAAAACTATTGGATGGTAACCAGCAATTTTTGTTAAGCAGTTTTTGCAAAACAAAAATGGAAAAAAGACAAGAAGGAAAGAAGGCATCACCAGCACAACCGTGGCTGAAGTAAACAACGAATAGGTTTCCCTTCACGCCACCTTATAAAATAACCAATCTCCACCTGAACTCCCCCAAACACAAACTGAGACCGTTGAACCAAATCGACAAGTAAAACATAGGAAAATCTTACTTGTTCCATTAATATCCATTATCACAAGGATTTCCATCTGCAAATGAATAATCACCACAGAAAACCGTTTTCTGTACATATATAAGAGTGAAGATAGTACTCCAAGCAACTTACAAAACATAATTTCAAACTAACCACCAAAAAATAATATATAGATATTGCTTCACCATCAGCCTGAAGACCACTTAGAGTGCAATTCCTGAGGAACAAAGGAACTCATAGAAACACCAAAGAATGCCTTTTTATGGATCAAATAATGAAAATAAAATACTCCAAATCACAGCAGTAGGTTCCACTTTACCACCACCTGTAACACCACTTCTCCATAAACAACCATTCACTCTTCAATTTTCCAATGGAAGTCAAAGATCGCGTGCGTTTAAAACCAACTGCAGAGATTCAAGCTGCAAAAATTTGAGTCCAACAACTCCTTAACTGGAAACTGAACTCACCCTATGAAAAAATCTGAACAGGAGGAAATAAAAACAGGGATGAAAATCTAGATAAAGTGAAAAGAATCATGCACAAAGTGATTGATAGAATAGGATACTGCCATCTAAAAAGAGACAAGAATTGCTAATACTGCAGATCTAAAACAAGAGGACAAAATTTTATGTCCCTACACCAATAAGGCATTCTTTTCCTCCAAAATATCATCTGCATATGAAAAACACCATATCAACCTGAGGCTTAACTAGAAGAACATGTTTGGTAGTGCTCAAATTATTTTTTGAGTGCTTATAAGTTGTGGGTCTTATTGAATGGGTGGATAATAAGTGATTAAGTTGTGAGTCGTACAAAATGTGTGGATAAAAAGTGTGTTTGACCAACCTAAATTATAATTTGAGCTTTGCCAAAATGCACGAAGAGTGAAGATAATAAGCCAAACAACCTGTAAAAATATTGACCTAAACAAAGCATGAAAAATAATGAATCAGTTCGCTCGAGAACTGCCTTTTACTACCACCACTAAGCTTACACAATAAAGTATTCAGGAACGGAAGTGAAACACTTAATTATGATTGTCAACCTATTGTCTTGGAAGTATCCCTTCAGAATAATAACCCACGTTGTCTATGTGAGCAACCATCCATGATTTATATATTTCTGTATCTATTTCTCGCAAATAACTCTTGCTGTAAGAACATCGTATATTACATTACCTTGGTTACAAGCAAATTACTTCATCAGGAACAATTTAATTGCCTAACTTCACAGTTAATGAAACCAAAAACCCAATCCCTCCACAGATTATTGGCATAATTGTTAGTAGAATTTGTTTAACCTGTAAGGGAGAAAAATCTACATCAAACCAGTTAACTTTCCTACGCTCAAATCCAGTAACTGAAATCTAATCAAATTACCAAAACATTGAACAGCCACCAAATTACTAGAAGAAATATCAGCCAAAGAAAGGAAGAAATACCCACAAAAGGAAGGAAAACCAGCAGCTAAAAGCCTAAAACCACCAGAAATCATGAAAATATCCACAATACAAAATAATGAGTTTCAAGAAAATGCGAGAACACCAGTAACTGGACCAGGCAATGGCACCAGAACCAAATCCTTCCAAATCTTTCAAAACCCAATCCTTCCAAATCTTTCTAAAGATTCTTCAAATAATTGTCAGTGTATCTATATCATACCAGGAAATCACAATATCTTGACGTTAGGATTCGGGTGAAGTTTTTGCAAAAATACGAGAATCTACGAGGGATATAAAACTCCATCAACTGGGACGGCCACAAAAAACCAAAACCAAAACCAGCAAACGCCAAAGCAAGGAAGAAACCCCAGAAAACGGACGGGCTAAAACCACTGAAAAACCATCATAAAGACCCAAGATTCCAATAATCAGTGTCAAGAGAATAACAGAATACCACTTCATAGACCAGGCAACGTCACCAAAAACCCAATCCTTGCAAAGCTTCTTTGAATAAATGTCAGTATATCTATCTTCATACCAAGAATCATATATCTATCTTCATACCAAGAATCACAATATCTTCAGTTAGGATTAAGGGGATAAACGAGAAATCCAATTTTTCATCTTAGCGGAGGAAGAAACAAAAATCCACATTAAAATTTCCAATTCTCAATCCCATAATTGAAATCAATAAAAAGTTACCGAAGGCTTGGAAAGCCACCAAAATACCAAAAGCAGTATCCGCCAAACCAGGGAAGCAAAATCCACAAAACGGAGGAAGACGGGAAAAAACTGCTGAAGAATCATCAGAAAGACCCAAGGTTCAAATATCAAGGAAATACCAGAAACCCGGATTCTCGGAATAATTGTCAGTCCACGAAATCACAATATCTTCACGTTAGGATTCAAAGGATAAACGAAAAATCCAAAGTTATTGCAAAAATCCCAGAATCTACGAGGGAGAAAAAATTCCAACAAACCATCAAAAGTTCTTATTCTCAATCCAGTAATTGAAATCAATAAAATATTACCAAAAGCTTGGACTGCCACCAAATTACCAAAAGCACTAACTGCCAAACCAAGGAAGAAAAACCCACAAAACGGGATAAAACTGCGGAAGAATCATCAGGAAGATCCAAGGTTTAAATAATGAGTATCAAGAAAATACCAGAAACCCACATTCTCGGAATAATTGTCAGTATACCTATCATCGGACCAGGAAATCACAATATCTTCACGTTAGGATTCAAGGTATAAACGAGAAATCCAAAAAAAAATTGCAAACATACGAGAATCTACGAGGGAGAAGAGACTCCATCAAACCATCAAAATTACCCATAATCCCGTAATCGAAATCAATTAAAATTTACCGAAAGCTAACACGGCAACCAGAATACCAAAAAGCAATACCAAGAATACCAGCTCGGCGCCCTATTTATACACAATGAGAGGGCGAATAAACGGCTAGGATTAAGTTAGCGTGTTGACGTGAAGGGTAAACAACGCGTTACAATCCTTGTGGGACACTGAATGTTCGTTAAGGCGGTGTTGAATGTTGATTGTCAAAGTGGGTGGATTTTTATCTTATAGATGTTTTATTTATTAAATTAAATAAAAATTAATGGAAGACAACTTTCTGTTTTTAATGTAATTGGATACTTAAATTACTTAATAAACTAATGAAATACCAACTTTTAACTAAAGTTTATTCGAATTATGTTTTGAAATATCATAACATGATTAATGATCTAAATTTAAATATTTAAAATTAATCCAACAATTTATTATTTGAATGTTATTAACTGAAAATAATATTTTAGTTTATATTTATTTATTAATTACATTTGGACATATTTATGAGAATTAGTTATTGTTGAGTCAAAAGTGTCAATAATATTAGAACAATTCAGAAAGTTGTCACTTAATAATTACAAATAAGTCTAGTGTGCGTGCGTATGAAGCATAGAATAATTATTTTTAAAAATGAAAAAGAATTCTGATAATGCAAGTTGCAACATAAGAACTGCATCTAATCTTTTCATACCATATTATTTCCCTTTAAAGTGATGCACGAATTTGGTTCTTAAAAGATGCATTCCTTGCTTTTTAAAAAACAAAAGAGTATGCCTTTGCCTTGGCCTTGGCCCTTGAGTGAGTGAAAAGCATCAACGCTTTATGAGAAAAATATTCCTATATTTCTATGCTTTGCAATTTAATTTTTAGACTATTTTTTGTTTAAATGATAAATTATATTTACAGTTTTTATTTTTTCAAGTTTATAATAATTTTATCTTTATTCAATTTTATTCACATATATCATCTTCAATCTTTTAATAATTCACGCATATGGCCACTTTAGACGATTTTGTCCATAACTTAAATAAATTAAAATAGCAACAAATAGAAGATGAAATGAAAAAATTACAGTTTGGGTCCTTATTCTTTTCAAAATCCTTGTATTTTTTTTTTTTTTTTTTACAATTTTTACTTAAAATAATAAAAAAGATCACAAACCTTCTAATCATATCACCTACATCCCTCGGCACATGAGTGTAGGAAAAAGCTTTGGAGTTTAGACGAATTTCATCTAAAGGTATACTAGTTGACCAAAAGTCAAAACCGTGACCTAAATATGACTAATTTAACAAGGGCAAAATCAGCTATCAAATTCAATTATTTCAAACAATTTTAAAAAATCTTCTTCAAGAGGGATTCGAACCTCCGACACTGTGGTTCGTAGCTACGTGCTCTAATCCTCTGAGCTACATGCCCCACCCCGTTTCCACCAGATATGTTCCCGAGAGTACCCTAAAAAAAAAGAAACATTTCCATTTGATCAAACCATCAAAATCTAAATGTATTACCTTCGCTATCTTTTATATATCTATAGTTTCTCCTAATAGCATACTAACCTTTAGTACACTATCAGTTTTCTAACATGATGCATTAGATATAAATGAATTCTTTGCACCAAAAACGATAAGAACATAAACAACAACGCTTGAGATAGATGTGCAATAACATCCAGATTCTGGACAGCCTCATCGTGAGTCATGGCAAAAACCTTTGCTTTTGCAGAATAAACACTCACCCATGTGATTCTTCTTACATTTAGGGCATGGATGGATGGGGTTACTTGATTGTCTACCACTGGTCCTTGAATCTATTTCTTAAACTGGCCTTTATTCTGATTCTTGTTTTGATCATACAACTTTTTCTTCCCAAAATCATTCCAATGTCCCTAACCCCCAGGCTTCACACTCGAAAACGACACAGTCTGGGCATTAATTACCACTGCCCGACAAATATAGAGCTTGCATGAGCTTACTATCTTCCTGATCTCTGGGCAAGCCTTTCTCAAAGTATCTCGCTTTCATCTGTTTAGTACTCCCTTTGTACTAAATGAAGAAATTTGATTTCTTATGATCTCGTAGGGCATGCAGAAAATACTTTTATGTGAGTTCATCTTTAAATTGTGCTTGTTGTGAAAATAATGTGATTGCAAGTGTACAATATCGCAAACAAGTAATAAAGTGGACTTATTGAGTACAGATTATCGTTCCCACGAAAACTATCTTATTTATATATTAGTTAAATTAATCTTAATGCTAATTTATTTAAAATAATTTGAATTGAGTTGATTTGAAAGATTTAAACTAGAACTACGAATTTAAGGAAATAATATAATAACATAGGTGAAAGCAAATATCAAGAATTATTCAAGAAAGATGGTTGAAGAATTTGGATTTACGAGTTCACCATAGTTGTCATCTCTAATTTCTCTTCTCAAGATTTATTCATAATGTTGTATTCGGTTGAATTCACGAATTTAACCTAATTTACCTATCTCGAGTTTAAATTAGTCATATCTAAATAAGTCAACTTATAAAGTCAGAATGATCCTTAATTAGATGCATTAAATCGCCTAAAAATTCAAGTCAAGACCGCGACAATAATAAAAGCGTATCTCCACCTTTTATCCAATTGTCGAATTTTACTACGTGGTCTAGATTAATAATTTATTTCTCAGCTCATTACAATCCACAAGATCAATGACAAATAATGGCCAATTATTTCAAGCATTAAGAGATGAAGTAAAATCAAAACATAATTAATTGATAAGCAAAATTTGAGAGTCGAAAATAAAGAATTAAACTAGGCTACATCGTTCATCCAAACTTTAAATCTAGCTATTCATGATTCGAGAGAAAGATAAGATGAAGAGTTTTTAATACATAATCGAATCTTGAATAAAAGAGGAGAAAACGTTGAATATCTTGCACCAAGAATTCTTTATCTCCACGTTTCAATCTTCAAGATCTTGGTCGTTCTTTGTGTTCTTCGTCATTCTTTCCTCCCTTTTCTCTTCTATTCTCCAAGATTCAACTCCATTCTTTTTACCTAGGTTAGGTCTTTATGTAGTGTTTTACTAATTTTACAACTCATGTACGTGAAAAGACGAAAAATACCCTAACTAGAGTTAAAAATAAGCTAAAAACAGTCCAGACGCATCTGCCGCGCATTGCCGTGGTCAACCACAGTTTGCAAACCGCGGTTTGACCGCGGCAAACCATGAAAATCTACCAAAATTGGTTCCAATCTCCAAATTGCATGCTAAGTTCTCCAAATTTTAATGTGTATTTTATTTGGTCTCCATTCCATGTTTGTTGATAATTTGTCCTCTTTAGTGCTCTTATTTGTATAAAAGGTCCTTCAACTTTTGATTTTGTCTTCTTTAGTCCTCTAATTTCTTCTTTCATTTCAATTTAGTCCTCTTTTATTTGCAATCCAAGTCCTTCAATTTTTGGATGTTTGCAAGTTGATCCTCATATCCAAGTCTTCGTACGCCTTTAGTCATTTTTCGCCTATTTTGCTTTGTTTTTCTCTAATTCCATCTGATCTCGAGTTTTGACTTAAAACAATTGAATCAACACACAATTAAATAAAAAATCACTTAAGAGTACTTACAATAGTCTACTTTTAATGGTCTAGATAAGTGTAAAACCACACTTATCAGTGCTCAAGTAAGACCACTATGTTCCTCTTCTTTACAAGTGCGGGACGTAGATTCCTACAAGTGGCATGCTCTTCTGATTAGCATAAATTCTAAGCATAAAACCTTATGATTTCTGGAAAAGAGATGTGTTGGAAAATCTTTTCAATGGTATGCAACCATTTCTCAGATGCTAAAGGGTCTTTCTCGTTGTCAAACGTAGGAGGGCGGTACTGTCCTAAACTGCTCTATCACCGATACATCTGGGGCCAACCGAAGTACCGGCGAAACTTGATGTACCCATGACACTCCTGGGGTCTGGGTGGTGGTGCACATTGAGCTGCCAGAGCTCGTCTCATCTCGTCCGCTACAAGTTGTAGATCTCTAATAGCTATTGTTTGTAATGTTGGTGCCATTTTTTTTGGGACAAACAAAAGTAAATTTTTAATCTATCGAAATTACACATCCAACACGACAGTATAAAAAAATTAAGGGAGCTCACAACAAAGGAAAAATAAAATAATATTTTTTATTTTTAAATAATTCATTCGTGAGGAAATAACAACATAAAATGTGTTTCTGTCACCCAACAACTGAAACAAAGATAACAACTACATTGCATAACTAAATAACTAGAATGAAAAACAACAACAACTACTACGACTCTTCTAAGCGTCATGATCACTGAACCATCATCCATACACCTTAGGCATCTTCGGACGTGGGGCCTCATCATCCGTGGTAACACTGACTCCGGCTCGAACTCCTCTCCAGGAACTTCTTCTAGGTCCTCCTCAATTACTACTATTGGCTCAGGCTCGGGATCAGGCTCAAACTCTAGAGCAAGCTTAGGCACATGGTGGATCCCACCACCGTGCAAACGGTACTCCTCGTAATTGAGTACAAGAGCTTCGCCAAAGATATCATACTCAAGAGATCTCTTCCAAATAACTGAAGACCTTAAAGCGATCGGCTGTCCAAGGCGTGAGAGAGAGTCAATCATATGCGCAATGGACTCGGCGTCTCTCATTTCGAAACCATACTTCATCGCCCTAATCTGTGCTGCTCTATGACTCCTCACATGCTGGCAAGTACTCCACTCGGGATCGAAGCAAATCACCCATAGTCTCTTCTCGCAGCCTAAGCTCGTCCTAGATAGAACTCGCTAGGTGATTCCATGTCTGAAATACCAATTATTAAAAGTCCAATTAAGTTGTTTCTAATATCTTTTAGTTAAACTACAAGGACTAACAATAAAAGGTACAAAATTTTGGTCACGATCTCGAAATATTTAGTGTGAAAGAAAAAATATTCACATCACGTGCTCAACTCTAAACATAATTTTTTTTTTTACCATAATTGAAATAGATATATGAATTCAAATACTTGTTTCTAATACTATACGTGAACCTAAAAGTTTTCCAATCCCTTCTTTACCTTAGTATTGGCTCAGTATGGCGATGGTGAGTAGCGACACTGAATTTTTAAAATTTTAATAACTTAAACCTTGACTCGACAAAATAAATCATAAAAAAAAATATAATAATTTTTTATGCAAGTCTACAAAAAAGTAAATCTTGCTTTGATACCAAGTTGTAACTCCCCATATTTTCAAAACCTCAGGGTCACTAAAAATCTAAAAATAATATTTGCCGACCCCAAATTTAAATTTTCCTATGGACATTGAATGGTTTTAATTTTATCTGCAGCGAAAAACATCAAGGGCGCAAGAAACTTACAAACTAAAACCTAAAACTTTGGTGATATCCGATGACGCCGTAAACTATTTGACCAACCTATTGTATTCCAAAAGTTATGATTTGTTACCATAAACTACCTAGAACATCAAGGAGCAACATATCAAAAATTTCGAATTTTATCAATTCATCTGTTACTTGAAACAAGTGACCAATGTCACCTCGAAACAGTGCGTCAGGTATAACCGGCGCATCCCGACAAATAGTTATACTTAATTCATCTGAAATAATTTAAAGGTGATTCAAAATTTTCCAAACAACCAACTCATAAAACTATCCAACCTGATTGATTTCACCAAAAAATTCATAGTACACAAGATGTTATAGCATTTTGAATATAGGGTCAAATTATGAAAAAAGTACAATAATACAGTAATTTGAACTTCCGACCAACAAAATTAGCAAAATTACCATTTTCACTTGATTTTACACAATTTTTGGCATAAAGAGAAAAATGTACAAATAAATTATATAAAAGGCTCGATATATCAACACCTATCGTCATAACTAGGTACGAAATTTCAGTTGCTATTTTTCGCAGTCGCACTCTGTCAAGCCCTTCAATCTGGAAGGAAAATTATATTTTTGAGGGCATGAGAATTTTGAAAAAAAATTCTCCATTGTATATACACATGTTGTAAATAAGAAGATTATATACGGACACAAACACAACATGCCAAAAGCCGTAGGTTCATAGAAAACATCAATTTTGTAACCGGTTCCATATTTCTCTCTAGCGATTATCTTCAACCACAAATCATTCTAGGTAGGTATAGCAAACGTAGAAAGAAATTAACACATACGTGCATGTTTGTATATAAGATTGTCAAGTAAAATTCGTAGTCACATGTGTACAAGGAAAAAATAACATATAGTACTACCTCACAATTTTCAGATTTCTTCTGGAGTTGGATTGGTGGAAATGAATCTTGCTGCACTTAGGGTGGTTATTATGCTGGGTAATGGGGCGGTTTTTGGACTAGTTATGGGTGGGTCTTTGGACTGGTAATTTGGCTCCAATATGGACAGGTTTTAAAAAGAAAAATGGATCGTTTTTGAGTTAATTTATTGTGACAAATAAAGTTTAATCCATATGAAGCGGTTTTTCCATAAGATGAGTCAATTCTAAATAAAATAAGAAGACTTGTCTAATGAAATAATCCAATCAGTCAATTAAATAAAAAAGTATAAGACAAGTGCGTGTAACATTCATAGTGACCAAACAATTAAATTTGTGATTTTTAAAAGGTATTGCAGCGACACGGTGAACTAATTAAATTATTTTCAAAGTTAAAATGAAAATTTTCGTCATGAAAGATTTACATTTTTTGGTTGCTACACGTGATTCTTTTTAGCAATATAATATAATTTAAATTATGCCATAACTAAAAAAATTAATATTCTCATTTAGGTGTTGCACCATTAAATTGTTTGTAGAATATAAAAGCCAATTTAAAAATGATATTTACTAGTAATAGTAGATAATCATTATATTATAGTTTAGGTATATTCTAACTAAGTTGGCACGTGTTTTAACTAAAATTTGAAGAAATTGTAGTGTAAATAATACTTGAAAATTACTTTAATCGAATATAAAAACGATATATTATGGAAAAACAAAGTGAGAGTAAGAGATGTTAGAGCTTATGAGAACTAGGAAGAGAGTATGAGATGTCGGGGATTATATGAAAAATGTAGAAGAAATATGAGTATTTATATAAATAAAAACGAAAAAAATTGATTGCCCAAAACTTGAAAAAATCATTTTAGGACTTTGAGAAAAGTGTCATCGGGGCGGGCTCTTTTCAATTGAAAGAGAGCCCAACAACTCTTTAAATTTTAGTTTTACTTTTAAAAGTGTCCCAAACTTGGACGGTACAACCCATTTGACACTACTAAAAATAAAGACCAATGTGTTGTGTATATATATAGACACACACTTAGGCGCATGCACCTCCAGGCAAAACACAAACTCATAACTCATGGCCGCACAAGGAGTGCGCATTTGTCTCTTCTAAAAAAAAAAAAATACTAATCTAACTAGTGGAATCACATAATTTAAAGCAGTGGTCGACATATGTAAAACTCTACACTAATCTAACTAGTGGAATCACATAATTTAAAGCAGTGGTCGACATATGTAAAACTCTACACATTTAATATTTGCATTTTTGCAGTCAGATTTGTGCATAAGCTCAACAAATATTTCATTTGTGACAAGGAGGAAGAACATAGAGGAGATGACGACAGTGGAGCTGCTAGCAGTAGATGAGAAATGGTAGAGCCGTCACCAAAAGCTGGGCATAGAGGAAATTGGGTTGGGGTGGGGAATATAAAAACTTAGAAAGAGCAGCAGCATGCATATGTATACATACATAGTTGATAATTCAAGAGTCCAATAAAATAAAATAGAAATATAAAGCAAGAACAGGCTAAGAAGCCAAAATCAAACACACTATCTATATGGCTATACAAGTCAATATATACTGTTTTTGTTGCCACTATATATGTATAGCTGTTGTGGGTACATTTTGTACAACCAAAACCAACACAATGGATAAGTACGGAGTCAGGATTCAATCAGAAAATGTTAGTATTAAAAAAAATAAAAATAAAAAAGAATTTAAGTGAATTTTGAAAATACAAAAAAATATTTATTTAATATTTAAAAGAAAATATAAATGCCTAGCGTGAAAATGTGGTTAAATTTGGAGCAAAAATGACTGAATCTGCATGAAAAACTTCAAGTGAGGACCAGATCACAAAACTACTGAAACTTTGGAGACCAAACGTGCAAAATTTGAAAATTAAAGGAAATTTGTGGCCAAAGTTCACTGTTTGCCGCTTTCAACCGCGGCCATTTAAAATTTACTGTTTGCCGCGATTGGGTCATGGCAAGCAAACTGCGCGCTGCCCAAACGCAGCCCGTCTAGCCCCGTTTTTATATTATTTTCAGTTGTAAGTCGGGGTCTTTTTGTCTTTCTACGTGCACGAGTTTTAGTATGAAGTTGGAACTTTATAAAGACCGAATTTAGGTCAAGGAAAGATGACGCCTAGAAACAACAAGAAAAAATCATGTGACGAATAAGACTTTTATAAAATTTCATTTCCTTCAATCCATGCCGTGTTGTATCAAATCTTTTATTTTTAATTTAATTATGTTTTGGTAATTTTATTGAGCCAAGGTAGACGATGAAACTTTGTTTAACCAAATTGATTATCTTGTTATCCTTTTAATTCGGGCTTTAACTTTCATGGTGCAAATAAATTTGTCATATAAAAATTAATTGTAGTTAAAATTTTGATCTTAAAAATAAAGTGAAGTGGAAGCATACTTTGATTTGAGTTTTGGTTCAACAATTAATGAACTTTTCATGTTACTCTTCTTAATTTGACCTTTTTTGCATTTCAAAAATCAATTGTGGCAATTTATAAAGTTTTTGCAACCTTGGTTTTATTGTTTAATTTTAGTTAATTATAGTTGCTAATTTGTTATTTAGAATATTACGATCCTCAATCCATTCAGCATTAACCTTTCACCGATCCAACTCAAAATTATGATCTTAACAACCTTGGTATAACCCTCCATTTTAAGCTTATCTATTCAACAAAATAATTGTTGAATGATCATACAACTTTATTGAACCAACTATTTTTAGTATACAGTACATGATGAAAATTTTGAACTTTGTAGGCAAGTTACAATATGACTTGCATAATTCTGAACCAGACTACACAAATAAACACTGCATGAAAATAAATATAAAGATTAAAGAGTACTACAAACAAACATTTTAAAGGAAATGAATCTTAATACTTCCGTAGGCTAGAAGATAAAGCTTATTTGCAAGATGAACTGGCGTCTACCTTAACCATCAATGGGAGGGTGGTAGGGTGTAGCAGTCAAGTAAAGGTTCTTTTTTCTCATTCCACTTATTCCTAGTAGCTCAGTCATGTCCAAATCATTAGGGTTCATTCCTTTGGGAAGTTTCCAGTTAAAATGGTAAAGAAGTTGTGCCAAAGGATACTCAATATTTGCCAAGGCGAAGTTCATACCCGGACAAAACCTCCTTCCTGATCCAAATGGAATATATTCGAAGTTATTTCCCAAGAAATCAACAGAACTATTTTCAAATCTCTCTGGTTTAAAGCTTTCTGGTTCATCCCAATATTCTGGATCTCTTCCCAAAGCCCATATATTAACCGTTACTTTTGCTTTCACAGGTATAGTATACCCATTAACTTCACATTCTTCCCTGCACGCTCTTGGTAGTAAAGGAACAACAGGGTGCATCCTCAAAGATTCTTTGATTATCAACTTGAGATATTTTAGTTTTTGAACATCACTTTCGTTGATAGTCTTCTTTCCTTTAAAAGCTTGTCTTATTTCAGCTTGCGCCTTTGCCATCACACGTGGATTTCTCATCAATTCTGTCATCATCCAATCCATTGCTGTAGTTGATGTTTCAGTTCCTCCTGTAAACATGTCCTGTAACAATAACACCATTCTTATTGTTGTGAAAAAACAGTCATAACAGTTAAGAAAAAATAAGTAATTAAAAAACTTACGAAAATTATTGCTTTGATGTTGTCGTTAGTTATTGGAATACCAAGTTCCCCACTTTCTTTCAATCTAAGCAGAACATCTACTATGTCTTCACCACCCAACTCTCCATTGCCTCTTTTCCCTGTAGCTAGTTTATCTTTATGCTCATCGATGATGACGTCAAGAATTGAATCTAATTGACGACGCATCTTCACCAAGTTAAATTTATTCCAAGTGATGTACTTAAGGAACTTCATTGAGGGGAAGAAATCAGCCAAATCAAATCACGCGGCCAAGGCTACTCCTTTCTTCATGAACGCTACCAAAGTTTCTTGGTCTCTCAGTAGCTCACCAAATGCTGCTCTAGATGTGATTGAACTTGTGAATGAAAATATCTTGGTAGTTAGATTGATGAGTTCTCCACAAGATGATTCAATAGATTTAATAAGGCGTGAAGTCTCATCTAGCCTTATATGGTTGAATGAGCGGACATTTTTGCTACTTAAGAGCTCCACAATGCATACTTTACGCATTTGCCTCCAATAGTCATTATAAGGACTAAAGGCAATGTCGGTATAATCATACCACAAAATCTTCATCCCTATACTTTCTGGCCTATCTGCTATAGCAAGATCATGAGTAGTTAATACATCTTTAGCAATTTGACGTGATGATATGACGATTGTATAAACTTCACCAAGCTTCAAATGCATGATTGGCCCATATTTTTTAGCTAAATTTCTGAAGGAACGGTGTGGTAGTGGACCCATCATGTGGTGTAGGTGTCCGATAAAAGGTAGCTTCCATGGACTTGGAGGCAATTTTTTATGCTTATCAAGGGAATTCGATTTCTTCCATCCCTTAACCAACAAGTTGATGATGAAGGATATGAAAAGCAAGAAAGCAATGAAGTTAAAAGAGAGAAGCTGGATCTCCATTTGGCAGCCTATTTGGTTTGTTATTTAAAATGCATGCAAATTGTCTCCTATTTATAGTGAAAGTAAAATTGTTGTCATTTCTATTCTTTTGGTCTCTTAGTGTATTTACTTTAGAAAATATTAATTTAACTAATTACGGCTCACTTATTTAGAAAATAAATTCTGCTAGTCAATATTGGCCCTAAGAATTTGAAAAATGAGAAACAAAAATCAGGAAAAAAAAAGAAAGAAGGAAAAAAATAACACCTCCTTACAGCCGAGATTCAGGTAATAAAATAACATTAGTTGATAATTCAAGAGTCCAATAAAATAAAATAGAAATATAAAGCAAGCACAGGCTAAGAAGCCAAAATCAAACACACTATCTATCTATACAAGTCAATATATACTGTTTTTGTTGCCACTGTATATGTATAGATGTTGTGGGTACATTTTGTACAGCCAAAACCAACACAATGGATAAGTACGGAGTCAGGATTCAATCAGAAAATGTTAGTATTAAAAAAAAAAAAAGAATTTAAGAGAATTTTGAAAATACAAAAAATATTTATATAATATTTAAAAGAAAATATAAATGCCTAGTCAAGGGACATAGTGAATACGACCACGTTTTAATGAGAAAAAGATTGTTGAGTCTAATTGCAATCGAACTAAATCGACCAATTCTAACTTAATTCAAGTGATTCCGATAAAAAAAAATTCTCACACCTCTATCCAATTCAATGAATCCATTATAGAACATTTTCGGGGCTTAAAGATTAAAAAATGTAAGAATAAAGATTTGGGTCGAAAATAATGGATTAGTGTAAAAAATATTTGGGATGTAAATCTTTTATAACATATACGTTCTCTCTCTATGCGTGAGTGTTGATAATTAGAATGTTAGCATGACTTACTCTGGTTTCAGAATTATGCATGTCATATTGTGTGTTGCCAACGAAGTTCAAAACTTTACATTATGTACTGTGTACTCAAAATAAGTTGGTTCAATAAAGTAATTGTATAATTGTGTTCAAATATTTTTCATTTATATCCTCAAGTTATGCCTTCTTCAGAGTAATACAATGCATCTACACATCATTCTCTTCTTTTTCTAAGTGATGAGAAATTTTCAAAGATAAGGTGGAAGATCCGACTTTGAAACCATTGTCACAAACACGTTGGGGAAGTCATGTTGAAAATCTCAATCTTATAAAAGAGCAAACTGTACAAATAAGAGGCGTTTTACTTGAAAATTTTGAATTCTTACTTGACATGGTAACTTGTACAAGTTGTTACATGCAATCAATACTGTTATTCAGACACAAAAAGACCCACTAATTAATCTCACTACCTGTTTAGAAATTGCTCTATTTATTTTTAGCAATTTAATCTTCTTCTTACGTTTGATTCTTCTCACCGACACTGCATACAAGCAATTTGAAGACTGCTACAAAAATTTCAGTGGCAAGGGTAATTTTTTTTTTGTTTAAAGCAACCATTTTCTATTAAAAATACCCATGAAAATGTTGAGATACCGTTCCAATTGAAATATATGCAATGCTGTTAATGATTGGAGTTTGTATTAACTTATTCGACTAGTTTTTGATAATGTAGTTGCTCTGAGTTTGGATTCTTTGTCAGAACATATATAGGGCTATGAAAATGCGTGATAATGTATACTATGTGTTGATGTTTTGCTGATTTTTTGGATTTTTTGTTAGAACGTGTGATTTACCCAATGAAGATGATTGATATTGTTTCAATATATAATATTGTTCTTTTATTGGATTTGACTTTTCTATGTTGAGTGTGCGTAATACTCTCCTTGTTTCTAATGATACTGAAATATTAAGATACATTTATCTACGATAATTGTTTTCTTAATATGTTGATATCTTAATCCACTTTTATATATGATACTGTTTTATTTAGATAATGGGATATGCTATAATTATATCATACTTTTATCTTTGATATTGTTTTATTATGATAATATTTCAATCTATGATACTGTTGTAATCTATGATATTGTTATTGAATGCAAACAGTATCAATGATCTTATAATACTAACGGAGCATTTTGAGAACATAATGATTACTTCAACTGTTAAATAATCTTGTACTTAGTTCAATGATCTGCGATACTATTATATTATAATATTGTTTTTTTTATAGATAATGTGATATGGTATAAGTGTGCAATGTGTTTATCTTTGATACTATTTTATCAATGATACTGCTTCAATCTACGATACTATTTTATCTATGATACTATTTTATTTAGATAAAGTGATATGGCTAGGGATGGCAATTGAGCCTGGCCGCCCATGGGTTCGGCGGCTCAGCCCGTGAAAGCTTAGCCCGTTATGGACCCGAGCTTGTCCAGCCGAACTGGGAAAAAAAAGAAACAGTTCAGCCCTTGGAATTGACGGGCCAGCCCACGAGCCGGCCCAACTCGTGCTCCACGGTCCTCAGCTTTTAAAAAAAATGGGTGGGTCCTTTTTTTTTTCTTCAACGGCTAGTTTTTTCTTTCATATAAATACCTCATAGACTTTATTTTTCATAAATTCACAACTCTCTCAACCTACACAATCCAAAAAAATTATATTGTCAATATTAGCTCTTTTATTGTGCAATTTATAGTTGAATTTCTACATTTCTACTTTTCTAGTTTTCGTCAATTCTACATTCTACTTCAATATTTCTATTTTTTACATAGATCAATACAACTCACAAGGAAGTGCTGACCTCCAAATTCCTGATGATTTTAGTAGATTAAATGATATTCCAATTCTTGAATTTGGTGATTATTATGGGATTGGGAGCATTGATTTCATTGTCGATTTATAGGATATCAATGAAGAATTAGAAACAACCAACACTACTACAACGACTGGGTCGACTACTAAACGAAGAACTGCAAAACAAAAGGCTTGGTTTTGGGATCATTTCAAATAAGTGTAGACCACTACAACTGTAGACTTACTACCAATCTTCAAGGGAATGTGTAAATATTATAAAAAAAATTGCATGGCAAAAAGGAGGTGGCACAAGCCATTTAAACCAATATTTTCCTAAGGGAATGCAAAAGCACGTATGAGTTGATACCAATGAAGTTCAACTTCATTTCGGATCTCTCGGTGGATATTTTAGTTGTAGTCTGCATCTTAACAATTGGATGTATTCACAAGACTTTATGCATCGGGAAGTCATGACTCGTTGGTGGTCATTGGTGAGTTCTCGCTTAGCATAGTAGAAAGCCCTCATTTCACCAAATTTGTACAAAGATATCTTCAACCAAGGTATGTGCACTTTGCTAGAAATACTCATTGTGCTAATATTATTGCTTTATGTAATAAAAAGAAAGAATATATACTAAACGATTTAACTAAATATTCTGGTGTTGTATCATTCACTTCGGACTTATGGTCCGGTATAAATCATAAGGGATATATTATCGTCACTTTACATTATATTGATAAAATATGGATTGTACACAAAATAATAATTGCTTTTAAAGTAATTGACTACTTTCATAATGGGATACAAATTTTTACTTATTTAATGAATACTATTAGAGAATTTAAGTGCGAATCTAGAATTCGCTGTTTCACAGTTGATAATGCTGCGTTTAATAACATAGTAATAAATAAATTAGTTCGAGAATTAAATCTGAATTTTGGTAGAATTTTATTTCATGTTCGATGTGTATGTCATATTTTTAATTTAATTGTCCAAGTTGGTTTAAAGTATATAGGCCCAAAATTTGAAAAAATTAGGTATGCCCTAAATTATATTATTGCTTCACCTTCTCGAAAATAAGTATTTGATAAATTATGTGTAGTAAATTCCCTTCCAACAAAATCTTTGTGTACATATATAGGCAATAGGTAGGACTCCACTTATTTAATGCTTCAAACATGTGAAGGTTATGAAAATTATTTTCATAACAGTCTATTATAATGGCTAACATTCACACGGTCTAGAATATGATTTGCAAACACATGATTGGGAAATCGTATTCCATGTGAGAAAATTTTTAAAAAAAAATTTCGACACCACAAATGCATGTGCTGGATTATATTACCCTACAAGTCCATTGGTTTTAAATTATTTTTATTTTGCAAATAATTTTAGTAGGTATAAGACATTTGCAATTTTTTCTGATATTGTAATAGCAATGGAGATTAAGTTTAGAAAATATTGGGAACAATTGCCAGTATTGTTCATGTTATCATAAATTACAGACCCTAGAGTAAATTTAGAACGTACAAAACATACTATTTCGAAAATTTCTAATAAGCTAAGTTACAAGAATCTAATAACTTATGGTAATTTAGAAAAAACATTATGTAAAATATATGACATTTGTGCGGCAAAAACCAATAGAAACGTTAGAAGACCTCTTGTACCAATCCCTTCTTCGTCATCAAATGACGCTAACAATTATTGGAGTTTCCTTCTTCTTAGGAGACTCAACAATCTAGTTATTCTTCTTCGCTTTTCCGTGCTACAAATGTAGAAAAAAATATTAGAGACGTACCCTTAGAGTTAGCTAGATATTTTGGTCAAACATTCTTAATATGTTAGATAAGATGAAAAAAATAATTTGGATATAATTAGGTGGTAGAGATGAAACGAGCGTCAATACCCAATTGTTTCTATTACAGCACTCAATCTACTAACACCTCCGGTATCAACTGCTGCATCAGTCTACTTTTAGTACAGGTGGCACCATTCTGATGATATGAGGTCAAGACTAGAACCAAGCATATTAGAGAGTTTAACGTGTTTAAAAGATTGGGAGGATGCAAAACTTTGAATTCAAGATAAAGTAGACCTCATATTGGCCAAAAAGGTGCAAGAGCTGGCCACATAAAATTCAAGTATAGTTTGTGTAAATTTATTTAATTTTTCATAATTTTAAGTGTTGATATTTAAGTTTACCAAAAATTGTACACATAAGAACATGTTCGTATACAATTTTAACTCCACCTACGCTAAAAGTAGTTGGTCACAAGCTTGAAAAAAAGGATGAGGGTTTTAAAAGTCAATTTTATCATAATTTATTTCATTTTAAATTTTTAAACTCAAAAAAATAAAATCTATGATGTTGATATTGAATGAAAACATTATCAATTATCTTGTACTACTAATGGAGCATTTTGAAAACAATATTACTTCAACCATTAATTCAACCATTAAAAATATTTTGTACTTAGTTTTATCTATGATACTGTTCTATCATAATATTGTTTCAATCTATGCGCTAAGGCATACTTATACCATGCATTTATCTGTGATAGTGTTTTATCTATGATAATGTTTCAATCTATGATATTGTTTTATCTATGATACAAGTATATTATGATACTTATATGATATTGATAATAATCTATTTTGATACTTTTAATACTGTTATTGTTTATGATGCAGCAAAACAAAAAAAATCATTGGATGTAAAACAATAGGAAAAAATAAAGTTGTTCTTATTCTAAGAAAAATAATAGTGGAGAAGAAGGTCTACCTATAATATCGGTCTAACCTCCAAACAATAATCAGGGAGGTGAAAGGAATATCGTTAACAAAAGTACTGGATTGAAGAAATTGCCATTTTTGACATCTTGTCAAGTTGATCTTGGATGACAAGATTGACAGATATTGTTGTCGTCAGAGTGATATTGATTTGTACATAATCATCGAGTGCTTCAATGAGTCAAAAAAAGGATTTTTTAATAAACAGATGCCATCTCAAGTTCAAGAAAGATGATGTGAAGGGTATATTTGGCTTCGTTGATGGAGAAAATCAAATTGTGGTTGAAAAATAAAAGCTAGCCTTGGGGTTAGATTTTTTCAACTGAAGGTTCAAAGGATGTAGTAGATTAACAAAAAATATAATCGCTACACAATTAAGTAAAAAAATTATTGAATGGATTGCTATGTTGTTAATTGAGAAAGAAATGGTTGAACAACAAGATTATCTAAATTAGATTAATTTACTTAATCTAAAATTAAGTGAATGTTTAGAACATTTTTGGTCTTGTTATTTGATTATAATATAAATATTTTGTATAATACATTTTGTTACCATTTTATTGTTGAGTTTAAGTTAACAATTAGTTCCGTAAAACTCTTTATGGATTTTGAATATATACTAAGATTTGGGCTCATAGAGAGCCCAAGTTATGAAGTTTGCCTCAGGCCCCAAAAATCACAGGACCGGTCATGGTATCTCCTCCTATGTATTAAGGAAAAATATTGGGCCGATCACTGATGATACCGCAGTAGGCTTCGAAGTCATATGGCCCAAACTTAATTCAATTAAAGTACACTTCATTGCTAAAAGACCAATGTGCCCATACAATTGCAAAAACTGCCCATTCAGACACGAAAAGACACACTAATTAATTTTACTACCTGTTTAGAAAATCCTCCATTTATTTTTAGCAATCTTCATCTTCTTCTTGCATTTGACTCTTCTCACCGATGCCACAAACAAACAATTCTAAGGCTGCTACAAAAATTATGACCAATTGTAAACCATTCAATCACAAAATGTTAGTATGAGAAGTCAAGATTCAATCACAAAATGTTAGTATGAAAAAAAAATTAAAGCGAAGTTTGACAATATGGAAAAATATTTATTCAATATTTAAAAGAAAATATAAACGTCTAGTCAAGGGACGTAGTGAATACGATCAAGTTTTAATGAGAAAAAGATTGTTAAGTTTAATTGCAACCGAACTAAATCGACCAATTATAACTTAATTCAAGTGGTTTCGAAAAGAAAAAATGCCCACACCTCTATACAATTCAATGAATCCATCATAGATTATTATCGATGCTCAAAGATTAAAAATTGTAAAAATAAAGAATTGGGGCAAAAATAGAAAGGAGAAAACAATGGATTAGAATTGGGGCTGAACGACTATTTGCAATTTTGTTTGATACTGAATAAATGTTTTATTTGCAATTATGTAGTTGCAAGTTTGAATGGCATTTAAAATGTTGGAGTTGAACTGTAGAATGTGCAACATGATAGAACAATAGTATTTTAATGAAAAACATTATCTTAAATATAACAGCCAGGGATTAGAGTCAATTGTGAAACTGTATTACTACATATTGTTCTTAATAAGATATTATTTGTGATACTGATTTATTAAGATAAATATCTTGTGATACTGTTTTGTGAAATAAATATTGCTTTCATTAATTCGACCAACAAATGATTACAACTCAATTGTGTTTGTATATATTAAAAATATAATATCTCTCCATCAAAAAAATTTAAAAAAGAAACAATAATATCTTTCACGGGAAGAGATTCTTAGGCCAATTAATCCTTGTAAATCTTTTTATTATAATTTCCCAACTTTTCACACCTTCAACATCGTATCATACGAACTTGTTCGTCCCTTGATCTAATTCACTTCGTTTTAGGTCTTCCAGATGGTCTCTTGTAGTTGGAGGCAAATGTCAAACTCGGCAGAATTTTCAAATTCCAACCTCATTGAGGTGGGGATAGGATGTATAGCTTCTTCATATGACTTGTAGAAGGTTGTAACATGAAAATAATAATCAACAATTTCATCAACGCGCCTTCCAGACCTATTAATTGCAGCAATTGCATGCACGCATGGAAACCCATTAAGCTACCACTGGGAACAAGAATGGGTACTTTGCGAATTTCCACACAATTCGATGGATCATAGAAGACTTCAAAAATGGTTTCAAAAGACCGCTTGATATTCCATGATCGACATTCATCTGCATATCCCTGCAACTTCTCTATCATCTTCGGACAGATAACCCCAGTCCACTCACATCATTCAAAACTCAAACAAAATCAATATATTATAATTGAACAGTATCATAGAGCAAAGAGTAGTATCACAAAGCAAAAAACATCAGTATCAGAGAACAACGAAAACAATATCATATAGCAAATAAAAACAGTATCATAAAAGTAAACATGTCAACCATCCGCGTTATGGGAAAACTCCTACAGTCAACTATCCATGCGTTCAAAGTCTCAGTTGCATTTGATAACACCTCTCCATACCGACATCTAGAACTATGAGCGTTTGACCAATTTTCAAATGGTAACCCATATAGAAACCTTTGAAAAGCCACCACCGTTGAATTTATCCCTCAAATTTACTTTAATGTGTTGTAAAAAGAAAAAAATGATTCGATGTAGGGAATGCCTTAGGCAACGTTCCATTAACCTAACATTCCGATCAGACACAAATGTAAGCTGCCTAGTACTTTGAACAATAATGCGCATATGCTCCAATAACCACAATCAATTATCATAGTTCTCAGAATCTACAACAGGCATAAGCCAATGGATACAAGCCTATACACAAAATAATAATATCACTAACGGAATCTTATAAATCATATCATAACAATATCAAAAAATGATACTATATAAAAAAGCTTATTCATAATGATACTATATATTGTTATAAATAAAACAGTATCTCACCTTGGATTCCGTTTTTTACGGTTGTAGACAACAAGTTACCTTTGAACTTTCCTTTCAAAAATGTTCCATCGATAAACATCATGAGACGACAATGATTAAACCCATAAATGCACGCATGGAAAGAAACAAACAATCTTTGGAATCTCTTGAAACCATGGTTCACCTCTAAAGCAATATGATTTTCATGATTAAGTGACCTTGCGGCATCAATGTACCAATATAACTGCTTGAAAGATTCACATGGATCACCAAAAATCAATCCATTCGCTCTCTCCATTGCATTCCAATCCTTCTCATAGTTTATCGTGTAATCGTAACTTGTTAAAAAATGTGAAACCATGTCATTAAAAACACAATGTTGGTTTCTCCCTCAATATATGGACAATCAAGCCTGAAATTAACTTACAACTCAATCTCTCACTTTTTTCTTTCATCAACATTATAGGGCAACTATGTTTGTTAACAAATTTTCGTATGTAACAAAAACCTCTAACATTTGACACTGTTGCACAAACATACCACCTACGATCATTGAAATATTTGTTTGAACACTGCGCATCTACCCTACCATTGTTATTTCTCATGTAATCAAACTTGAATCATTTCTCAATCAAATATTTACATAAAGCATCTCTAAATTCAGCTTCTCTTCTATCGAACCTATTTCCAACATGAGTGATTACACTTGACCAACTAGATGAAAGTAATGCCTTACTATTTGTTGAAGAACACTATGTAATATCACATTTCCATCATTTTCACAAATAGTATCACAATCACGTGATACTATTTTACAATCAAGTGATATTGTTTTACAATCTGAAACACTAATATCGACAAAGTTCAAATCAAACGTGGAAATCAATGAAATCATGGTCCTAAATTCTTCTTTATTTCTCTGAAAACACATTTCATGCCCATGGATAGAATAACGCAATAAAATATTGTCAACTTCTAATGAACTCCAATTATCACTCAATTTTTGCAAAATACCATTAAAATCACTACCAACAGTAACTTTAATAGAAAACGTGTCTGAAGTATACTTACAAAGTAAAATCAGGTCATCTTACATGATTGAGAAGAAAAATAGCACTAGAAAACCATGAAATCCTGAAATTATCACTTATGAAAACAATGTAGAAAGTTTGGGTAACTGGCGGCAAATCACGTAACGCCGGCAACGGGATGTGCCGACGAGGTGCAAGAGTCGACAAGGAGGGGTACAGGTGATGGGTCAGGGATACAAATTGTTAATTTGGGCAATGGAGATAGGTTAGGGTGAGATATGTGTGGGATTTGGGAATATTAGAAAGAGCAAACGCCAGGACATTTTACCCTTCTAATTTACTCCATGTGATAGGCATGTGCAAGCCTAATGGCCATATTTGACGAAAATAGTCTAAAATGACTAATTGCGCACAAAAAAATAGGTTGAGGATATGAGTGGGAAGAAAAAAAATAGGGACTGAGATTGCACAGAGGCCATAAGTTAGGGACCAGTTTGCAAAAATCCCTTTTTCTCTTATTCTTAGTTTTTATATAATTTTTACTTATTTAAAGACAATAACATTTTTTTTCTTTTTAAAATATTTTAGCTTGTTAAATGAAGTGACAACATTGCTCTTTCCTAAAATGGCTCATTAAGCTCACTCAAAATTTTACTAAAAAAAAATAAAAAGGTTTCCAGCTATGAACTCTACTAATTTATGAAAGGTTGGAGATGAGATTGTGTGAAGAAAAAAAAAGTTGAATATAAGATTGAGACTCTGAGAAAATGTTAAAAGTAAGAAATTTATCATAACTTCAACCCAAAAAGTAACCATTGCAACACGTGGATCTTGAACAACCTCTGCACAAGAACAATCCACTTTTCATGTACGATTTGGATATAGAAGTTACTATGTTTGAGTTTGTAGATACTAAATCGAGATTCGGCGACAACTCTATTCAACTTTGAAATATTTCATACTCGTGTTTCTATTGGTGAAAATGGCCTCAAACTCAAAGTGATCCATCAACAAATTAAAACTTGGTTTTTTCTGTCAATAATTGCATTCACAATACTAGGTTGAACAAGTAGTATAACTCATGGTTTTAAAACTTCAGATGTGGATCGTATAATTCTATAATTTTGCGATTCGAAAATGATAAAAACAATCACATCTTGTTGTAGGATCTTAAAATTATAGAATCTTACAATCTCATTGTTAGGTTCTAACGATCCTTCCAATCCTTCCAATTTTTTTTTTTATCATTATAGACATTTGGGTTGTTGGCCATTGGGCTGAGTTTCATTTTGAAATAAAACTCAAATTAAATCTTACAAAGAAAGGCAAAACAAAATGGCATAAATTAGAATCTCTAATATTAAATATATTATCCTTTGTTATCTGTCGCCACTTGTGCAGATCGACGACAGGATTCCTTTGTTCGTAGTATTTTTTAACTCTTGTTCTTTCTACCTTTTCTTTGATCATTTTTAAGACAACTCATTTGCATTTTTCATTCGTAAAAATAGACTTGGTTTTCTAGCTCATAATGTTGTAATTGTTCATATGATTTATAGTTGTATGTAATTTGTGCACATATCCCTGGAGGTGCAGATTGATGAGCATAATTTTAGTGTATATTTTACCTAGTTATCTTATTTTATTAGTTATTATTCATTAATAAAAGTACCAATTAATGTCTTATTTTGATTATTACCAACTAAAAACAATTATGAAGATTCGTGGACCAAGGTAAAAGTTTTTAGAAGTATGTGATCAAGTTTAAACCTTTGGAGCAAAAAGGACTAAATCTGCATGGGGAACTTCAAGTGAGGACCAAATCACAAAACTAGTGAAACTTTGGGGACCAAACGTGCAAAATCTGGAAATTAAATTAAATTTGTGGCAAAAGTTCACTGTTTAGCAAACCGCGGTTCGACGTCAGCTTGTCTAGCCGTTTTTTTTTCTTATTTTCTGTTGTAAGTTGTGGTCTTTTTTGTCTTTTCACGTACACGAGTTTTAATACGAAACCAAAATTTTAAGACAACTAGTGTTTGACAAAAAAGTGCAGAGGATGACAAAACAATATTGAACTAAACATGCCCACAAAACTTAAATTTAATTTATTTTGTTAATGACCAAAAAAATATTCAATAGGTATTAAATAACTTAGATTATATTACATAATTTGTTATTCTGTAACACTGACTCCTAAACATGTTACAACTTGTTATTGGTTAATTGCATGTAACACGTATTATTGATACATTATTTTGTAACACTGATGTTAATATGATATTTTGAATGAGCACTATATTTTTGATATTTAAATGTTCTTGATTGAATTGTTACACGGGAATACAGATTATGTTACACTTATGATATATGTATTCCAATTAATTCTGATTTTTAAGGATTCTGTTAATATAACAATAAAAGATTTTGTAATATATATTCCAATCAATTCTGATTTTTAAAGATTCAGTTACTATATGTAATATATAGTATAATAAATTAAAATATGTTATGAAACTAGAAAAGTAGAGAGAGAAAAAGAAGAGAATAAAGAGAGTCAAAACTCAAGTGTGTAAATTTATTATAACAATGACCCTTATTTATAAGGTTCCAAATGGAGTTACAACCTGATTAAAATACACTCTTCTGGAGTAAGTAGATAATTACATAGACATCTAGATACAACTAAATAGTCATTCATCGTTATCTATAATTTTACAACAAAATTGGGAGGGAAAAGAGGAGAATTTAAGGCCAACCTTGGAGAGGGAATAAGTGGGGAGAATCTGAGAATTTGGGGCTGAACTTTTGAGAGAAAAGGAGAGTGTGGAGGGTTCAAAAATGTAAAAGGAATGGAGGAGGAATGTGAGTTGGTCATGGGGCAATGTTTGGTTTATCATGTAGGGTGGTGTTGACCAAGTGTGAAGGGGAAAAATGAAGGAAAAATGGAGTTTTTAGGGGGCAAGTATGAGCAAGAAAATGGAGAAATTGGGGGTTGGTTATGGGGTAATGGGGTGTTGACTTATCATGAGGTGGTGTTTTTGGGTTAAATCTGGAGCAGTTTTGGGTGATTATTATGCTGGGTAATGGGGCGGTTTTTGGACTAGTTATGGGTGGGTCTTTGGGCTGGTAATTTGGCTCCAATATGGACATGTTTTAAAAAGAAAAATGAGTTGGTTTGAGTTAATTTAGTGGGACAAATAAGATTTAATTCATATGAAGCGATTTTTCCATAAGATGAGTCACTTGTGAATTTAATTAATTCTAAATAAAATAAGAAGACTCGTCATATGAAATAATTCAATCCATCTATTAAATAAAAAAAATAAGACAAGTGCGTGTAACATTTATAGTAACCAAACAATTAAATTTGGGATTTTTAAGAGTTATCGCAGCGAAACGGTGAACTAACTAAATTATTTTCAAAGTTAAAATAAAAAATTTTGTCGTTAAAGTTTTAAAAAAAAATGTCGCTACACGTGATTCTTTTTAGAAATATAATATAATTTAATATTTACGTGCACGAGTTTTAGTATGAAGTTGGAACTATATAAAGACCGAATCTAGGTCGAGTTAAGGAAGGATGACGCCGATTCTAGGTCGAGTTAAGGAAGGATGACGCCTAGAAACAACAAGAAAAAATCATGTGACGAACAAGACTTTTATAAAAATTTCTTTTCCTTCAATCCATGCCGTGTTGTATCAAATCTTTTGTTTTTAATTTTATTATGTTCTGCTAACTTTATTGAGCCAAGTTAGACGGTGAAATCTTGTTTAAATGAATTGATTATCTTGCTATTCTTTTAATTCCATTTGCGGGCTTTAACTTTCATGGGTCGTTCTTGTGAGATTAATTAAAGGAATATTCTTTCATCTTAAATATAATGCATTCTTGATAGTTAGAAATTAATTTGATTAATTCGTACTTGGTGCATAAATGCGTTATATTAGTTTCTTTTGATTTTCCGTTATCTTGCTATTGATTTGGGATACATAGAATGCTTAGAATGCGAAACTTTTGGTTCTTTGTTTTCTTTTAATTGAGTTTAATGCGGAAAACGCTTAAGTAATTTAAAATCGAATCAAAGGGATGTCGATATTAGATTTCTTCTTTTTTATTTAAATGATAACTATTTTAAGACGACAATAGATTGATTTTGAGTTGTAGTTCGTTGTTTAGAATTAATCAATAATTGGATAATTGTTAAGTTAAGCAACGGTTGATTTCAAAACTTTGGTACTTTAAACCACTTGAATATTGAACTTAACTTTCTACCAATAGTTAATTAGTCTTTAATTTAAATTCTTCCAACCAAACTCCCTTCGAATCAACTAGCCTAGGATAACGGTTAATTCAGATTAAATTAGACTTTCTTAATTGTAGTCCTTGTGGGATTGACATCGTTGCTATTTTTTCTATATTCCAATAAATTTGTGCCCTTGCGATATATTTAAAAATTGAGAACTAGACTTCGTTTTTCTAGCTCATGATGTTGTAATTGTTCATATGATGTATGGTTGTATTTGATTTGTGCACATATCCATGGAGATTAATGGTGCAAATAAATTTGTCATATAAAAATTAATTGTAGTTAAAATTTTGATCTTAAAAATAAAGTGAAGTCGAAGCATACTTTGATTTGAGTTTTGGTTCAACAATTGATGAACTTTTCATGTTACTCTTCTTAATTTGACCTTTTTTGTATTTCAAAAATCAATTGTGGCCATTTATAAAGTTTTTGCAACCTTGGTTTTATTGTTTAATTTTGGTTAATTATAGTTGCTATTTTGTTATTTAGAATAAGAGCCTGCTTGTTAAAGATTAAAATCTGGTTTTTGGTTTTTTTTTTTTTTTTGTGTGTTTTGACCAATTGACTAAAGCATGTCACGTGGAAAGGAAGAAACTTAAATGACAAAAAGGACCCTGGTTTGGAAATTGCAACCGCAATATTTGACCAAATTATCTGGCTGGAAAATGTGTATGACGCCTGGAGATTTGGTAGGGAAGACTTCCGAATACATGTATATTCAAGGGCAGTTTCGGAACTTAGGCTACTGATTTTTTGGCTTTGGCAGTAAAAGAACTGACATTGGTAGGCCATCCTATGAAAAAAATATAATAACTGTTCAAGAAACCAGTTTTTAATCTGCAACAAACAGGCGCTAATTGACATCTATCTATGTTTTAATATTTTGAATTACTAATATTTAATAGAATATTACGATCCTCAATCCGTTGAGCATTAACCTTTTACCGATCCAACTCAAATTACGATCTTAACAATCTTGGTATAACCCTCCATTTTAAGCTTATCTATTCAACAAAATAATTGTTGAATGATCATATAACTTTATTGAACCAACTATTTTTAGTATACAGTACATGATGAAAATTTTGAACTTAGTAGGCAAGTTACAATATGACTCGCATAATTCTGAACCAGAATAACACAAATAAACACTGCATGAAAATAAATATAAAGATTAAAGAGTACTACAAACATTTTAAAGGAAATGAATCTTAATACTTCCGTAGGCTAGAAGATAAAGCTTATTTGCAAGATGAACTGGCGTCTACCTTAACCATCAATGGGAGGGCGGTAGGGTGTAGCAGTCAAGTAAAGGTTCTTTTTTCTCATTCCACTTATTCCTAGTAGCTCAGTCATGTCCATATCATTAGGGTTCATTCCTTTGGGAAGTTTCCAGTTAAAGTGGTAAAGAAGTTGTGCCAAAGGATACTCAATATTTGCCAAGGCGAAGTTCATACCCGGACAAAACCTCCTTCCTGATCCAAATGGAATATATTCGAAGTTATTTCCCAAGAAATCAACAGAACTATTTTCAAATCTCTCTGGTTTAAAGCTTTCTGGTTCATCCCAATATTCTGGATCTCTTCCCAAAGCCCATATATTAACCGTTACTTTTGCTTTCACAGGTATAGTATACCCATTAACTTCACATTCTTCCCTGCATGCTCTTGGTAGTAAAGGAACGACAGGGTGCATCCTCAAAGATTCTTTGATTATCAACTTGAGATATTATAGTTTTTGAACATCACTTTCGTTGATAGACTTCTTTCCTTTAAAAGCTTGTCTTATTTCAGCTTGCGCCTTTGCCATCACACGTGGATTTCTCATCAATTCTGTCATCATCCAATCCATTGCTGTAGTTGATGTTTCAGTCCCTCCTGTAAACATGTCCTGTAACAATAACACCATTCTTATTGTTGTGAAAAAACAATTATAACAGTTAAGAAAAAATAAGTAATTAAAAAACTTACGAAAATTATTGCTTTGATGTTGTCGTTTGTTATTGGAATACCAAGTTCCCCACTTTCTTTCAATCTAAGCAGAACATCTACTATGTCTTCACCACCCAACTCTCCATTGCCTCTTTTCCCTGTAGCTAGTTTATCTTTATGCTCATCGATGATGACGTCAAGAATTGAATCTAATTGACGACGCATCTTCACCAAGTTAAATTTATTCCAAGTGATGTACTTAAGGAACTTCATTGAGGGGAAGAAATCAGCCAAATCAAATCCCGCGGCCAAGGCTACCCCTTTCTTCATGAACGCTACCAAAGTTTCTTGGTCTCTCAGTAGCTCACCAAATGCTGCTCTAGATGTGATTGAACTTGTGAATGAAAATATCTGGGTAGTTAGATTGATGAGTTCTCCAGAAGATGATTCAAAAGATTTAATAAGGCATGAAGTCTCGTCTAGCCTTATATGGTTGAATGAGCGGACATTTTTGCTACTTAAGAGCTCCACAATGCATACTTTACGCATTTGCCTCCAGTAGTCATTATAAGGACTAAAAGCAATGTCGGTATAATCATACCACAAAATCTTCATCCCTATACTTTCTGGCCTATCTGCAATAGCTAGATCATGAGTTGTCAATACATCTTTAGCAAGTTGACGTGATGATATGACGATTGTATAAACTTCACCAAGCTTGAAATGCATGATTGGCCCATATTTTTTAGCTAAATTTCTGAGGGAACGGTGTGGGAGTGGACCCATCATGTGGTGTAGGTGTCCAATAAAAGGTAGCTTCCATGGACTTGGAGGCAATTTTTTATGCTTATCAAGGGAATTCGATTTATTCCATCCCTTAACCAACAAGTTGATGATGAAGGATATGAAAATCAAGAAAGCAATGAAGTTAAAAGAGATAAGCTGGATCTCCATTTTGCTGCCTATTTGGTTTGTTATTTAGAATGCATGCAAATTGTCTCCTATTTATAGTGAAAGTAAAATTGTTGTCATTTCTATTCTATTGGGCTAATAGTTACTTGTTTCATTTTGTTGAATACTTTAGTGGATTGAATTTGACAATTTTGGAAAATGCTGACTATCTTGTCTCTAACCAGAAAGAAAGATGCGACTAAAGGTTAATAGCGCATTTAAAATTTGTTACACGAGTAAGACTCTTTTTGTTTATTTTTTTGATTACTCGTATTTTTTGTAACACAAGGATTTTGCATGACCAAACAACACAAAATAGATATTAATTAGAGCCTGTTTGACAGAGATTATAAACCAGTTTACAAATTAATATTGGTTTATTTGAGGCGAAATTGTTGACTTTTCAAACAATTTTAATGTAAAATGACAAAATTGTCCTTTTTAATTTGAAATGACATTTTATTGATTTAGAGTAATATGATTATTTCATGTTAAAAGTAAGTTGAAAAGTCAAATATAATGGCTAAAATAAACCAATTTTAGTTTATCTATAAACTATATCTAAAAACGGGTGCTTGAATATTATTAGGTTGGACAATGTTGTGCGATTTATATCCCGCAAGTGGACGGATCGTGGACAAGTAATATAGTGATAAAATAAAGTGTCGAACCCACGAGGACTAGATACTAAATTACCAATTAATTTCACAACTCAAATTTTAACAATGGAAAGAAACACAGATTCAATTTTTGATTCTTAAGATTCTAAACTAAATTGAAAATAACAATAAGTAACTTAAAAAAGGTAGGAACGAATTCAAGATCTACTAACTCTAGGATTTGTGAATCCACCAACACTTTCCTTAATCAAATATCTGTTTAACTGTTTTAGCTTATAATTACCATAGATTGAAAATCAGTGTTCCTAAATTAATCGAAAGCCTCTCTCGATGGTCAATCAATTCTATATGTTATGTGAACTTCATTATCTCTAATTAAGCTTCGAACATAAACACATGCATTAAAATCGCAGGAACACCTCAATAGATTTCATAAAGCATAATAGTAATCTCTATCTATTATTGGACCCTATGTTATTCAATACCACGTGCTTAATCTATATTGAATCTCTCGACTTCAATATAGATCACAATATATTCTAATGGTGATCAGGCATTAAAATAATAGAAAAACTGCATAAAGAATAATCAATCCACAAGCAATTAATTACTAAAACAGAAAAACTTCTAATTAATTAAAAATCATGAGGTTTCATCGTTCATCCTAGAAAAAGTAAATTAGCCGGACATGATTTCGTCAATTATGACAATAATTGACTTCATCATAATCCGGCAAAAGAAAAAGAAGAAGAAATAAATACAACCCGTGACTCCGGCTGAAGAATCCTCAATCCCGAGCCTTGATCCTCGATTCTCCTCTTGTATCTTGTTTCCAAAATTCGTCCCTTTTGTTATGGCTATCATCTGCCTTTTATAATGCTCTCAAAAAGACTCCAAGACGTGTGTTTAAGTTGTTGAATTGAATCTGGAGTTGTAGAATTTTAATCCAAACAGGTTTCTGCCCAAAACTGCCCGATTAGCCTATGCGATCGCATGGCTTTGATAGCTGCGATCGCATGGTTGATCCTTTTAACATTCTGCTGAATTTTTCACCCTCTTGCGATCGCACCAGGATAACACCATGCGATCGCATGGTTTATCCTGGTTCTGAATTTGAATTTCGCGCTTTGGTATTTGCACATCAAACCCCTGAAGTTTCATTTCTTTAGCAATTGGTCCCATTGTCTTCATTTTGCTCTCTTTTCATCCAATTGATACTTGACTTTGATTATTTCCTAAATTGACAAGAAAACAACATGCAATTAAACTGAAAACAACTAAGAGTACTCATAATTGTCTCTTTTTGTGAGTCCAGATAAGTACAAAATCGTACTTATCAGACAATTAGGACAACCGTTACACATTTAAATCCCATGAATATTATTAGGTTGGACTCACAGAATCAATTTCAGTGACTTAAAGGGTTGAATATTATGAAGTTTAATTACTAAATATGGAACTCTTTATGAGCATGCCAACAAATTTAGGGACTAAACAATTTTTTAACATACCACGTGTTGTCTTTTGTACTGGGAAAGGAGGCTTAAAATTTAAAAGAAGGTTAAAAATGAAAGGATGCACATATTTCACCACATGTTATGACTATTAAACGTTGTCAAAATTGAAAGTTACATTAGCTAATTGTCAAATTGGATTTTAACCTTAACTAATTGTCAAATTGGATTTAGGTATTAAAATAACATTAATTAGTTGATACTTCATGGGTCCAATAAAATAAGATATAAATATAAAGCAAGAACAGGCTAAGAAGCCAAAATCAAACAAACTATCTATATGGCTATACAAGTCAATATATACTGTTTTGTTGAGTTTACTAGCCAAAAATCAGGAGAAAAAGATTGTTGAGTTTAATTCCAATCCAACATAATCGATCAATTAAGGAATAGTCTTAAAATAAGTTTCATTCGTTTAACATTCGAATTTTCTACAACAAAGTTATTCAGTTACAAAATAAAAAAAAATAAAAAAAAAATGATTCAATCAATCAAGTGCAAAGAATACATATGTGGAGTAGTTTACCAACTGTATGACATCTCTTTCGTTGGGAATTTCGTGTTAAAAAGTGAAAGAAAATAATGTTTAACATTATTTCGTACAGTTTGTACAACTTTGAAGTTTTTTCGAACAATGTGATAATTTAAGTTTTAAATGTTAATGTGTAAATATTTTAACATAATAAAATAATTAATAAAACAAGGTTTTATCTCATTTGTTGTTAATGATAACTTAATGTTAAGTTGTGGAGCTTAGTTAGTGTTATCTTTGGATTTTTCTTTAATGATATATAGGCAAAGTAGTTTACTAACTATACGTACGACTTTTTTTCTCTAACTATAACGACGACAAAGTCTACCTATAGCGGCGACAATGTCATCTCCATAGGTGATCTTTTTTTTTTTTTTTAATCTTAGGTATGGAATTTGATTTTTCACTAATATTTATTTTTCACTTTATAAGCAATTGTATAAAATGCTGCTCATTGAACTAATATATATTATAAAAACAAATATAATCACAAGAATTCATTTGTCTTTAATGGTTTGGTTGAAAATTCACAACTCCTAGGTCAGTGGTTCAAATCATGTTATATTCATTCTAAAATAAAAAGGGATAATTAGCTCATACACCCTTTTTTTAATAAAAAGTTGAAATATACCCAGTTTTTAAAAAATTTAATTTTTACCCCACGTGTAAATAATACTTATAAAAAATACCTCAAAAATTACATCTTAGGTGTGGTAACACATGTGTTACCCGTGTCAAATTGATTTTAATGAAATTGAGGAAGTAACATAGGGTAACAAATACAATAACATATATGTTACACGCGTAAAAATATTGTTTTTAAAAATATAAATTGGAAATATTTGATTTTAGACCAAACTAATGTATTTTAAAAAAAACATTTACATGGAGATAAATCATAAAATAGCAATTGTATTTATTGATATTAAAAATGAAAAAATTAAATATATTGTTTTTATTTAACATAATTCGTAATTCAGAAAATTATAGAAGGATATAATTTGCTAAAAATTGAATTTAATAAAATTGAGTAAGTAACATAGGTTAACAAATATGGTAACATATATGTTACCCGATTGTAGATGAAATTAATGTACTTTTTAAATACATTTACAACAATATAAATTATACAATAGTAATTGTACAGAAAATGAAGAAGTAACATAGGATAACACATGTGTTACCCGTGTCAAATTGTTGATATTAAAAGTGAAAAAATTAAATATATATATTTTTTCAATATAATTCGTAATTCAGAAAATTGTAGAAGTATATAATTTGCTAAAAATTGATTTTTATGAAATTGAATAAGTAACATAGGTTAACAAATACAGTAACATATATGTTACCCGCGTAAAAGTATTGTTTTCAAAAATAAAAATTGGAGATATTTGATTGTAGACGAAATTAATGTATTTTTTAAAAACATTTACAAGAAGATAAATTATAAAATAGCAATTGTATTGTAAATAAGGAAATAACATAGGGTAACACATGTGGTAACATGTGTGTTACCCGTGTCAAATAGTTGTTTTTAAAAGTGAAAAAATTAAATATATTATTTTTATTTAGTATAATTCATAATTCAGAAAATTGTAAAATGATATAATTTGCTAAAAATTTATTTTAATGAAATTGGGGAAGTAACATAGGTTAACAAATACAGTAATATATATGTTACCCTCGTAAAATTATTTTAAATAAAAATTAAAATTAGAAATATTTGATTTTAGAAAAAATTAATGTATTTTTTAAAAACATTTACAAGAAGATAAATTATAAAATAGGAATTGTTTCCACTATGTATAGATGTTGTGGGTTCATTTTGTACAACCAAAACCAACACAATGGATAAGTACGGAGTCAGGATTCAATCACAAAATGTTAGTATAAAAGAAAATAAAAATAAAAAAGAAATTTAATTGAATTTTGGAAAAACATAAAAATATTTATTTAATATTTAAAAGAAAATATAAACGCCTAGTCAAGGGGCATAGTGAATACGATCACGTCTTAAATAAAAAGAAAATGTTCAGTTTAATTGCAATCGAACTAAATCGACCAATTCTAACTTAATTCTAGTGCTTCCGAAAAAATAAATGGTCACACCTCTATACAATATTTCAATGAATCCATCATAGATTATTTTCGAGGCATAAAGATTAAAAATTGTAAGAATAAAGATTTTGGGCATAAAGATTTGGGGCGAAAATAATGGGTTAGTGTAAAAAATATTTGGGATGCTTGAGCGGTGATCGCCTCCCCCACAGTGGAGAGGAGATATGTTGCCCACTGCAATTGGCCAAAATAATTGGAAATATTAAATGTTTTTCTCCTTTGGCCAATTGCCTACCTCCATGTAGGCAGTAGACAACATATCTCCTCTCCACTGTGAAGAGAACATCACCACTATATGTTAATCATTTGCAACATACTCTCTCTCTTTCTCTCTCTCTCTCTCTTAGTGTTGATGATTAGAATGTTTAGTATGACTTGCTCTAGTTTCAGAATTATGTAATATGTACTCAAAATAAGTTGGTTCAATAAAGTAATTGTATAATTGTATTCAAATATTTTTCACTTATAATTAGTTGATACTTCATGTGATCCATGTTATAACCTCTAGACAATATCATCTTCATACATTATCTCTGATTGACTGTTGTCAGCATGATGGTTTTATGCAATTATATTAAAAACAGACCTCGTTGTTGTTCCATTCAGGAGTCTCATATACAATTTATAACACACGGGAGTATAACCGTAGGGTTATGATGAAGGTAAAATATTTTGTAGGTTATGTACATCTATAACTATAATATTTATACCACTTCCAATTGTATGTCATTTACAGAAAGAATATGCTTCGTTAAAACCTTACTAGAAAAAAAAATATGGTGGAAAAAAATCCTAGTAAAGGAAAAGGAGTACATAATTCTTTTAATACGTTATTAAAGTTGTCTCATTAAAAACATTGCAATGAAAATCCAATAGGACAAAACCTTGGTGAAGGAAAAGAGTACAACACGTATTTACTCCCCCTCATTATAATATCACTTCAAATCTATATTTCAATCGATTAAGTTCTTGAAAAGTTGAACTATATTCTTTAGGCATATTAAATCCTCCAAAGATTTGTATACATAGTTTTATTAGTCATGCGACATGAGTTGGTTATAACAATATTCATTGTATGCATATATGTCATGCATTGACAGGCAAACAAGATATCAACTTGTGATTACTATACATAAGCTTTTGTGAAATTCATAATGTTAAAAGTCGTGCATTACATGTTACGACTTCATTTTTTCATTTCTTTTTCACATAAATATACACATTTAGGTGCTCGACTATAGGTCTATGAACTTCAGGTTTCTCTAGTCAGTTCATTTTTACTTGCATTGCATCCTTTTATTTGGCCAATTAATTCTTTGATAGTTTTCTTTCAATATCCTCGCTACCTTTCATAATGTGAAGCGCTTCTTTATATACAAAAGTCTTGTCAACAAAATTTATTTTTGAATCCATTTCTTTCTCATAACGACATAACTTAACGAGATCTTTTCTTTTTATTATATCAACTAGCTTAACCACATCTGGAGTTTTATAATTAGTTATGTCTATATACTCTCCAAGAGTATACACCTCTTCAATAAGATCATCTTTATAATTGGCTCCATTTTTAATTTGAGAATTTTTTTAGAATCAAATGTCACCATTCAAGCGTGTCATTAATTTACCAAATATAATGTTATTAGATTGTCCTTCAAGGACGTCAATATAAATTGGAGCATTTACAGTTGGTATATGAGATTTGATTTAATCTCTTTAGTCAGTAAATGCATATGTCAATTGTATAACTTACAAATAAGTTATTTGTCGAAGTTCTGGTTAATATTATCTTGTGCAACGATCTAGAAAACATAATATGCTGTATTTTCATGTATTATTTTCAGCTACTTAATTTTCCTCCCCTGATGTTGAGCAAACCGTCTTATCAAAATGACATTTGAAAAACTTTGTTAATGTCACCCATTAGGACTTAAGATATTTTATAATATTCAAAACTAAACATGTATTTTCAACATTTTTTAATGTCCCATCTCAGTGCACTATGGTGGACCGATTATACATATATTGCACTATCAAAATCATTAGATGGGTAATATTAGGCTATGACCATAAGCCAACTATAGCGGGGATAACTTTGATGTTAGCATGATACGTATAAGTATTTTTGCATATAAAATAGCATTCTCTATACAAAAATGTGAAGCACTTTGTTCTCAATAGTAATGGTTTAGAATTTAATTGGAGTCGTTAACAAACAATATTGCTAAACCATTTAACACCATCTCAACTAACATTTATTAAAAGTTCGAGATTTAGACTCACTAGCATTGACAAGACACATCACCTTCTTGGTTGTAAAATCTGAAAATTATGTTCATAATTTAAAATTTGAGCAAGTAATCTCGTAAACTTCAAATTGCGAATAATAACACAATAAAATCATCAAGTAGATGTATATATCTGATACAAATAATATATAGATGACCAACATAGAGGGTGATGGGACCCCATATATCACCATAAATAATTTTCAAAAATGAAGGAAATTCAGTCCCTATTTTAGGGCGGTGTCCTCAACTTAGATTTGAATAGATTTTAAAAATTCAATGTAAATTTTCGTGTCCCCAACACGGATTTAGTAGATTCAATTGAAATTTAAGTGTCCTCAACTCAGATGTTAATAAATTCAGTTGAAATTTAGGTGTCCTCAACTCAGATTTAAATACATTTTTTAAAAATTTAGGTGTCCCCAATTACTAGTGGATTTCTAAAAATTTCATTAATTAAAAGATTTAAACAGATTTGTATGGATTTCGAGCTCATAAATGTGAATACCAAATTCTTTAGAAATTCTATCACCACCCCCTCAAAATTTCAATCAAACTCTTCTCTTATCCATCTCTTCCTCTCACCTCTTTCATCAATTTATGCCACATGTTTTTGTAGTAAACTTTTGTTCTTGGTTTTCAAATTATATTAGCATGAAAATTTATTGATTTTTTTATTTTTTTTTATTTTAATAATTTTTTTTTTACAATTGGCAAAGATGGTCTTTGAAATTTTATTCTCAATGCTCCGTGACCATTCATTGAACCAAACAATTGGACTGAAAAATATAAATAATCTATTGGCAAATATTAATTAGATAATTAGTCTAATACCGAACAATTAATAAATCTATTAAAATTCATAGAAATCCATAAAAATATATTGAAATTTATAATATAAAATTCTGTTGAAATCTTATAAATTCTGTGGAATTCTATTCAAATTTATGAAATCCATTCAAATTCATAAATATTAACAAATCTTTTAAAATCTAAATTGAGGAGACCCTCCTTAGCTAGTGAAGACCTACAGGTTTATATACCATGAGAATAAGCATCATGGGAGAATTAATTATATTGAAAAAATCTTAGTTATTCTCATTAATAATTCGCATCATAATCATCCATGATGGTTTAACCGGTATTGTTAATCAATAAAATTTCGAAGTATTGAACTTCACGTTCAATACAATTTAGCAAGTATATTTTCTATTTATTTGGTTAACAAGTTTATGTTTCTTGTCTCATAAGAATAGAGAAATGAAGAATAGAGAATTGTCTCATAAGTTTATTGTACTTCTTTAAAAGTATCAATACTCTAATATTACACAACATTAATATTCTGAAATTGTAAAATTGTGCTTCTTTGAGAGCAACAACACGATATTTTTTTCTAGAATATTGATATGTACAAATTTAATCTTCTTCAAAAGTAGTCATACAATATTCGTTTAATTAAATTATGCTTGTTCAAGAGCAACAACACAATATTCTTTTAGAATATTTTCTGTACTTTGTATTTCTTCATAAACAACAATATCATTTTCTTTTAAAATATTGATATTCACAACGTTATACTTTTTCAGGAGTATTAATGCAATATTTTTATAAATTAATAGATCTTATAAAATTACGATCTTCGAGATCAAATAATATTCAGCTGAAATATTAATATAATATTGTGCTACTTCAGAAGCAACAATATATTATTATTTAGGAATATTAGATTATTTAAAGATTTACCTATCATGAGCAAAATCATAATAGATGTTAGATCTTATACAATTACAATCTTCGAGAGCAAGTATTATTATGTCAGAATATTAATATAACGTTGTGCTTCTTCAAGAGCAACAGCAAATAATTTTAAATATTAAACTTTATAAAAATTTGCTCTTCAGGAACAATAGTATAATATTAGATATTTTAAATTACGCTCTTCGAGAGCAAGTAATATTATGCCAGAATATTAAAGTAACGTTGTACTTCTTCAGGAGCAACAACAAATTATTTTGAAAAATTGAATTGTTACTCTTCAGAAGTAATAGCATAATATTCTTTTAAAATATTATATTTATAAAATTATGCTCTTCGTGAGCAATAACTTAATAATAAATCTAACAAATTACGCTCTTCAAAAGCAAGTGTAATCTACTTAAATATCAATATAATAAAAAGATGTGCTTCTTCTAGAAAACCAACGAAATATTCTTCTAGAATATTAATTTTTATAAATTGATATTTTTTCAGAAATACTAGCACAATATTGTTTTAAATATTGATAAATAATAATTCATAATATTCAAGCAATATCAATACAGAAAAATATATAATCAAAGATAATAGCAAATAGAATACTAACATTTGTTCATGAGCATAAAATAAAGATCGTTTTGTTAACGCAATTCGCTTCACCTCTATATATATTGTGTTCATGTAGTAATTTCTCACGAATGAACCGTTTGATCTTGATCGTAGCCGTTGGATTTTAAAAAAATGAATTTTGAACTTTTTGTCTAAATTTGATGATTATCAAACCATAGAGTATTGAGTTATCAATGTTTGATATCAGCTGCGCACACTGTCCAAGACTGTCCAAATTCTTCCAACAAATTCAAAATTCGTTACGGTTCATGCAGCAATTTCAAAAAAATGAACCATTTGATCCAAATCATAACTGTTGGACTTTCAGAACAATGAGTTTTGAAGTTAGTGTCCAAATTTCACAATGATTGAACAACGGAGTGTTGAGATATCAATATTTGATCACAGATACGCAGGTGCCCAGATTTTGCAAATTTTCTAAACTAACTCTCGAATTTTCTCTCTGTTTTGAATGAGCTCTATGATAATGTGTTATGAAACTACAAAAGTAGAGAGAAATAGAGAATAGAATAGAGAGAGTCAAAACTCAATTGTGTAAATTTATTATAACAATGACCCTTATTTATAGGGTTCCAAATAAAGTTACGACCTGATTAAAATACACTCTTTTGGAGTAAAATAGATAACTACATAGACATTTAGATACAACAAAATAGTCATTCATCATTATCTATAATTTTACAACAGAATAATGGGAATTTGGGGCCAAAATTGGGAGGGAAAATAGGAGAATTTAAGGCCAACCTTGGAGAGGGAATAAGTGGGGAGAATCTGAGAATTTGGGGCTGAACTTTTGAGAGAAAAGGAGAGTGTGGAGGGTTCAAAAATGTAAAAGGAGTGGAGGAGGAGTGTGAGTTGGTCATGGGGTAATGTTTGGTTTATCATGTGGGGTGGTGTTGACCAAGTGTGAAGGGGAAAAATGAAGGAAAAATGGAGTTTTTAGGGGGCAAGTATGAGCAAGAAAATGGAGAAATTGGGGGTTGGTTATGGGGTAATGGGGTGTTGACTTATCATGAGGTGGTGTTTTTGGGTTAAATCTGGAGCAGTTTTGGGTGATTATTATGCTGGGTAATGGGGCGGTTTTTGGACTAGTTATGGGTGGGTCTTTGGGCTGGTAATTTGGCTCCAATATGGACATGTTTTACAAAGAAAAATGAGTTGGTTTGAGTTAATTTAGTGGGACAAATAAGATTTAATTCATATGAAGCGATTTCTCCATAAGATGAGTCACTTGTGAATTTAATTAATTCTAAATAAAATAAGAAGACTCGTCATATGAAATAATTCAATCCATCTATTAAATAAAAAAAATAAGACAAGTGCGTGTAACATTTATAGTAACCAAACAATTAAATTTGGGATTTTTAAGAGTTATCGCAGCGAAACGGTGAACTAACTAAATTATTTTCAAAGTTAAAATAAAAAATTTCGTCGTGAAAGTTTTAAAAAAAATGTCGCTACACGTGATTCTTTTTAGAAATATAATATAATTTAATATTTACGTGCACGAGTTTTAGTATGAAGTTGGAACTATATAAAGACCGAATCTAGATCGAGTTAAGGAAGGATGACGCCTAGAAACAACAAGAAAAAATCATGTGACGAACAAGACTTTTATAAAAATTTCTTTTCCTTGAATCCATGCCGTGTTGTATCAAATCTTTTGTTTTTAATTTTATTATGTTCTGCTAACTTTATTGAGCCAAGTTAGACGGTGAAACCTTGTTTAAATGAATTGATTATCTTGCTATTCTTTTAATTCCATTTGCGGGCTTTAACTTTCATGGGTCGTTCTTGTGAGATTAATTAAAGGAATATCCTTTCATCTTAAATATAATGCATTCTTGATAGTTAGAAATTAATTTGATTAATTCGTGCTTGGTGCATAAATGCGTTATATTAGTTTCTTTTGATTTTCCGTTATCTTGCTATCGATTTGGGATACATAGAATGCTTAGAATGCGAAACTTTTGGTTCTTTGTTTTCTTTTAATTGAGTTTGATGCGGAAAACGCTTAAGTAATTTAAAATCGAATCAAATGGATGTCGATATTAGATTTCTTCTTTTTTATTTAAATGATAACTATTTTAAGACGACAATAGATTGATTTCGAATTGTAGTTCGTTGTTTAGAATTAATCAATAATTGGATAATTGTTAAGTTAAGCAGCGGTTGATTTCAAAACTTTGGTACTTTAAACCACTTGAATATTCAACTTAACTTTCTACCAATAGTTAATTAGTCTTTAATTTAAATTCTTCCAACCAAACTCCCTTCGAATCAACTAGCCTAGGATAACGGTTAATTCGGATTAAATTAGACTTTCTTCATTGCAGTCCTTGTGGGATTGACATCGTTGCTACTTTTTCTATATTCCAATAAATTTGTGTCCTTGCGATATATTTAAAAATTGAGAACTAGACTTCGTTTTCTAGCTCATGATGTTGTAATTGTTCATATGATGTATGGTTGTATTTGATTTGTGCACATATCCATGGAGATTAATGGTGCAAATAAATTTGTCATATAAAAATTAATTGTAGTTAAAATTTTGATCTTAAAAATAAAGTGAAGTTGAAGCATACTTTGATTTGAGTTTTGGTTCAACAATTGATGAACTTTTCATGTTACTCTTCTTAATTTGACCTTTTTTGTATTTCAAAAATCAATTGTGGCCATTTATAAAGTTTTTGCAACCTTGGTTTTATTGTTTAATTTTGGTTAATTATAGTTGCTAATTTGTTATTTAGAATAAGAGCCTGTTTGTTAAAGATTAAAATCTGGTTTTTGGTTTTTTTTTTTTTTTTTGTGTTTTGACCAATTGACTAAAGCATGTCACATGGAAAGGAAGAAACTTAAATGACAAAAAGGACCCTGGTTTGGAAATTGCAACCGCAATATTTGACCAAATTATTTGGCTGGAAAATGTGTATGACGCCTGGAGATTTGGTAGGGAAGACTTCCGAATACATGTATATTAAAGGGCAGTTTCGGAACTTAGGCTACTGATTTTTTGGCTTTGGCGGTAAAAAAACTGACATTGGTAGGCATCCTATGAAAAAAATATAATAATTGTTGAAGAAACCAGTTTTTAATCTGCAACGAACAGGCGCTAATTGACATCTATCTATGTTTTAATATTTTGAATTACTAATATTTAATAGAATATTACGATCCTCAATCCGTTGAGCATTAACCTTTCACCGATCCAACTCAAATTACGATCTTAACAATCTTGGTATAACCCTCCATTTTAAGCTTATCTATTCAACAAAATAATTGTTGAATGATCATATAACTTTATTGAACCAACTATTTTTAGTATACAGTACATGATGAAAATTTTGAACTTAGTAGGCAAGTTACAATATGACTCGCATAATTCTGAACCAGAATAACACAAATAAACACTGCATGAAAATAAATATAAAGATTAAAGAGTACTACAAACATTTTAAAGGAAATGAATCTTAATACTTCCGTAGGCTAGAAGATAAAGCTTATTTGCAAGATGAACTGGCGTCTACCTTAACCATCAATGGGAGGGCGGTAGGGTGTAGCAGTCAAGTAAAGGTTCTTTTTTCTCATTCCACTTATTCCTAGTAGCTCAGTCATGTCCATATCATTAGGGTTCATTCCTTTGGGAAGTTTCCAGTTAAAGTGGTAAAGAAGTTGTGCCAAAGGATACTCAATATTTGCCAAGGCGAAGTTCATACCCGGACAAAACCTCCTTCCTGATCCAAATGGAATATATTCGAAGTTATTTCCCAAGAAATCAACAGAACTATTTTCAAATCTCTCTGGTTTAAAGCTTTCTGGTTCATCCCAATATTCTGGATCTCTTCCCAAAGCCCATATATTAACCGTTACTTTTGCTTTCACAGGTATAGTATACCCATTAACTTCACATTCTTCCCTGCATGCTCTTGGTAGTAAAGGAACGACAGGGTGCATCCTCAAAGATTCTTTGATTATCAACTTGAGATATTTTAGTTTTTGAACATCACTTTCGTTGATAGACTTCTTTCCTTTAAAAGCTTGTCTTATTTCAGCTTGCGCCTTTGCCATCACACGTGGATTTCTCATCAATTCTGTCATCATCCAATCCATTGCTGTAGTTGATGTTTCAGTCCCTCCTGTAAACATGTCCTGTAACAATAACACCATTCTTATTGTTGTGAAAAAACAATTACAACAGTTAAGAAAAAATAAGTAATTAAAAAACTTACGAAAATTATTGCTTTGATGTTGTCGTTTGTTATTGGAATACCAAGTTCCCCACTTTCTTTCAATCTAAGCAGAACATCTACTATGTCTTCACCACCCAACTCTCCATTGCCTCTTTTCCCTGTAGCTAGTTTATCTTTATGCTCATCGATGATGACGTCAAGAATTGAATCTAATTGACGACGCATCTTCACCAAGTTAAATTTATTCCAAGTGATGTACTTAAGGAACTTCATTGAGGGGAAGAAATCAGCCAAATCAAATCCCGCGGCCAAGGCTACCCCTTTCTTCATGAACGCTACCAAAGTTTCTTGGTCTCTCAGTAGCTCACCAAATGCTGCTCTAGATGTGATTGAACTTGTGAATGAAAATATCTGGGTAGTTAGATTGATGAGTTCTCCAGAAGATGATTCAATAGATTTAATAAGGCATGAAGTCTCGTCTAGCCTTATATGGTTGAATGAGCGGACATTTTTGCTACTTAAGAGCTCCACAATGCATACTTTACGCATTTGCCTCCAGTAGTCATTATAAGGACTAAAAGCAATGTCGGTATAATCATACCACAAAATCTTCATCCCTATACTTTCTGGCCTATCTGCAATAGCTAGATCATGAGTTGTCAATACATCTTTAGCAAGTTGACGTGATGATATGACGATTGTATAAACTTCACCAAGCTTCAAATGCATGATTGGCCCATATTTTTTAGCTAAATTTCTGAGGGAACGGTGTGGGAGTGGACCCATCATGTGGTGTAGGTGTCCAATAAAAGGTAGCTTCCATGGACTTGGAGGCAATTTTTTATGCTTATCAAGGGAATTCGATTTATTCCATCCCTTAACCAACAAGTTGATGATGAAGGATATGAAAATCAAGAAAGCAATGAAGTTAAAAGAGATAAGCTGGATCTCCATTTTGCTGCCTATTTGGTTTGTTATTTAGAATGCATGCAAATTGTCTCCTATTTATAGTGAAAGTAAAATTGTTGTCATTTCTATTCTATTGGGCTAATAGTTACTTGTTTCATTTTGTTGAATACTTTAGTGGATTGAATTTGACAATTTTGGAAAATGCTGACTAGCTTGTCTCTAACCAGAAAGAAAGATGCGACTAAAGGTTAATAGCGCATTTAAAATTTGTAACACGAGTAAGACTCTTTTTGTTTATTTTTTTGATTACTCGTATTTTTTGTAACACAAGGATTTTGCATGACCAAACAACACAAAATAGATATTAATTAGAGCCTGTTTGACAGAGATTATAAACCAGTTTACAAATTAAAATTGGTTTATTTGAAGCGAAATTGTTGACTTTTCAAACAATTTTAACGTAAAATGACAAAATTGTCCTTTTTAATTTGAAATGATATTTTATTGATTTAGGGTAATATGATCATTTCATGTTAAAAGTAAGTTGAAAAGTCAAATATAACAGCTAAAATAAACCAATTTTAGTTTATCTATAAACTATGTCTAAAAACGGGTGCTTAATTGTTCAACCAAAACAACTTTGTTCCAAAAAAGCACACTTGAGTTGGACAATTAGTGACAACCGTTACACATTTGCATCCCTTGAATATTATTAGGTTGGACTCACAGAATCAATTTCAGTGACTTAAAGGGTTGAATATTATGAAGTTTAATTACTAAATATGGAACTCTTTATGAGCATGCCAACAAATTAGGGAATAAACAATTTTTTAACATACCACGTGTTGTCTTTTGTACTGGGAAAGGAGGCTTAAAATTTAAAAGAAGATTAAAAATGAAAGGATGCACATATTTCACCACATGTTATGACTATTAAACGTTGTCAAAATTGAAAGTTACATTAGCTATTTGTCAAATTGGATTTTAACCTTAACTAATTGTCAATATTCACCATAAGAATTTAAAAAATGAGAAACAAAAATCAGGAGGAAAGGTATAAACAAAAAAAAAAAAAGGAAAAAATAACACCTCCTTACAGCCGTCAGATTTAGGTATTAAAATAACATTAATTAGTTGATACTTCATGGGTCCAATAAAATAAGATATAAATATAAAGCAAGAACAGGCTAAGAAGCCAAAATCAAACAAACTATCTATATGGCTATACAAGTCAATATATACTGTTTTGTTGAGTTTACTAGTCAATATGTACAAGCCAAAAATCAGGACAAAAAGATTGTTGAGTTTAATTCCAATCCAACATAATCGATCAATTAAGGAATAGTCTTAAAATAAGTTTCATTCGTTTAACATTCAAATTTTCTACAACGAAGTTATTCAATTACAAAATTAAAAAAAACAAAAATAAAATGATTAAAACAATCAAGTGCAAAGAATACATATATGGAGTAGTTTACCAACTGTATGACATCTCTTTCGTTGGGAATTTCGTGTTAAAAAGTGAAAGAAAATAATGCTTAACATAATTTCGTACAGTTTGTACAACTTTTGAGTAAGTAACATAGGTTAACAAATATGGTAACATATATGTTACCCGATTGTATACGAAATTAATGTACTTTTTAAATACATTTACAACAATATAAATTATACAATAGTAATGGTACAGAAAATGAAGAAGTAACATAAGATAACACGTGTTACCCGTGTCAAATTGTTGATATTAAAAGTGAAAAAATTAAATATATATATATATTTTTAATATAATTCGTAATTCAGAAAATTGTAGAAGTATATAATTTGCTAAAAATTGATTTTTATGAAATTGAATAAGTAACATAGGTTAACAAATACAGTAACATATATGTTACCCGTATAAAAGTATTGTTTTCAAAAATAAAAATTGGAGATATTTGATTGTAGACGAAATTAATGCATTTTTTAAAAACATTTACAAGAAGATAAATTATAAAATAGCAATTGTATTGTAAATAAGGAAATAACATAGGGTAACACCCGTGTCAAATAGTTGTTTTTAAAAGTGAAAAAATTAAATATATTATTTTTATTTAATATAATTCATAATTCAGAAAATTGTAAAATGATATAATTTGCTAAAAATTGATTTTAATGAAATTGAGGAAGTAACATAGGTTAACAAATACAGTAACATATATGTTACCTGCGTAAAATTATTTTAAGTTAATAATTAAAATTAGAAATATTTGATTTTAGAAAAAATTAATGTATTTTTTAAAAACATTTACAAGAAGATAAATTATAAAATAGGAATTGTTTCCACTATGTATAGATGTTGTGGGTTCATTATTTACATCCAAAACCAACACAATGGATAAGTAAGGAGTCAGGATTCAATCACAAAATGTTAGTATAAAAGAAAATAAAAATAAAAAAGGAATTTAATTGAATTTTGGAAAAACATAAAAATATTTATTTAATATTTAAAAGAAAATATAAACGCCTAGTCAAGGGGCATAGTGAATACGATCACGTTTTAAATAAAAAAAAAAATGTTCAGTTTAATTGCAATCGAACTAAATCGACCAATTCTAACTTAATTCTAGTGCTTCTGAAAAAATAAATGGTCACACCTCTATACAATATTTCAGTGAATCCATCATAGATTATTTTCGAGGCATAAAGATTAAAAATTGTAAGAATAAAGATTTTGGGCATAAAGATTTGGGGCGAAAATAATGGGTTAGTGTAAAAAATATTTGGGATGCTTGAGTGGTGATCGCCTCCCCCACAGTGGGGAGGAGATATGTTGCCCACTGCAATTGGCAAAAAGATTGGCAATATTAAATGCTTTTCTCCTTTGGCCAATTGCCTACTGCCATGTAGGCAGTAGACAACATATCTCCTCTCCACTGTGAAGAGAACATCACCACTATATGTTAATCATTTGCAACATACTCTCTCTCTCTCTCTCTCTCTCTTAGTGTTGATGATTAGAATGTTTAGTATGACTTGCTCTAGTTTCAGAATTATGTAATATGTACTCAAAATAAGTTGGTTCAATAAAGTAAAATTGTATAATTGTGTTCAAATATTTTTCACTTATAATTAGTTGATACTTCATGTGATCCATGTTATAACCTCTAAGCAATATCATCTTCATACATTATCTCTGATTGACTGTAGTCAGCATGATGGTTTGATGCAATTATATTAAAAACAGACCTCGTTGTTGTTCCATTCAGGAGTCTCATATACAATTTATAACACACGGGAGTATAACCGTAGGGTTATGATGAAGGTAAAATATTTTGTAGGTTATGTACATCTATAACTATAATATTTATACCACTTCCAATTGTATGTCATTTACAGAAAGAATATGCCTCGTTAAAACTTTACTAGAAAAAAAAACATGGTGGAAAAAAATCCTAGTGAAGGAAAAGGAGTACATAATTCTTTTAATACGTTATTAAAGTTGTCTCATTAAAAACATTGCAATGAAAATCCAATAGGACAAAACCTTGGTCAAAGAAAAGAGTACAACACGTATTTACTCCCCCTCATTATAATATCACGTCATATCTGTATTTCGATCGATTAAGTTCTTAAAAAGTTGAACTATATTCTTTAGGCATATTAAATCCTCCAAAGATTTATATACATAGTCTTATTAGTCATGCGAGATGAGTTGGTTATAACAATATTCATTGTATGCATATATGTCATGCATTGACAGGCTAACAAGATATTAACTTGTGATTACTATACATAAGCTTTTGTGAAATTCATAATGTTAAAAGTTGTGCATTACATGTTACGACTTCATTTTTTCATTTCTTTTTCGCATAAATATACACATTTAGGTGCTCGACTATAGGTCTATAAACTTCAGGTTTCTCTAGTCAGTTCAATTTTACTTGCATTGCATCCTTTTATTTGGCCAATTAATTCTTTGATAGATTTCTTTCACTATCCTCGCTACCTTTCATAATGTGAAGCGCTTCTTTATATACAAAAGTCTTGTCAACAAAATTTATTTTTGAATCCATCTCTTTCTCATAACGACATAACTTAACGAGATCTTTTTTTTTTTATTATATCAACTAGCTTAACCACTTCTGGAGTTTTATAATTAGTTATGTCTATATACTCTCCAAGAGTATACGCCTCTTTAATATGATCATCTTTATAATTGGCTCCATTTTTAATTTGAGAATTTTTTTAGAATCAAATGTCACCACATTTCAAGCGTGTCATTAATTTACCAAATATAATATTATTAGATTGTCATTCAAGGACGTCAATATAAATTGGAGCATTTACAGTTGGTATATGAGATTTGATTTAATCTCTTTAGTCAGTAAATGCATATGTGAATAGTATAACTTATAAATGAGTTATTTGTCGAAGTTCTGGTTAATATTGTCTTGTGCAATGATCTAGCAAACATAATATGCTATATTTTCATGTATTATTTCCAGCTACTTAATTTTCCTCCCCTGATGTTGAGAAAACCGTCTTATCAAAATGACATTTGAAAAACTGTGTTATAAAATATCACCCGTTAGGACTTAAGATATTTTATAATATTTCAAACTAAACATGTATTTTCAACATTTTTTAATGTCCCATCCCAGTGCACTATGGTGGACCGATTATACATATATTGCACTATAAAAAATCATTAGACGGGTAATATTAGTCTATGATCATAAGCCAACTATAGCGGGGATAACTTTGATGTTAGCATGATACGTATAAGTATTTTTGCATATAAAATAGCATTCTCTATACAAAAATGTGAAGCACTTTGTTCTCAATAGTAATGGTTTAGAATTTAATTGGAGTCGTTAACAAACAATATTGCTAAACCATTTAACACCATCTCAACTAACATTTATTAAAAATTTGAGATTTAGACTCACTAGCATTGACAAGACACATCACCTTCTTGGTTGTAAAATCTGAAAATTATGTTCATAATTTAAAATTTGAGCAAGTAATCTCGTAAACTTCAAATTGCGAATAATAACACAATAAAATCATCAAGTAGATGTATATATCTGATACAAATAATATATAGATGACCAACATAGAGGGTGATGGGACCCCATATATCACCATAAATAATTTTCAAAAATGAAGGAAATTCAGTCCCTATTTTAGGGCGGTGTCCTCAACTTAGATTTGAATAGATTTTAAAAATTCAATGTAAATTTTGGTGTCCTCAACTCAGATTTTAATAGATTCAATTGAAATTTAAGGGTCCTCAACTCAGATTTTAATAAATTCAGTTGAAATTTAGGTATCCTTAACTCAGATTTAAATAAATTTTTTAGAAATTTAGGTGTCCCAATTACTAGTGGATTTCTAAAAATTTCATTAATTAAAAGATTTAAACAGATTTGCATGGATTTCGAGCTCATAAATGTGAATATCAAATTCTTTAGAAATTCTATCACCACCCCCTCAAAATTTCAATCAAACTCTTCTCTTATCCATCTCTTCCTCTCACCTCTTTCATCAATTTATGCCACAAGTTTTTATAGTAAACTCTTGTTCTTGATTTTCAAATTATATTAGCATGAAAATTTATTGAATTTTTTATTTTAATAATTTTTTTTTTTTTTACAATTGGCAAACATCGTCTTTGAAATTTTATTCTCAATGCTCCGTGACCATTCATTGAACCAAACAATTGGACTGAAAAATATAAATAATCTATTGGCAAATATTAATTAGATAATTAGTCTAATACCGAACAATTAATAAATCTATTAAAATTCATAGAAATCCATAAAAATATATTGAAATTTATAATATAAAATTCTGTTGAAATCTTATAAATTCTGTGGAATTCTATTCAAATTTATGAAATCCATTCAAATTCATAAATATTAACAAATCTTTTAAATCTAAATTGAGGAGACCCTCCTTAGCTAGTGAAGACCTACAAGTTTATATACCATGAGAATAAGCATCATGCGAGAATTCATTATATTGAAAAAAATCTTAGTTATTCTCATTAATAATTCGCATCATAATCATCCATGATGGATTAACCGGTATTGTTAATCAATAAAATTTCGAAGTATTGAACTTCACGTTCAATACAATTTAGCAAGTATATTTTCTATTTATTTGGTGAACAAGTTTATGTTTCTTGTCTCATAAGAATAGAGAAATGAAGAATAGAGAATTGTCTCATAAGTTTATTGTACTTCTTTAAAGATACTCTAATATTACACAACATTAATATTCTGAAATTGTAAAATTGTGCTTCTTTAAAAGCAACAACACGATATTTTTTTCTAGAATATTGATATGTACAAATTTATGCTTTTTCAAAAGTAGTCATATAATATTCGTTTAATTAAATTATGCTTGTTCAAGAGCAACAACACAATATTCTTTTAGAATATTTTCTGTACTTTGTTTTTCTTCATAAACAACAATATCATTTTCTTTTAAAATATTGAAATTCACAACGTTATACTTCTTCAGGAGTATTAATACAATATTTTTATAAATTAATAGGTCCTATAAAATTACGATCTTCGAGATCAAATAATATTCAGCTGAAATATTAATATAATATTGTGCTACTTCAAGAGCAACAATATATTATTATTTAGGAATATTAGATTATTTAAAGATTTACCTATCATGAGCAAAATTATAATAGATGTTAGATCTTGTACAATTACAATCTTCGAGAGCAAGTATTATTATGTCAGAATATTAATATAACGTTGTGCTTCTTCAAGAGCAACATCAAATAATTTTAAATATTAAACTTTATAAAAATTTGCTCTTCAGAAACAATAGCATAATATTAGATATTTTAAATTACGCTCTTCGAGAGCAGGTAATATTATGCCAGAATATTAAAGTAACGTTGTACTTCTTCAGGAGCAACAACAAATTATTTTGAAAAATTGAATTGTTACTCTTCAGAAGTAATAGCATAATATTATTTTAAAATATTATATTTATAAAATTATGCTCTTCGTGAGCAATAACTTAATAATAAATCTAACAAATTACGCTCTTCAAAAGCAAGTGTAATCTACTTAAATATCAATATAATATAAAGATGTGCTTCTTCTAGAAAACCAACGAAATATTCTTCTAGAATATTAATTTTTATAAATTGATATTTTTTCAAGAATACTAGCACAATATTGTTTTAAATATTGATAAATAATAATTCATAATATTCAAGCAATATCAATACAGAAAAATATATAATCAAAGATAATAGCAAATAGAATACTAACCTTTGTTCATGAGCATAAAATAAAGATCGTTTTGTTAACTCAATTCACTTCACCTCTATATATATTCTGTTCATGTAGTAATTTCTCACGAATGAACCATTTGATCTTGATCGTAGCCGTTGGATTTTAAAAAAATGAATTTTGAACTTTTTGACTAAATTTGATGATTATCAGATCATAGAGTATTGAGCTATCAACGTTTGATATCAGCTGCACAGACTGTCCAAGACTGTCCAAATTCTTCCAACAAATTCAAAATTCGTTAAGGAAGGATGACGCCTAGAAACAACAAAATAGTCATTTATCATTATCTATAATTTTACAGCAGAATAATGGGAATTTGGCACCAAAATTGGGAGGGAAAAGAGGAGAATTTAAGGCCAACCATGGAGAGGGAATAAGTGGGGAGAATCTGAGAATTTGGGGCTGAACTTTTGAGAGAAAAGGAGAGTGTGGAGGGTTCAAAAATGTAAAAGGAGTGGAGGAGGAGTGTGAGTTGGTCATGGGGTAATGTTTGGTTTATCATGTGGGGTGGTTTTGACCAAGTGTGAAGGGGAAAAATGAAGGAAAAATGGAGTTTTTAGGGGGCAAGTATGAGCAAGAAAATGGAGAAATTGGGGGTTGGTTATGGGGTAATGGGGTGTTGACTTATCATGAGGTGGTGTTTTTGGGTTAAATCTGGAGCAGTTTTGGGTGATTATTATGCTGGGTAATGGGGCGTTTTTTGGACTAGTTATGGGTGGGTCTTTGGGCTGGTAATTTGGCTCCAATATGGATATGTTTTAAAAAGAAAAATGAGTTGGTTTGAGTTAATTTAGTGGGAAAAATAAGATTTAATTCATATGAAGCGATTTTTCCATAAGATGAGTCACTTGTGAATTTAATTAATTCTAAATAAAATAAGAAGACTCATCATATGAAATAATTCAATCCATCAATTAAATAAAAAAAAATAAGACAAGTGCGTGTAACATTTATAGTAACCAAACAATTAAATTTGGGATTTTTAAGAGTTATCGCAGCGAAAGGGTGAACTAACTAAATTATTTTCAAAGTTAAAATAAAAAATTTCGTCGTGAAAGTTTTAAAAAAAAATGTCGCTACACGTGATTCTTTTTAGAAATATAATATAATTTAATTTTTACGTGCACGAGTTTTAGTATGAAGTTGGAACTATATAAAGACCGAATCTAGGTCGAGTTAAGGAAGGATGACGCCGATTCTAGGTCGAGTTGAGGAACAATGACGCCTAGAAACAACAAGAAAAAATCATGTGACGAACAAGACTTTTATAAAAATTTCTTTTCCTTGAATCCATGCCGTGTTGTATCAAATCTTTTGTTTTTAATTTTATTATGTTCTGCTAACTTTATTGAGCCAAGTTAGACGGTGAAACCTTGTTTAAATGAATTGATTATCTTGCTATTCTTTTAATTCCATTTGCGGGCTTTAACTTTCATGGGTCGTTCTTGTGAGATTAATTAAAGGAATATTCTTTCATCTTAAATATAATGCATTCTTGATAGTTAGAAATTAATTTGATTAATTCGTGCTTGGTGCATAAATGCGTTATATTAGTTTCTTTTGATTTTCCGTTATCTTGCTATCGATTTGGGATACATAGAATGCTTAGAATGCGAAACTTTTGGTTCTTTGTTTTCTTTTAATTGAGTTTGATGCGGAAAACGCTTAAGTAATTTAAAATCGAATCAAAGGGATGTCGATATTAGATTTCTTCTTTTTTATTTAAATGATAACTATTTTAAGACGACAATAGATTGATTTCGAGTTGTAGTTCGTTGTTTAGAATTAATCAATAATTAGATAATTGTTAAGTTAAGCAGCGGTTGATTTCAAAACTTTGATACTTTAAACCACTTGAATATTCAACTTAACTTTCTACCAATAGTTAATTAGTCTTTAATTTAAATTCTTCCAACCAAACTCCCTTCGAATCAACTAGCCTAGGATAACGGTTAATTCGAATTAAATTAGACTTTCTTAATTGCAGTCCTTGTGGGATTGACATCGTTGCTACTTTTTCTATATTCCAATAAATTTGTGCCCTTGCGATATATTTAAAAATTGAGAACTAGACTTCGTTTTCTAGCTCATGATGTTGTAATTGTTCATATGATGTATGGTTGTATTTAATTTGTGCACATATCCATGGAGATTAATGGTGCAAATAAATTTGTCATATAAAAATTAATTGTAGTTAAAATTTTGATCTTAAAAATAAAGTGAAGTCAAAGCATACTTTGATTTGAGTTTTGGTTCAACAATTGATGAACTTTTCATGTTACTCGTCTTAATTTGACCTTTTTTGTATTTCAAAAATCAATTGTGGCCATTTATAAAGTTTTTGCAACCTTGGTTTTATTGTTTAATTTTGGTTAATTATAGTTGCTAATTTGTTATTTAGAATAAGAGCCTGTTTGTTAAAGATTAAAATCTGGTTTTTGGTTTTTTTTGTGTTTTGACCAATTGACTAAAGCGTGTCACGTGGAAAGGAAGAAACTTAAATGACGAAAAGGACCTTGGTTTGGAAATTGCAACCGCAATATTTGACCAAATTATTTGGCTGGAAAATGTGTCTGACGCCTGGAGATTTGGTAGGGAAGACTTCCGAATACATGTATATTCAAGGGCAGTTTCGGAACTTCGGCTACTGATTTTTTGGCTTTGGCGGTAAAAGAACTAACATTGGTAGGCCATCCTATGAAAAAAAATATAATAACTGTTCAAGAAACCAGTTTTTAATCTGCAACAAACAGGCGCTAATTGACATCTATCTATGTTTTAATATTTTGAATTACTAATATTTAATAGAATATTACGATCCTCAATCCGTTGAGCATTAACCTTTCACCGATCCAACTCAAATTACGATCTTAACAATCTTGGTATAACCCTCCATTTTAAGCTTATCTATTCAACAAAATAATTGTTGAATGATCATATAACTTTATTGAACCAACTATTTTTAGTATACAGTACATGGTGAAAATTTTGAACTTTGTAGGCAAGTTACAATATGACTCGCATAATTCTGAACCAGAATAACACAAATAAACACTGCATGAAAATAAATATAAAGATTAAAGAGTACTACAAACATTTTAAAGGAAATGAATCTTAATACTTCCGTAGGCTAGAAGATAAAGCTTATTTGCAAGATGAACTGGCGTCTACCTTAACCATCAATGGGAGGGCGGTAGGGTGTAGCAGTCAAGTAAAGGTTCTTTTTTCTCATTCCACTTATTCCTAGTAGCTCAGTCATGTCCATATCATTAGGGTTCATTCCTTTGGGAAGTTTCCAGTTAAAGTGGTAAAGAAGTTGTGCCAAAGGATACTCAATATTTGCCAAGGCGAAGTTCATACCCGGACAAAACCTCCTTCCTGATCCAAATGGAATATATTCGAAGTTATTTCCCAAGAAATCAACAGAACTATTTTCAAATCTCTCTGGTTTAAAGCTTTCTGGTTCATCCCAATATTCTGGATCTCTTCCCAAAGCCCATATATTAACCGTTACTTTTGCTTTCACAGGTATAGTATACCCATTAACTTCACATTCTTCCCTGCATGCTCTTGGTAGTAAAGGAACGACAGGGTGCATCCTCAAAGATTCTTTGATTATCAACTTGAGATATTTTAGTTTTTGAACATCACTTTCGTTGATAGACTTCTTTCCTTTAAAAGCTTGTCTTATTTCAGCTTGCGCCTTTGCCATCACACGTGGATTTCTCATCAATTCTGTCATCATCCAATCCATTGCTGTAGTTGATGTTTCAGTCCCTCCTGTAAACATGTCCTGTAACAATAACACCATTCTTATTGTTGTGAAAAAACAATTACAACAGTTAAGAAAAAATAAGTAATTAAAAAACTTACGAAAATTATTGCTTTGATGTTGTCGTTTGTTATTGGAATACCAAGTTCCCCACTTTCTTTCAATCTAAGCAGAACATCTACTATGTCTTCACCACCCAACTCTCCATTGCCTCTTTTCCCTGTAGCTAGTTTATCTTTATGCTCATCGATGATGACGTCAAGAATTGAATCTAATTGACGACGCATCTTCACCAAGTTAAATTTATTCCAAGTGATGTACTTAAGGAACTTCATTGAGGGGAAGAAATCAGCCAAATCAAATCCCGCGGCCAAGGCTACCCCTTTCTTCATGAACGCTACCAAAGTTTCTTGGTCTCTCAGTAGCTCACCAAATGCTGCTCTAGATGTGATTGAACTTGTGAATGAAAATATCTGGGTAGTTAGATTGATGAGTTCTCCAGAAGATGATTCAATAGATTTAATAAGGCATGAAGTCTCGTCTAGCCTTATATGGTTGAATGAGCGGACATTTTTGCTACTTAAGAGCTCCACAATGCATACTTTACGCATTTGCCTCCAGTAGTCATTATAAGGACTAAAAGCAATGTCGGTATAATCATACCACAAAATCTTCATCCCTATACTTTCTGGCCTATCTGCAATAGCTAGATCATGAGTTGTCAATACATCTTTAGCAAGTTGACGTGATGATATGACGATTGTATAAACTTCACCAAGCTTCAAATGCATGATTGGCCCATATTTTTTAGCTAAATTTCTGAGGGAACGGTGTGGGAGTGGACCCATCATGTGGTGTAGGTGTCCAATAAAAGGTAGCTTCCATGGACTTGGAGGCAATTTTTTATGCTTATCAAGGGAATTCGATTTATTCCATCCCTTAACCAACAAGTTGATGATGAAGGATATGAAAATCAAGAAAGCAATGAAGTTAAAAGAGATAAGCTGGATCTCCATTTTGCTGCCTATTTGGTTTGTTATTTAGAATGCATGCAAATTGTCTCCTATTTATAGTGAAAGTAAAATTGTTGTCATTTCTATTCTATTGGGCTAATAGTTACTTGTTTCATTTTGTTGAATACTTTAGTGGATTGAATTTGACAATTTTGGAAAATGCTGACTAGCTTGTCTCTAACCAGAAAGAAAGATGCGACTAAAGGTTAATAGCGCATTTAAAATTTGTAACACGAGTAAGACTCTTTTTGTTTATTTTTTTGATTACTCGTATTTTTTGTAACACAAGGATTTTGCATGACCAAACAACACAAAATAGATATTAATTAGAGCCTGTTTGACAGAGATTATAAACCAGTTTACAAATTAAAATTGGTTTATTTGAAGCGAAATTGTTGACTTTTCAAACAATTTTAACGTAAAATGACAAAATTGTCCTTTTTAATTTGAAATGATATTTTATTGATTTAGGGTAATATGATCATTTCATGTTAAAAGTAAGTTGAAAAGTCAAATATAACAGCTAAAATAAACCAATTTTAGTTTATCTATAAACTATGTCTAAAAACGGGTGCTTAATTGTTCAACCAAAACAACTTTGTTCCAAAAAAGCACACTTGTGTTGGACAATTAGTGACAACCGTTACAGATTTGCATCCCTTGAATATTATTAGGTTGGACTCACAGAATCAATTTCAGTGACTTAAAGGGTTGAATATTATGAAGTTTAATTACTAAATATGGAACTCTTTATGAGCATGCCAACAAATTAGGGAATAAACAATTTTTTAACATACCACGTGTTGTCTTTTGTACTGGGAAAGGAGGCTTAAAATTTAAAAGAAGATTAAAAATGAAAGGATGCACATATTTCACCACATGTTATGACTATTAAACGTTGTCAAAATTGAAAGTTACATTAGCTAATTGTCAAATTGGATTTTAACCTTAACTAATTGTCAATATTCACCATAAGAATTTAAAAAATGAGAAACAAAAATCAGGAGGAAAGGTATAAACAAAAAAAAAAAGGAAAAAATAACACCTCCTTACAACCGTCAGATTTAGGTATTAAAATAACATTAATTAGTTGATACTTCATGGGTCCAATAAAATAAGATATAAATATAAAGCAAGAACAGGCTAAGAAGCCAAAATCAAACAAACTATCTATATGGCTATACAAGTCAATATATACTGTTTTGTTGAGTTTACTAGTCAATATGTACAAGCCAAAAATCAGGACAAAAAGATTGTTGAGTTTAATTCCAATCCAACATAATCGATCAATTAAGGAATAGTCTTAAAATAAGTTTCATTCGTTTAACATTCAAATTTTCTACAACGAAGTTATTCAATTACAAAATAAAAAAAAAACAAAAATAAAATGATTAAAACAATCAAGTGCAAAGAATACATATATGGAGTAGTTTACCAACTGTATGACATCTCTTTCGTTGGGAATTTCGTGTTAAAAAGTGAAAGAAAATAATGCTTAACATAATTTCGTACAGTTTGTACAACTTTGGAGTTTTTTCGAACAATGTGATAATTTAAGTTTTAAATGTTAATGCGTAAATATTTTAACATAATAAAATAATTAATAAAACAAGGTTTTATCTCATTTGTTGTTAATGATAACTTAATGTTAAGTTGTGGAGCTTAGTTAGTGTTATCTTTGGATTTTTCTTTAATGATATATAGGCAAAGTAGTTTACTAACTGTACGTACGACTTTTTTTCTCTAACCATAGCGACGACAAAGTCTACCTATAGCGGCGACAATGTCATCTCCATAGGTGATCTTTTTTTTTTTTTAATCTTAGGTATGGAATTTAATTTTTCATTAATATTTATTTTTCAATTTATAAGCAATTGTATAAAATGTTGCTCATTGAACTAATATATATTATAAAAACAAATATAATCATAAGAATTCATTTGTCTCTAGTGGTTTGATTGTAATTTCACAATTCTTAGGTCAATGGTTCAAATCATGTTATATTCATTTTAAAATAAAAATGTTTGACAAAGTTTAGTTAATTGGGTCGGACCTTTGGTAGGTCGAGTTTCAAACTCATACTTGACAAGTCGGGTTAGGGGTCCAACAATATAAAAGAATATATTTCACCACATGTTATGACTATTAACCATCACATTATCAAAATTGAAAGTTACATTAGAAAATAAATTCTGCAAGTCAATATTCGCCCTAAGAATTTGCAGCCGTCAGATTCAGGTAATAAAATAACATTAGTTGATACATCAAGAGTCTAATAAAATAAGATCGAAATATAAAGCAAGAAAAGGCTAAGAAGCCAAAATCGAACACACTATCTAGCTAATGGCTATATACAAGTCAATATATACTGTTTTTTTATTTTTTTTATTTTTTTTATTTTTTTATTTTTTATATCCAGGTATCCCAGTTTACACCAGACTATGTCCTGGACCACCCATCCCCGACCCCTCAGTGATGGGTGGAAGTAAATCGCGGTATATGCCCAAGTTGACCAGGATTCGTGCACCCTTTATACTACTGGCCCCAAAGGAGCCTTCCTCCATGCATATGTATAGATGTTGTGGGTACATTTTGTACAACCAAAACCAACACAACATATGGATAAGGACGGAGTCAAGATTCAATCACAAAATGTTAGTATAAAAAAAATAAATTAATTAAGTGAATTTTGAAAATACAGAAAAATATTTCTTTAATATTTAAAAAGAAAATATAAACGCCTAGTTAAGGGACATAGTGAATACGATCAAGTTTTAATGGAAAAAAAAAATTGTTGAGTTTAATTGCAATTGAACTAAATCGACCAATTCTAACTTAATTCAAGTGCTTCCAAAAAAATAAATGCTCACACCTCTATGCAATATTTCAATGAATCCGATTATTTTCGAGGCTTAAAGATTAAAAATTGTAAAAATAAAGATTTTGGGCATAAAGATTTGGGGCGAAAATAATGGGTTAGTGTAAAAAATATTTGCGATGTTAATCATTTACAACATAGAGTCCCGTTCTCCTGCTCACGGTGGGCAAAAGAAATTGTGCCCAACAAAATAAAATGTCAAAAAAATAATTAAATATGTATATGCATTCTCTCTCATCTGCATCATTCTCTCTCAGGAAGACAACCACAGTCCACTTACCTACATCATTCAAAACTCCAAAAAAATTAATATATTATAATTGAACAATATCATAAAAGTAAAAATAACAGTATTATAACATTACCAGTATTCTCGTAACAAACATGTTCATCAACTTTATCCTTAACATGTCAACCATCTGCGCTATGGGAAAACTCCTACAGTCAAATATCCATGCATTCAAAGTCTCAGTTGCATTTGATAACATCTCTCCATACCGACATCCAGAACTATAAGCGTTCGACCAATTTTCAAATGGTAACCCATATAGAAACATTTGAACAATAGCTTCCCCCTCACATTTCAATGCATCCAACTTCTAATTAAATAATGCAATTGTTGGAGCATATACACATTCCCAGAACAACTAGACCATACGCTTCCTATAACTGTTTGAAAAGCCACCACCGTTGACTTTATCCTTCGAATTTCCTTTAATGTGTTGTAAAAAGAAAAAATGATTCGATGTAGGGAATGCCTTAGACAACGTTCCATTAACCTAACATTCCAATCAAATACAAATGTAAGCTGCATATTACTTTGAACAATAATACGCAGATGCTCCAATAACTACAATCAATTATCGTAGTTCTCGGAATCTACAGCAGCATAAGCCAATGGATACAAGCATATACATAAAATAATAATATCACTAACAGTATCTTATTTGAGGCGAAATTGTTGACTTTTCAAACAATTTTAACATAAAATGACAAAATTGTCTTTTTTAATTTGAAATGACATTTTATTGATTTAGAGTAATATGATCATTTCATGTTAAAAGTAATTTGAAAAGTCAAATATAATGGCTAAAATAAACCAATTTTAGTTTATCTATAAACTATGTCTAAAAACGGGTGCTTAATTGTTCAACCAAAACAACTTTGTTCCAAAAAAGCACACTTGTGTTGGACAATTAGTGACAACCGTTACACATTTGCATCCCTTGAATATTATTAGGTTGGACTCACAGAATCAATTTCAGTGACTTAAAGGGTTGAATATTATGAAGTTTAATTACTAAATATGGAACTCTTTATGAGCATGCCAACAAATTTAGGGACTAAACAATTTTTTAACATACCACGTGTTGTCTTTTGTACTGGGAAAGGAGGCTTAAAATTTAAAAGAAGATTATAAATGAAAGGATGCAATGCACATATTTCACCACATGTTATGACTATTAAACGTTGTCAAAATTGAAAGTTACATTAGCTATTTGTCAAATTGGATTTTAACCTTAACTAATTGTCAATATTCGCCATAAGAATTTAAAAAATGAGAAACAAAAATCAGGAGGAAAGGTATAAACAAAAAAAAAAAGGAAAAAATAACACCTCCTTACAGCCGTCAGATTTAGGTATTAAAATAACATTAATTAGTTGATACTTCATGGGTCCAATAAAATAAGATATAAATATAAAGCAAGAACAGGCTAAGAAGCCAAAATCAAACAAACTATCTCTATGGCTATACAAGTCAATATATACTGTTTTGTTGAGTTTACTAGTCAATATGTACAAGCCAAAAATCAGGACAAAAAGATTGTTGAGTTTAATTCCAATCCAACATAATCGATCAATTAAGGAATAGTCTTAAAATAAGTTTCATTCGTTTAACATTCATTTTTTCATTAATTGTTTAATTATAAAATTTCAAACACCGAATATGGACTAAACATAAATTCATAACATTTATTTAATAGTATATTTCGAACATTTTAGAAAGCTATTTAGGAATCTTGACCTTTTCTAAATCTCTTGTGGGGCCACCAAAAAAACATTAACATTCAATAGATGTTAAAAATACGATTGTTTTCAAAATCACTCTCTACTGTTAAACAATTTAAGGGTCAAATTCAAAAACGTTGGTTTCAAATGCTGACACCACTAACGATCATGTCACTTGAGATATTTTTCAAGACTTTCATCGATAAAATGGTTTCATGTACAGTAATATCATTAGATCTATTCTATTTAATAAGGTACGAGTTTCTCTTGAAATAATGTATGATAAATTAATTAATTATAGAGTTCATATCTTAGATTTTGCTGGAAAGAAGTACATAGGAGAATTGTTGGGAAAAATATGTGTGAGGCTTATTTTTTTATTTATTAAATGGATTTTTTTTTATTTAATTGATTTTTGATGTCGATTCGGTGAAATTTATATTGGTAAGTGAAGAACTGGTTAAGTTAATACGTTCAGACTCACTAGTGAATTTGTGTTTTACTGAATTCATGTGCATGTCCAAACGTACTCGGGGATTGGACTAACTTGGCCAGAGCTTCTAATTTTCGAGTTTAAATTTATTGTCTTATTAACCTTGATATTTAAATATAATTTTATAGTAAAAGAAGTATATTTTTTTATATATATCAACATCGCTTAATATCTTTGTGAATTTATTAAGGAATGGGAATTTAAGGAATTTAAAATTTATTGGACTTTCTTTATTGGCTCTCCTATCAATTCAAAGATATTTAGGAGTATCTTTTGTGATCTAAATTGATAATTCTTACATTTCTCATTGCAGTATGCTTTTGGTAAGAATTCAATTTTCTTCATTGTCTTTTCCTTTAACTAGGGAATGATACCAAGAAAATTGATCACGCTTTGAACACTTAGGGTGTGTTTGATTGGAAATGGTGGAAAAGAAAAAAAAATTCCACGTAAAAAGGAAAATAAAAACCATCAAAATGGTGAGAAAATATTTTCCACAAAAATGGCTAAATTCATGCTTCAAGTGATTGTACCTTAGAATTCATTTTCCTTTTCCACCTTGTATCAAACAGTCAAAGTATGAAAATATTTTCCTCTGATGTGACATTATTTCTCTCTGATGTAACATTTTTCATGAAAAATGGTGCAATCAAAAGGACCCTTAAACAAATTGAACAGACGTCTAATAAAGAAAAGATAGAAAGGGACGGTAGAAGCAAGAAGAACTGAGAACAACAAGTTCTTGTCTTTGATTTTTTTTTTTTTTACTTCTAGGAGTATTGACTTTGTTGTGAAAATAGATTCATTATAGAGACGAGTATTTCAAAGTGAAAATAAGAGTGAGGTCCTTATTTCAATTTGT